>JAHDVF020000864.1:0-600000 GCA_022606425.2 Lepidostoma basale | reverse complement strand
TATCTCCAATTTACTATATCAATAATTTCGACAGTATTCAAAATGCATTATTTAATTAAAAATGGATTTGTTGTAATATGAAATGTGTTAAATGATAATTTAACAAGCCAATTTTTATAATCCAGACATGCTTAGGTCTTATAATGACTAATAACATTTTATAAAACTGTATATTTGAGATATTATCGTTTCCAGATGTGAAAAAAAAAAATTTCATGAACAATTATTTCAATGTCATTTTAAGTTATCAATATTGGTAAAAACTCATGTTATCTAGTCTCATTTAAGTGTCCAGAAACATTGGCTATTTTCGAATTTATCCACAACACAAATATTGCATCTTCCAGCTTTTTGAAAATAGAAAGTAATATTAGTACTTTACCTTAATAAAATGGTAGTATCAAAACTGATTGGCAATAGGTAAAAGTAATCAGGTGTTGTCAACAAAATAGGAAGAAAAAAAGTGGGTTTTAGAGAAATTGAATATTGAAAAGTTGACTAAATATCTAGTGTAAATATGGAAAAATGTACAAACCAAAGGTGTATGGAGAAGACCTTCTTGATAATCCATAGAACATTTAAACAAACGCTTAGCAGCTTATTTAGATTCCATGTCAGTAAAATCGAAAATATTTGTAAACAAATTAAAGGAGAAAACTTAAAAAGTAGATTTTTTATGAAAAAATGATGTATTTGTCTGAGGTAGGAGTAATCATAAATATGTATATTGAAAGTACTTTTGCACAATTTTTAACATTTTTATTGTATAGTGACAAATCTAATCTATCACTATATTGAGCGTCTTCTAAAATGGTGTTTCAAATTCACGAAGGTACTATTTCACCATTGAAGTTAATGAAACTGTGTCTTCATGATATTGTCAGAGTAATGAAGTAGTTCAGTCATATTATGCCTTCAATAAATTGCTTCCATTTCAACAATAAATTAACATAATTTACTCATATTGTGACGTAACTTCAATTGCAGTCCTTGTAAGAGTTACTAGATTATATTACTATTGCACTAGGTTTTATTAATAAAGATTTATTACAATCAATATAAAATTGATAAGACAATATTTATTTCAAATTCATATTTCTGTTAATATATATTTATTTTTAACACATTAGAAGTATTTAATTCACAGTCAATTAATTTTGATACCTACTATGATAATATTGTGTACTGATAAAATAATTTAACAGGTGTCTTCAAAACATTAGGTTTATTTTGTAAATAATTAAAAATTCTCAAGTAGAGAAAAACATGTTGAAAACCAACCATCATTGGACATAATGAACATTGTAAATCATATTACCATCCAGTTAGTACGGACACCAACATCCCAAATTGTTACTCTTGACATTGCGTGCATTATATTATTACGTACTTCCTTCTCTTAGGGTGATAAATAACTAGCATACACAAATAGTGAAAACAGTATCCTATAAGTAAAAGTGGAAACAAGGGACCACGCGCTACGGCCAACCCATCCATTCTCCGCAAACTCAATTCACAAAACGGTTCTCAACAAGAGGAATAATTTATTTAGCCGATGATTAGTGTTATAAAAATATACATGAATGATTAAAGTAGCATTTATTATTATATTCTTTTTAAATAACGTGAAAGTAAAACTTGATTATTTCCAACACACTCATTACAAGATGATTTACAAATATATCAATTTATGAGTTAACTAGTATAATATATATACCTGTATATACATATACAACAATCACAAGTAGCATTTTTTATATTTACTAGATTTGTATTATTTACATTGACTATGAGTGTGTAGCCAGCTGTCGCGACGGGAGGCTGATTCACCCTGGCTCTAAAGTAACAAACTCCCAAAACATCACCCAAAACAGGAGGGTCCCATCCCCAAAACGGGCGGGCCACGGAACCACCGCGGCTATTGCTTAAAACTTTACATACGAGTACTGTGATGTTCATGGCAAAACACTTATTTTACCTATTATGTCACTATAAAATGGAAATAGTAATTTAAGATTTAGTTCATTAATTATTATAGTTAGTAGCCGTGATGATAATCTCTCATGCATAGGAAAACATTCAGCTCCATTCATTACCTACCCTATGAATAAATTTATTATAAAAACATAACTTACAAAGTATAAATTCTCATGTATAATATATAAATAAGCAAAAAAAAATTTTTTTTTTTGTTTAAATGGCTTCAAATAATAAATGCCCACACACAAAAGCAATTATTCTTCTTCCAATTATCACCCTGATCATTAAGTCTTTGAGACATGAAAAATTTGATAACGAACATTAAAATATCTAAATTATCATTCCACATCACGGGTCCCATCGGCGAATGGATAATTTATTCCGACGCAACTTATTTAATAAATTTTGAACGATCAACAGGCAAAAATAAAAGATCATCACTAGTAAAAAGATGTCCACAGATATTATTTGTCATTTGTGTCGGGTGGCGCTGTACTGTAGTCCAGTTGATAGACCGCAGCCTGCGTCATGTCGTCAATGGATGGTTCCTTGCAGTCCGCGCCGGAGTGACCGGTGCCCCCGCAGTTCCAGCACGACAGCTTGGGCGGGACGTACAGCGGGACATGCAGGTACGGTACGTATGGGGCGTGAGCCGGATGCCCGTACGCCTCGCCGTTAGGGAAAGGTGAAGGGAAACCGTGGCGGTACGCCGTGAAGGCAGGGGTGCGGGCGAAGGAGCCATAGGGAGCAGTGGGCGGCGGGGGTGGTGCAGAGGGGGTCACAAGCCCCCCCTCCCCCACGGGGGGGGAGTGTGAGCCTGTGCTAGATCCAGAGTCACTCCCGGAAGACTGCTGCATGGTGGAGCGCACTAGTGTAGAGCAGTAGGTACCGCCGGCCCCGCCTGCCCCTGCTCCTCCCCCTCGCCGCCCACTTAACCGTCTAATGCCATTTTGGTTTTCTATGGATTGTAATTGTGCGATTGCTTTAAGTTGAAAATCTGGATCATGTAGCTTTTCTTCTTCTAAGTGCCTCTGAAATGAAAATATATCACAATTAACTACAATTCCTCGGCAATATAATTCCAATATTAAATATTTGTAAAACTTTTCTAACCAACTACCTAACTCAGAATTTAAAATTTTTGTAACAATACACATTACTTAAGTTGACAGATTTAAAAAAAATTATTGGTAAAAATACTTTCTTTGCTTCAAGTCTGTGGTTGACAAATCTGATTTTTCTTGACAAGATGTTGTATTATAACACACAAAAAATATTACCAGCTGCAAGCTTTTCATAGCCTCTGAGGAAGCAAATAACCATATAGATATATGAACGTCAGAAATAAAATCCCCTATAAACTGAAATAAAATTTTGATCTTGTAACTGGGGAAGCCAGAAATAAATTATGGAATATGAAATTCAAACCTCGTTGATGATCATACTGTTGAAACCAGGTACGAGATGCATGTCCATGTGATGGTGTGGAGGGGGAGTGGAATCCTGGGATGGGCGGCGAGCACGGGGCGGCAGGCGTGGCGGTGGCGGGGGCCCGCGCCCCGAAGGAGGGGACCCTGCCCTACTGTCACAGGGTGACGATGGCTGCGACACGAGGGGAGATGGTCGAGGTGGATACGTCAGCATCTAAATTTTACGTAATTAATTACATTTCAATACATTGAACCACTAAAATACTTTAATGCCAACGTATATTAATATTATAAATATATACAAATAATATTTCAACATTAAGAATTATGGGAAAAACACAATCGTAAATTAAAAAAAAAAAAAAAAATTATCCAAATATATGCAAATTGTAACGTTTAATAGCATTTCCTTCCTTATTCAGTTATTTGTACATGGATGATCACCTCTATTTGTTGGTTTGGTGATGCCATGATGAGGCCAGTGGGCCAGTGACCCTGCCCCATAAGATACTCCGCCATAGGGTATTGAGGCAGAGTGATGGTGTGAGGAGGGTGTATGTTCTCAGACATGATAGAGTAGAGGGCTTCATTAGGAGGATGGGGCTGATTCACCATCCCCACTCCCGGGTTAACCATCTCACCCATTTGTTCAGAACCCACCGATTGACCCTATGAATAGAAAAAAAGTAATTATTTAAATACAATTTTACTATTCACATGAGAATATTGGTTGTGTTGTCATTACAAGCTGATAAAGTGCCTTTTAAATCCCTGTCCTTAGTAGATTCAAAAGTATTTAACTATAGATAATTATACAATATATCGAGATAATTATTTATTGTTTCTAGACAATGATGTGAAACCCATATTCAATAATCACTATTGAAACATAAGTTTTCTGGAAGTTTTATTTTATTAATTTACTTTTATAGTTTTATTATAAATATAGGAATAGCATATTTCACCAGATGTAGAGTTGAAATGTCGGATTGAAGCAGCAAGAACAGCATTTAACAAAATGAAGCCACTCTTTTGCAATGACAATGTCAACTTAAAACTAAGACAGAGATGTTAAAGTGTTATGTGTGGTCTGTTCTGTTATATGGGTGTGAGACATGGACATTAAAAGTAAATACAATGAACCGGTTAGAGGCATTTGAAATGTGGCTTCACCGAAGAATGTTCAGGATCCCATGGACCGACAGAGTGACGAACACAGAAGTCCTGAATCATGCAGGAGTAAATAGAGAGCTGCTGACATTAATCAAAGTCCGCAAGATTGCATATCTGGGTCACGTTCTGCGAGGAGAGAAGTATCGCCTGCTGCATCTAATATTGAAGGGAAAAATAGAGGGCCACAGGGGGGCAGGGAGAAGGCAGATATCCTGGCTGCGCAATGTGAGGGAATGGATGGGAATCAGAACTGTGGAGGAGCTATTCCGGACAGCGCAGGATAGGAAAGAGTTTACCAGAGTGATCGCCAACGTCGGGGGGACCTGACAGGGCACTTTAAGAAGAAGATATTTCACCTTACTAAGGTATTATATTATCAAATGACATCACATTTAATAATGCCCTTGCAAGGTGAAACTTTTTATAAAAATAAAATTAATCAAATTTTAAAGGTTGGTCATGTTAGAAGTCGGAAGAATTGACGTGCGTGTTTGACAAGTTGTATGAATATGGAGGAAGTTTTGGAAGAAGGAACAGATTGTTTTATTTGCCTCGCTGCAGAACCAATCTGCCAATGGTCATGCCTGTGGGTAGGGCAATCTTATTGCTTAATCGGGTCGCCTCGGAGGTCGACATATTTCATGATAGTGTGTGTTGCCTCAGGGATGCAATATCAACGTTATGATTCTTTCTAATTCTTAACCTTAATGGATTTTTTTTATGCTTCTCTTATAAATTCTTATAATGTAATTGCAAACGATCTGGAATTATATGTCTGTAATGTTTGTGATTTTTATTCAAATAAATGAAATTAAATAAATGAAGCTAGAGGTGTGCCAGGATAGAGTAGTGTGGCGGTCCATTCTCTCTGCCTACCCCTGCGAAAAAAGGCGTGATGGTTTGTTTGTAAAATAGAGATTCTAGAAAACATGTTTTCTTTGGTTTTAATTAACAAGATAGTTTATAAAAATGAGGTCAAATATGTGCACAGTTGGTTCATATACATTTTTTGGAGGTTGGGAAAGTCAGTGTCCCGTAATTTATTCTGTCACTGTCATTGTAATCTAAATTTTCAGGATAATCGTTAATCACCCGGAATGAACTTTGAAACTTCGGCTGCAGAAACAACAGGATGCGGCTATACTCGAGAGGGAAGAAATTACAAATATATTTATATGAACATCATCTCTACTGGTAATTGTCCATATGCTATATATATAGAGTAACTATTAAAAACTCATCTAAGAAATATGGAAAAAAATATAAAACTTTTATCATTTTGAATAAAAAAAGGATATTGTACAATTTAAAATCATTAAATAGTGTATAATATGATTTATCCACATACAAAAATTAATTTCAGTAGGTAAGCGTATTCCAGAAAGTCGTAAAAGCATTTCACGCATTAAAAAAAAAAATCTAATCCCAATTTGATAATGGAAACATGCAACACAAGGTAAATTGTACTGATTACCAATAAAGTATATTGTTAAAGGTTTAATATGGTAATACAATCACAAAATGAAAATTAAAAATTGCAATTGCTTCTAACATTACAGGTTGTAACCATCATCATAATTCATTACAGTGAAAAGAAAATAAACAAAAATACCTTATCACAATGTCACTTTGTACTTTAAAATAATTGGAAATTTGATAAGGTTTAAAGCAATTTCTTAGAGTTGACAAAATACCTTATCTAAATATGAAAACCAAGACATTGTTTGACAACTAACTAGATGTTGATCTTAAAAAAGTTGGCTAAAAATATTATAAATAAATTACATAATACTATAAAAGATTATCTATCATTGTTAATTTTGAATACCATATGAATATAAATTTATACAATAAAACATTAACCACAACTGTGCGGCTATGTTTGTAGTCCAAATAAAAATTGTCTTAAATTGTGGCTGGTTACATTTACAGCTCATATATTATATGAATGTATCTAAGAAGCCTTTTTACTTCACTACTAAATTATGGATAATATTATGGTGAGCTGGGACAACCCATCTGAGCTGCAAATGTTCTCCAGGACCAATATTTTGGACTGCGAATGAGGCTGTGTTGCTTGACAAAGAGGATTAACCAAAGAAATACTAAGTAGAAACATCTTTATGTTAGTTCTAAGGGCTGCAATGACAGATTAAACATATTTTTCTTTATCTTTCAAATTGTGGTACAATTTTAACCACTAGTTTGAATAGTTGAATCGAATGTATTAAAAATTGAAAAAGAGATGTTTACACGATTTAATAAAAGTTACCCTAAACAATACTATAAAATTGTAAATTCAATATAAATATTCCATCTTCGTGTGCCACTTCTTGCACAATTTGAATGAAAAAATATTTCTAGCGGTAGTTTCTTAGAAATTAACACTGTGATTTTTTTATAAATTAACATAAATTAGCTGACATTTAATTAAGATTTTGTTATTGTAATGACCTTCTTAATCGTAATTAAACATATTTTCCATTGACAATGATGCCATATTTAAAACCTTATAATTAATTCATGGCGATATTGTTGATAGATGATCTGTCAACTGATATGTAATGAGGAAAAACTTTAAATTCATTGTTAAATATGGAGAATTAATTGAATAGCTAGCATGCCAATTAGTACTTGTAGCATTTAATAATTTCACAGCATGTATGTAAACATTAATAAATAATGTATGATTTATGATTAGTAATCAGCTGTGATGTAATATAACAACACAAGAAACTAAACACAACACTGTGAACATGAAATCTTTATAGAAATATACATACAAATGACCTAGATGGCTAATTCACTACTAAAATGGTAAAAAAAGCAACTTTCATTAAATAAAATTTCTGAACATACAAAAATAATACAATAGGTGGGTTGTCAATATATTAACAAATATGAGGGTAACATTTGCTTAGTTAATTAAAAATAATAAAACTAAGAATAAACCAATTGCACAACAGACAAAGACAATTCCCAATTTTGTTGTTTTAATTGTAATAATATGAAATGATTTATAAATTTCAATAGATTATTATGAGCTTTCTTTAATAATTATCATAGGTATGTGTACTAAAATAAAATAAGAATATATAATAACAAAATATATATACAAATAAGCAATATATAAAGTTGTTACCTGTAAAGGTGTCTTCACGTATATAAGAGTATTCATTGGAGTTAATCCTGATACACTAGGCATTGGGGCGGAAAGATTTGGTACATTCGAATGCAAAATACAGCTATTGGTTGGTAGGGCTGTATTTATGGAGACCGGAGGTGGATTGTATCGGTTCCTTTCATCTTCTAATTTCAATTTTTCTAAAATTTCACCGAAATGCGTGTGCTGGTCAAAAGTAAATGCTGGGTGGTGGAGAGCCATTGTATACAACAATAAGAGCTCTTCTAGAGGATCACCATAAACTCCACCAAGAAGACCAGATTGCTCCAACCCAACCATGACATTGTACAGTGTGGATGCACATGCATAATTACAGGAACGGAGCAGGGAGACGTAAAGCGCCATTTTTCGACGAGTTCTGTGATCTGTGTTGGCGCCACCGATATCAGCAGCTAGGTCTGGGTTTCTATTTGCCCTGACTTCTGCTCCACGTAACTCCTGGAAATCCCGTTTTCCCAATTCCTCCAGGTATGTGCCTATGAACCGTAATTCAAACGGGAGGCACATATTCAAAAGACTACACATTGCATCGATACGTTTATAGCTTTCTAACTCTTTAAACCACGATACCACGTCTTCCTTACACACCATTTCCAGAACACATTGAAACTTCAGGGTGAAAGTCTATAAAATGTCCGTCAACTCAAATTGAGATGTACTGATATTATTAAATGACTTGACTCGTGCGATCCAATACAATTAACGATTTCAGAATACTAAAAACACTTTTTCAGTTTTCACTAAACATCAGTGAATGAACGACTTCAGACTAGCAAAATGCTTGCCAGTATTGGTTACGCTAGTTTACTGAGCAGGCTGGATATGGCCTTCATAAGTATTCAAAGATATTTTATCTATGGTTTGCAGATTTACAATTTTGATATACATCGGGGAAGCTTTTTTGAAAATTTACGTCATTAAAATTTATACTGATTTAATAAGCGATATCAGATAAAAATTACATTAAAACGAAATAGGAGAATCTATATTTCATTAACAAACAAATTGATTTTACAAATATATGTAAATTATGCTCAAAATCATTAAAAATACTATTAATATTTCAAATGTAAATAGTTATGAACAAAATTAAAATACACATTTTACAATTACAATTTTAAAATAAATAAAACACATAGCATTCAGATTTTTTTGTAATAGATTCGAAAATAAAATCTTAATACCACAATAAAAAAAATTAAGTATGGAAATAACGTGCATCATATAAACAATTTGTTCAAAATATCACAATTGAACAAGAGCAGAGAGTTCTTTTTAAAATAATTTAAACAGTAAAGTCAATATATTTTTTTAATAAATCTGAAACAAGAAAAATATTTATTTGAGATAATAAGTTTAAATTAGAAGACAAACAATGTTGTTAGATGTATTTGGAAATAACACTAAAATATTGTGTGCAATTGAATGTAGCTAGATAATGTTATAATATTATTAATTGCTTTTCTTGTAAATTTCAAAACCTGCATTTTATCATCATCGATGCTCTGAATTACCATTGCTTGTAAATTCTGGTGCAGCTCATTGGGTAATGTAAAGCGCTCTTAATAGGTTTTTGTGTGCGGAGGTGCGTGGTTATCGTCACAGGGGTGTTACTTTTTCACGAAAGTGAAAAAAATAATCTTCTTCTTCTCCAGCCTCTTAAATTTTTATTCACTTGTCCCAGTTTGGTCCCTTCCTCGTCCAGGTTTGCCCAGCAATTCGGGAATAGTCATCAGTCCACCTATTAGGTGGCCTCTCGACACTTCGGTTACTCATCCATGGCCTCCATTGCAGAATTCTGGGTGCCCATTTGGTACTACCCTGTCTAACTATTGTATACGTCCAGCTTATTGCCATTTCAATTTAGCTGTATTATCTATGATGTCGTCAACTTTAGTTCGGGGTCTAATTTCTTAATTTTTTTATTTTACCTCGGCGATAACAATAACATGCCATTTTTAAGGAGTCAGTTTTGTGATGAATTCACCTTAAGGGCGCATTAAAAATGCCTCTTAAATTTATAATTAACATGATCGGTCAGAAAATAAAAATAAAACATATGTGGATGTAATACTTTAAATTGTGTATGAAAGATGAAAAAGACGAGTGTTCAGCTTAGACGTAAAATTTGAGCTCAACCAATCTGTCTATTGTGAGAAGTGTGGATTTTCTTGAATATCTGTATATTATTCGAAAATATATAATAATAAAGTGCAATTCGAAGTAGCACTTTAAAGACTGCTCAGCAAAGTTTTTAGCGGATTCTTACTGGACACTTCAGTCGGTGAAGTTCTTTGTGATGTTGTGTTGATGTGAGACTATTTTGGAATACCTTTTGTGAGTCAACTGCTGCATTGATCGTAGAGCGAAGTTTACATTAAAACAAACAATTTGTGGCAACATAAAAATTTACAGAAGTTTTGGAGGTGTCATAGGAAATGCTTCTTTAGTTTTGGGGAACAGCGTCGTTTTCAGCTATTGACATTAAGAAGTCCTCGATTAGACGTTGACGTTTCGCAAAAGAAATCCAGATTAATTATATATTAGATAAGTTTAGTTTTTATTTGTTTGATATCATCGATATACAAAAAATATATTTTCTGGTCACCAGCAACGCGAAAGAAGGCCAAAGGAGTATATTGTTTTGGGTGTTGTTGGTCCTTGGTTTCAGCGGATAGCTGTGAACCAGAAATTTGCTTCTCCGGTTCCCCGAGATGTGATTCTTTCGTCTTTCTTTTAGTTGTTTTGAGGCACATGGACTGCTGTGCGTAGTCTAACGCCACTGCTGATGGACTCAATGTAATTTGACTCTTAAAACTGGGCTTATGGACATATTAATGCCACAATGTTAAGAATAGTGGGTTTTTATTTAAAAATATAAATACCCTTTGATAAGGCGCAATTTGATAGATTAGACTCGCATAATATTCCTCGATTCCACGAGAACCCATATGCAGAGAAAATTCTGCATACGTACACTCTTTAATTTATATCTGCTCTTTCTTCTATCAACCTCCATCAATACCCTGGATTGATATTATATCGTGATTCGTCCAGGAATTTGGTTATTAAGATTTATTAAAAGAAACACGTATAATAAATCAAACTGTTATTACAATATAAAAATGATATTATTGGCTGGCCAGCGATTATATTTCATAAATATAATAGATGAACTAATAGTAGAAGGGGGATATGGGTGGGGATACTACATGGTCACCGTGTAGGGCGGCGGCTGACCTTCTTTTTCCTTCTTCGTGATGAGGGGGTTTCGGCCGATGGTGAATACAACGAATTTTTTCCGGTTTGTTCCAGATGGGACACACGGCGCGGACGCTGGTGTTGCGAGGATCCTCTCTCCCGATTCCTTGATATGCGCCACAACTCGGCCGCTGCTTCTCGCATGGTCCGAGGCACGTAGATACCTATGCGATGTACGTACTCTGGTGGTTCGATTTGTAATTATCCGCTTTGTTTTCTAAAAACTACGAGTGCATCTATACACAATCATACAAAATTCTAAGTCTACCTACAACTATTGTCAGCCTAGGGAGTAAAGCTTATTATATACTATATATATTTTTATTGTCATCTCATGGATCATACAAGTATATTAATATAAATAATGGTTTTTACAAACTTCCGCAGATGCATAAAAGAAATATGACTAAGTTGAAACATTTTTCTAGTCTTGTGAAATATAATCAACATAGGAATAGAAAACCTCCCTGTAATTTGTTTTTCTCGATCGACGTTTCGGATATCATTGCAATCTCCATCTTCAGGGTAATTGTATGTGGTGGATGATGTATGTTGAACACATTTAAAAACATATTAGTACCAACCGTGAAAATCTACGCAGTTATGTGAGTAAAGTAAATATATAATTTAAATTAACGAAATATCTAGGCTTGTCGAAGAAAATAAATGAATACTTGAAAATACTAAATTTGATAAAAAAAATAGGTACTTGTTAAGAGAAATGAAGTTAAGAATAATTAAGATCTTTATGTCTATGGATAAACTATCTATGGATAATAATAAACTATCTAGATATCTATGGATCTTACTCTGCAGTTTTTTGACGTGATAGATGCTTGTCATTGACTACGGCTAGCATTCTTTAAATCTCTCACTTGTCTACTTTTATCCTAATCGAAATATAACTCGTTCGTTTAATTTCAATTGTTGATATTAAATACTATACAGTATGGGTGGCACGGATGTAATCCAAGATGTGGAAATGAAGAATGTCGATAGTCCGACTGGTGGTAGCGATGCTGACCCAGCAGATATAAAACGTGATGCTGATGTATTGAGTGTACAAGATTTAAGAGAACACTCTCGACAAATTGACAAAGCTGTTACCTCCAAGGAACCCAGGTTTATTCTTCGTGTTCTTCGATCATTACCAAATACCAGAAGGAAACTAAATGGTGTAGTTCTTCGCGGGATTATCTCTCAACTGTTCCCAGCGGGATCAGACAAGGAATCTCTTTTAGCCTTTGTTGAAGATTTGCCCGCCGGAACTGTCGAACCAGAAACACCGCGGGTCCGAAGTGCCCCTAAAACTCCAGTGCCAGAAGTGGATGCTTATATACATCTGCTCATACTTTTACGATTGTTGGATACAAATAAATTGCAAGAGGCCGTCACTTGCTCTCAGCAGTTAATGACTAAAGTAACCTCACAGAATAGGAGAACCCTAGATTTAGTGGCTGCAAAGTGTTACTTCTACCATTCACGGGTTGCTGAGTTGACAAACAAATTAGACGGCATAAGAGGCTTCCTACACGCTCGTCTACGCACATCCACTTTGCGGAATGATTTTGAAGGACAGGCGGTGTTGATTAACTGTCTACTGCGCAATTACTTGCATTACTCGCTTTACGACCAAGCAGACAAGTTGGTGAGCAAGTCAGTGTACCCTGAGACTGCGAGTAACAATGAGTGGGCCCGCTTCCTGTACTACTTGGGCCGCATCAAGGCCGCCAGGCTGGAGTACAGCGAGGCTCACAAGCACTTGGTTCAAGCCATGAGGAAGGCGCCACAAACTGCGGCTGTTGGATTTCGACAAACGGTCCAGAAGTTAGCCATTGTAGTGGAATTGCTTCTGGGAGATATTCCCGAGCGACAGATCTTCAGGCAAGCCGCTTTGCGCAGGTCCCTCGCGCCTTATTTTCAGCTGACACAAGCTGTACGGATGGGAAATCTGCAGAGGTTCGGAGAAGTACTCGAAAGCTTCGGACCCCAATTTAGGAATGACCACACGTTCACTCTCATTTTAAGGTTGCGTCACAATGTCATCAAGACGGCTATCCGCTCGATAGGGTTATCCTATTCCCGCATATCTCCGCAGGATATTGCCCGAAAGTTGGGACTGGACTCTGCGGAGGATGCGGAGTTTATTGTGGCTAAGGCTATACGGGATGGAGTCATCGAGGCCACTCTGGACCCCGACCGCGGGTACATGAGCAGTAAGGAGAGTTCAGACATCTATTGCACTCGCGAGCCGCAGCTTGCCTTTCATCAGAGGATTTCCTTCTGCTTGGACCTTCATAAGCAGAGCGTTAAAGCCATGCGTTATCCCCCAAAGTCCTATGGAAAGGAACTGGAGAGTGCTGAGGAGCGGAGGGAAAGGGAACAGCAAGATTTGGAGCTAGCCAAGGAAATGGCCGAAGAGGATGATGATGGCTTTCCATAAATATCTAAAATAGGGAGTACTGATGATCTATAATATTATTTGTCACGATGTTAATATTTTTTCTTATATAACATGTTTTCGAATTAACTTCCTCACAATGTGTATGTTAATAAATATAGTTTAAATAAAACGAGTATGATTTTATCAACATCTGTTTTTATATGAATATTTGCATGCATGTATTTTCTAGCTACTGATTAGGCTAATTAATATTATTAATACATTTTCAATTTGTTATCTTAATTGCGCGTTAAATAATCTCATGGTTAGACAAATACAAAATATTGAAAGTATCTTTTCAGTCATTGCATAATGAGATTAAGTTGTGTGTTTATTTATCTCTGGAGTGCAGTGACCTTAACCGTGAGAAATATGTACATGGTTATAAATGAGTGATTTATATGTATCATGACATTCTGACAAATGGTTTATTGCAGCAGAGATTTACTGAGATGCATTAATGTCTGTAAAATTTCCTAATTGGATCACATTTTGCATGGAGACGTGAGATTCTCCAACTTATGTTTATGCGCAAGATTTTATAGACAACTATAACAGCACCTGGCACAAGGCGAAGATCCTGGCTGCACATCTTGAGAGACTGGAATAATGAATGCAGAGGAGTTATTCCAGACAGCGGATGACGGACCTTTACATAAGTAATGGTCCAGGTCGAGGGCCTGATATAATACAGAAAAAATGTATTTTTTACTATTTCTTTTTCAAAAGTTTCATAATATCAAAACAAACCTTTTGATTGGCATAAGTAGAAGTAGGTCACAGATAGGATCAATTCTCTTAAAATAGAACATTTTTAACACTATAAGATGTGTTTTTTTATAAACAGTTGTGTATGGCCGAGAACGCCACAATGTGGCGTTTGCGGTTGATAATGCATGACTAAAATGGGACGCCAACGTGGTGTACGCGATGATTAAAGTTAGAGAAATACATTACTCAAAAAAAAAAAAACTTACTTTACTCAAATTGCGTTGAAGAAATAACATCGATACAATATCGTGGACTTCAATCTGGTCAACTCTCATTCGCAAAGGAGTCCCACGGAAGATTGTGAATGTCATCAGGGCAATGTATGACGGTTGTTCTTGTCGTGTAGTGCACCAGGTCAAACTCTCCGAGGCCATCAAACTGAGTGCGGAAGTGCGACAGGGATGTCTACTATCACCCCTGCTCTTGATAGTGCTGGAGGATGTGTTGCGCCGTTCTTTCGACGGTCCTCGTGGCATTCCATGGATACATGATACCCAGTTGGAGGATCTGGATTATGCTAATGACCTCTGTTTGCTTTCGATAAACCTGGTGGATGCAGAGCAGAAGCTGTGTAGACTTCACGAGGAAGCGGCAAATGTAGGTCTCAAGATTAACATGTCTAAGACAGTAGACCTATGAGTGACTCCACCTCAATCTTGCTCCACGGTGTCCCCCTTGTGACCATGACCAGCTTCTGTTACCTCGGTAGTATGATAGCAGGCTCGGGAGGTACGGAGGAAGATGTAGCCAGCAGACTCAACTAGGCAAGGGGAGCTTTCGTTCCGGTATCATTTCTACAAAGCTCAAGCTCAAAATATTCAGCAGTAGCGTTAAAAGCGTACTGCTGTACGGATGTGAGACTTGGAAATCTACCGCGGGCGTTATTGGTAAACTCCAGGTGTTTATAAATAGGTGTCTTGGCTCAATATTCAAAATCTATTGGCCTTAAACAGTGTCAAATACCGTTCTCTGGACCACGGCAGGCGAAAAGCCAATTAGAGAATAAGTCGCTAGACGCAAATGGCAGTGGATCGGTCACACTCTGAGACGGAACCCAGCCTGCATCGCTCAGGGCGCACTAGACTGGTCCTCTATGGGGGGAAAGAGAAAGCGAGGCAGACCTAGAGCCACCTGGAGAAGAGCCCTGCAGGAAGAGGTTAAGGCAGCAGGCCTCACTTAGGATGATGCTGGGTGGAGAAGGTTCTTTGAGGCCCTGTGCACCACGGAGGTGTGACAGGACAAAAAGAAAAAGACTGTATAAAAAAAAAAAACAAAGGGGATTGTAGACTCTCAATATTCTTATTAATAGACCTGTAACATATTATATCAACAACATATCCACATCTGACACAGACAGTAAATCCCAAAAAATCAATAAATAATCTTACTCTCCATCTATAGATTGATCATTCATTCTTATTTTTATTCTTCTCCTTTTAGACCCTTAGCCTGTTCCTACTGTTAGGCTGTCCTCTCTGGGAAGTTGACTCCCAGCTATCCCTCCATCTTTTTGGTGGTCTTCCAGAGGGACGGTAGCCTACAGGGATCTGATGCATCATAATGTGTGGGATTCTGGAGGGATCTATCCTCTGCTTGCGTGCATTCCAGTGTCTTCTGTGTTGTCTGCTCTATCTGACAATACTTTTCACCCTGATCCTCATTCTATCTCGATGAGTTTTATCTACTATTGTCTTCAGTGTCCGCATCTCTGTCACCCGCACCTTAGCTTTCATTCTTGTGGTATCTGCTCTGGTGTCAATGCCGTATGTCAATATAGGTCTTATGCAGGTCTTGTATATTTTGAGCTAACTACCAAACCAGGTGATGTGATATCTCCTATTATTTCATCCATGATGAGGTTGAATAGAAACAGACTCAAACTGTCTCCTTGTTCTTATATCTGTTGCAAATTTTATAGCTGACTTTTTGTACTCGATCCCCTTCTCTTTTATATGTCTTACAACAAAGGGTATGGCATCGGTTGTAGACCTATTTTTTCGAAATAGCTCAAGGACTTTGATCCTTGCTCGAAAAATGGGCAAAGGTTTTAGCTTCAACTGGACATACTTTAAATGAAATTAATTTGTATCTTCATATTCAAATAAGGACAAATTTTTTGCTCATAAACGGCTCAAACTTATTCAAGTACCCGATGGAAGTGATATTTCCCTATAGTTTTCTGGTTTAGTCTTTTCTGCCTTCTTGAATATCGGTATGGTGATATAGTTTTCCATTCTTCTGGGATTTGTGACGAATTAAGTATGTTGTTAAGGAGTAGGCGACATTCCTCTGAGAGTTTGTCTCCTCCATATTTAATGGGGATCTTATCGATGTCAGGTGTTTTCCTGTTTTTAAGAGTTTTAATACTTTAAAATAAGTCCTCAGGGCAATCGGTGGGATTGTAGTGTCGTTTACATCTTCGAATAAGTCCTCAAAATATGCTTTCTTTTTAATTTTCAGCCACATCTGCTTCACACCATCTTGTTCCACAATTGGGTTGGAAGCTATTTTCTCCTGCACTCTATTTGCATATACAGTGGAACCTCAATGTAACGAACCTCAATATAACGTTTTTTTCTATATCCCCTTGATCTAGCCATAGTATAGCAACAAACCTCAATATAACCAATCACTCGATATATCGATTTTTTGCAAGACCCCTTGAGATTCATTGTTTCGAGGTTTCTCCATTTTAAGTTTATTCAGTATAAGATTATGATCCATTCCTATATTTGCCGAGGTAAGTGCTCATGTATCAAGTATCTGAGATGGATAGATTTCTTTGTTAGTGATTATGAAATCAATCATGGATTT
Organism: Lepidostoma basale; assembly: GCA_022606425.2. NCBI lineage: Eukaryota > Metazoa > Arthropoda > Insecta > Trichoptera > Lepidostomatidae > Lepidostoma > Lepidostoma basale. The sequence continues at coordinate 582,944 of JAHDVF020000864.1, read as the reverse complement.
TTGTCCTCTGCATTGGCAAATATGTAATTTTGCTGCTCATTGTGTTGAAAGAAACTCACATTTTACTCTTCAAAAGAATTGCCATTGTTTTCTATGAACTTTCTGCACAAAACGAGTAATTTTTCTATTATTATTCTGTTAAATTCATGTGGTTTTTCATTAAAAACTGAATCCAAGTGGTTATCACATCTTCAACTGAAGCTAAAACTATATTTCAAAGCGAATGTTCTTATAATATAAAAATATGGTAAACCGAAGGTTCAATATTCAGTAATTAAGGTGATTTTGTAAAACTTAGATATCCAACTTTCTGAATTGCAACAACATGTCTTCGATTATTCACTAAAACTGATAGCTTTTTTAAAATCATTCCTTCATTCAATAAACCTCGGTATATTTTTTGTTCGTTTGTAATTGTTTGAGAAGCTTTTAATAAATCCATAGTGAACTACTCCCAAAATATCCCACCAAACAAAACCAAATTTTTTAAAAGTTTATGGTGGTGTAGGGGTTGAAGTAGGTACTTGATTTGAAGAAAATCTTTTTTTTTTCACTTTTGGCTTGTGTACAACACCTGATTTTCATTACCAGTAACAATCCTCAGAAACGTGTGTTACATGTCTATACAAGAGCAGTAAATAGATTTTTCTGTTTCGTTTACAAGTATTTTTCAAATATTTTTTTAACTTAGTTTATTATTTACTCAGATGAAGACATGTTGTCTGTGCCAAAACTTGTCGTTGCACATAGTTTGGCAAGTGAAACCTCATGCAAATGCATTAAAAGTCAGTCAGAGTCAAGATTGAGAATTAAAGTACACCTTTTCAAATTATCCTATCCTGATGTGAATGTTTATCCATTACGTCCAATGCAGCCCTCATATGTATAGAGTTTAACTAGGTTGTGAAGTGGTACATTTTCTACATCGCCATTGAGATGATTAATTCATAAAAACTGTACTTTATAAATCACCCAATTTATTATTATTATTATAAAGTCTAGAGAAGTTTGGATTTATCCATAATCACTAGATCTGAAATGATTTTTTAAACTAAAATTTTGAAAATATTTTAACATTGATGGAACTTCCATTTTCTAGAAGTTCAAAAATATTTTATTTGAGTCATATGTCTCACCTTGCTAGGATACCTTATCTTTGATAATGCAATTGTAAATAGTCATTCCCATAAAATATTACATAATGTAACTTCTAATTACTTAATATAAATTGTTTTTTGAAAAATGGTGTAAAACTCCATATTAAATATTAATACAAATGAGAACGTCTGTAGTAAAAGTTTATTTTATGGGAATGACATGTTTCACCTTGCTAAGGCATCACAAGTGTCATTCCCATTAAATAAAATAATTTTTTTGGAAAACAGACGTTTTAATTCATATTAATCACTTAATCTGGAGTTTTACATAACTGTTCCAGAAATCTGCCTCTGGTGACACCGGTGGGAAGAGCAATTAGTCTGCTGAACGCGGTCTCCTCGGAGATCGACGTCTTTCATGTTAGTGAAAGTACGTTCAGAAGGCAAATACTCTTAATTCTGGAGAGTATCTTCCTAATGTTGAACCATCTCTTATGCGTTTCTGGTAGTATACTCGTACTATATATAATATATTATTTTACCTGTTCTCAATAGATGCCTTAAAAATAAATTTTGTAATGTCTGTTGATGAAATAAACTGATTTGATTTGATTTGATTTGAAAATAAATTAATTTTGATACTCGCCATGCACCTGAGTTGTTGTAATATAGATGGCAAATAAAACACCATTAATACAATTAACATTATTTGCTTTATTTAATTCTTATTGTAAATGTATACATCTAGAAAATCACAGTTCAAATAAAAAAATACAAACATTAAAACACTAAATAAAAAATCATGGTGAAAATTTCGTACTAGAAGCACATATTATATCCGGAAGCCAAAGTAACTTGTGTGAACTCATGGAGGAAGGAAGAATTTTACAAATAGCTTTAGTAACCTTCTGACTGAAGCTTTCGATGTCGAAATCCACAATTACTAATGAAAATGGACTGTCACCAGAAGTAAAATTGACTTATAACAAGACACAAAAAGACATTTTTGAAAAGTAATGTGTACATCTGATACGTGTGTTGCTGTATATGTTAAGCGTATAATAATTTTATGGAATGAATTACAAAATTATTAAGTTTAAGAAATGCTTGTGAAACAAGAATGGGTTATTTTCATGATTCATTGATTAAATTTTCTTTAAATTGGCAGTATTAAAGATAAACAAGGTAATAAAGTTTTCAATGTATTTCAACATTACACCTATAATAAAATATTGAGGTTTGTATTGACTATTTCAATCTCCAGCGGGTAAACATTACACTTATGTCATACTATATAAATACAGTAATTAAGTTGACATTGTACAAAATCATCTCTTCGGGTGCAATAATTCCTTATTCTATGTTGTGTTCTACTACATGTATGGATTCAAAACTTATGACAAATTTATTATTTATTAAATGTGTTGATAAAATCTCGCAAAACTCAGGTTCCACAAACATTCACTTGATTATGATCAGTCAAATTGTTTTACCATTCTAATAAACCATTCGCACAAAGGAAGGAAATCATGTAAAAACACAATTATTAGTATTTATATTTTTCATTATCATTACAATTTTACAATAATATTAGTCTTAACTTACAGAATATCAATACGCAGATAGTTTAGTCTATAATAAATATTTCCGAGTGCCATCTATCAGTGTATTCGATTATTATGAATAAATAATTGAATAGGTGCAAACACTTACCATCTACGTTATAACATTACAATATTTATCTAGAATAGTTGGCACTGGCTCTCGCAACACAAACATAATGATTATCAAATGACTGGCTCATCTCATTCATAGTCGGCATTCACGCAAGAGAGCGAACCATACTTGACCAGAACAGTTAGGTCTTGGGAGTGCATTAATACTCACACAATGTTAAACATCTATATACATAACTACACGTTTACCTACAATATTGTGTTCCTAAAAGTAAATGAGAATTATTGAAAGTCATTACTAAGTATTGTGTAGCCAATACGGTAAATTCTGGCTCACAGTGAGAACCTCGCGGACGCCTCCGCTGCAACCCGGCAAGAATTCTTTAACTACTAATATCGTTAGGTTATGAGATGCACCGGATGTTTTGCAGTCAGTGCTAAGTTTGTCATACTGGCCTATCATACAAGTACAAAGCAAAATCATTTATATTCAGCTTTCAAGTGAAAAAAATTGTCTATTAAGATGATTCTTTGATATTATCAAAAGATCTAATTTCATTGCAAGATATTCAACATATTTTGAAATGTATTTTATATATACAAATGGATTGATTATATTAATATAGTTAACTTAAAACAAGTTTATTTGGTTGATGCGCAACTTGACCAATTGTCCATTTTCTACAGCTCTTCTTCAAGCTCTGTTTCTTGATGCGGGCCATACATGTCAGCCAGTTTGTCGAAACGGGGTCCCCATGCTCCCAGGTAGTCGTACTCATGCTGTTCGTCATCCGTTCCTGAGGATTAAACACAGAGAATTTGTTTAAAAAACAGTCATTGTCATTGCCCTTTCCAATATTCAAAATGTATTTCTGGTAACAAATAAAAAAAAAAACATTAACGGACTCATAGAAAACCGAAGAATAAAAAATGAGGGCTACAAAATCACGCAATGCAAAGAAGATAGATTAACAGAATTTTATTGAATATTTTATACGATTCATGTCTAACATGAAATGAAAATACGTTGTTGAATATATATTTAGACATGCATTTAGTATAACACATATTTACCAGAAGCAAGAGAACTCAGGGAGCCAGCGGTACTTCCACCACCTTCGTATGCGTAGTTACGTAAGTCATCAAATGGGGGAGCGTTCGGGTCACTATCTGCTCTCTTCTTGTGCTCTTCAATAAACATGCCAACATTCGGCTCTTGGCCAACGCCGAGCATCGGGACTGGAAACAAAATGAGATAAGTGATGTAATTACATTTTGGAAGACGTTTTTATTACATTGTTGAATATATGTGAATACACAAATAAGCTTTAAATATAATGCCTATTTAGAATATAAACATTAATCAATCATAATGCCTATTTATAAATAAACTTTAAACATAATACCTATTTATAATATTAACATTAATCAATTATTAATACTGTCACAATTAAAAATGAAGATGTATTTGAATTAGATATTTCGACCAATTCTTCTACCAATTTTATATCGACTTATTTGATTGGTTTTTGAAAACCAAAATAGCTCAAATCACCCTAAAAGTATTTTTTTAAATGATGCAACATTAAAATATTAAGGTATTTTACATGGTATTTTAGCAGGGGGGTGATCTGGTAGAGGTCCTCCAATAGGTATTTGGAGTGGTGTGATATCAAAAGCTGTCATGTCGTCTTCGCCACCTCCCTCATCGTCATAGTTGATTATGTTCTCTCGCACGTCATCATCAGGCCCCGGGTACTTGATGTGTGCCTCACGCCGGCGATTGTACACCACAAATACGAGCACGAGAACTGTGGAGCAGATCCAATAAAAAATTAGTACCTAATTACTTGCTTTACATGACAATAAAACATTTAAATATATTTCAATCTAGTGTTTTATAAATAAGTTTAAAAAACATTAATATTTTTTGTGAAGTATGTGTTTACTTCGAAATTAACACCCATGTGGTGAAGTTTTGCCCAAAAAAATATACACAAACCCGAAAAACTATATAAAAATGATCTTTTCAGAGAATCATTGAAGTTTTTAAATGATCAAATTCGAGTCATCTTGCATGGATATCAATTAAAAAAAAAATGTAACAAACATTATTCAATTTTTTATTTGCCATGGGCTAGATAATAAAAAATATTTTTTATGGCTTGTGACGCATCACATTTTCAAATTAATATAAATATTTTGACTTGAATTAAAATAGTTTGTTTTATAACAGAAAATTCATTCGATAAAGACAATAACAATTAAAAGGAAGATGGTATGTCGATAGATTTGCATGCAATAATCTAAATGATGAGTGCTACTACCCCAAAGTAAAATATTTAATATGTACATGTATTTTACTCTGCAGTAGAAGAGGTATGCATTATGATGAGGAAAAATGAAATATTTGAAACAAATATATACTGACCTAATAAAATGAACAAGCAAACAATTATAGCTATGATGAAATCTCTAGAGGGTGTTATAACTCCGGATGCTAGCAATTCTAGTTCACAATTGTGGCCGGTATATCCAACCGGGCAGATGCACTGGTAGCGCATTGGCACATTTAAGTCAACGCACTTCCCTCCGTTCTGGCAAGGCCGCCATTCACATTCATCTTCATTGACGCATGATGATCCCGAGCTTTTCAGTCCGGTCGGACATCTGTTGTGATGAAGTTACAAGGCAACGGTTAATACAAACATCAATATACTTACCAGGAGGATCCGCACTGAGTTTCTTTTAGCGATGAACCATTTTGCGTGCTGTTAGTATTTGTTAAGTAATACATATCGTTTTAATACATACATATAATAATAATGCATTTAATTATAATATACTTGTACTGATAATCATGCAAATAAAATAAATAGGTATGGTAAGAAGAGGTAAGGTTGATATACTACATACAGAATGATGAATAAATTAACTGATAAATAATAATAAACATATAATATCAACCTGAATTTTTATAAAAAATATATACAAACACCATAAATAGTTAAAAAATAGACCTTTTAATTGAGATAGAAGTCAAAATCATGTTATTTTTCACAGTTTCAATGTGAACAAGGTATAACAAGCAACATTGATAGTAAAAAACAACATGATTTTGACTTCTGATGTGTATTTGCATGGAACAAAATGCTAGTTTATATGAGCTAGTGAGAGATGAAGTGCGATGGAGGAGGGTAAGTGAGGGTGATGGATCTTTATCTAGAAGTAACACATTGATGATATAAGAAGTGTAATCTAGCACAGCACATGAACTAGGTGATTGGCTAGGGTCATCCAGGAGGGTGGAGCTCACTGAGAATGATAAGGAGGCAGACGAGGATGGCAGCCAGGGCGCCCATGCTGAGTTTCAGGGTCTGCCCTTCTTGCACCAATTCGCAGTTCTCCCCCCAGAACCCGTCCGGGCATATGCAGCGGTATCGCAAGCGGGGATCTTGGTTGATACATGTCCCCCCGTTCAGACACGGCAGCTCCAAACATTCATTCTTATCTGTGCAACCCTTTCCATCCGGTGCCATTATACGACCTTCTCCGCAGCTATACCAATTGTTAGTAATGTTAAAATACATAATGTTATTCCAAATATATAATACACCCATAAATAATATAAAATAAAATATACAAAATATTAACCATATAACATAAAAAAAAACTCAGTGCGGGAGAATAAAAAACAACATAGTAATAAAACATTATTAAAAAATGAATTAAATAAAAATGAAATTGCATAATAAAGAACAAAATATTGTAGATTTTAAATTTAATTCTTGAATTAAGCATTATATGCTTTTATATTCTGAATGGTTAAAGTAATTTTAGGTAATTTATTAAAAGGGTTAATAACACAAAAAATACAACAGCTGCATTGATGAATAAACAGTAATGTTAATTTAGAAAAAAGGTCAATTAATAAGAAAGATAAATTTTGGTACAAAAGATTAAAAAAATATGATCTTTTCTATATTGGAATGCTTTAATCAAATTTGAAGTATTAATACTGATTGTAAAAAACATGTATGTATACATTATACTTACGTGCATTCATATTCATTCCAAAGATCAACACATTCGAAAGGTTCTGGACAAATGACGTTAATGCATGGACTGTTTGAAGCACAACCCCGTTCCAAGTTTCTGGCCATTGTAGCTTGTCCCCACTGGGTACCGTTCATTGCCGGAGGTAATGGTAAATGTTTTCCTTCAAGGCGAATATCATCCAAACAACCCTTCTGGAAATCTGCATACACTTCAAAGGTTCGAACCCCAGTGTATTCAGCCTTTCCACCAGCATAAACTCCTTCTTGTTTGTCCACTAGCAACCACTGGTGTCCTTCAAAACTGAATGTTTCGTTGAAGCGCCTTCCTTCTCCTCCGTCGAGTTCTAGTGTGGCAGCGCTGCCGTGTCGGCTTACTTTTGCAACATGCCACTGTCCGTCATCTACACCTACTGCACTTAGCCAAACGTCTCGTTCTTCTGTCCTCAGTGAGTTGAGATTGTATCTAAAGTGAAGGCGTGCATCCTTGACTTCCAAAATTCCATATTCCCTATTGTGTTGATCACTGACGCGGAACAATTCTCCATGAGGCTCACGAGTTCGGAATCTCAGCTGTATTTGAGTGCTGAATCTATCTGGTTCGAAGCTAAGAGCAAATTTAACATAGCTTTGGGGTCTGAAAGTTGTGGGGATAGTTGGGGTGGCACAAGCAGGACCGGTCCAGCCTGGTCTGCATTGGCACCGGGATTCCGAGAAACTCCCAACACAAGTTCCGTGTTCCCAGCATCGTCCTCCTCCAGAATCTCCTTGGTTACAAACTTCTTCGGTCTGGGGGCAACCGGCAACGGAATTTCTCGAGAGTCCGGGATGTGCCAAATCATATAGCTTGCTATTGTGGACTAAATTTTTAAGACATCCATCAAAACCTTTGCCTACAGGCATGTATTGCCAATGATAATGTGTTGGGTCAAATTGTTCTACATACAGACCACCTAGCTGTAATGGAGCATTTACATTCAAATATTCATTGAATGGTGGAATTGTACCACGTCCTTGACAACTTGAGTCATCAAATTCAGGTGGTGTTCCATCTTCCAACTCTTGAATATCGGCAGATTTACAGTAGTCTACTATCATGCGAACATTTTCTGTATCCCAAAATATATCAAGCCTGTGCCATTCTCCATCATCCAAGCTCTTTTTGGTTTTCACTCTAAGTTCTAATGTTCCTGAACCAAAATCAATCAAAAGTCTGGGGTAACCACGCTCCAATTCAACAGATATGAAATCTGAAACCATTGTTTCATCAGCTTCTGGTGGAACTATAGGTCCGTTGTACAGTAATATTCCATCAGATTTTCTGGTGATAAATTCAAAACTAAGATGAGAATTGTCACACATTTCGAGAGCCGGGTACCATGCCCACCCATTTCCGCGGAAACTTCGAGATGTTTGTTGGCATCTAGGACCACTGTAACCAGCAGGGCATGAGCAAGAGAGACCATATTTGCCTTCAATACAGCGTCCACCATTATAGCATTGGTTGGTTCGGCATGATTCAAGTTTTGTGAAATTTCTGGCACCACATGTACATTCTGCAAGTACGTCAACTCTGACTCCAACCAACGCTGTCTTATTTGCATTCACCATGTAAGGGAGATTGCTAATATCCAAAACATTAGTGCACGACCCTTCACACATTTGGTTTTCATAGAGGCATTCGTCGATTCCAACCATTGTGATATTGATTCCCACGTCTCTTTCAATTTCTTCACGGTGCATTAGGACTATGCCATTAAGTCGCACAGGTTTATAGTACGGGGAACCATGGGCGGCAAACCTGATGTCAGTAATTGGAGGATGTTTTCTCCGCAATTGGACGCTAAATACATCCACATTCTCTTTATCTGTATTTAGGAGATCAGCTAACTTATCTCTAAAGCGATCAGCCTTGCTGCGAGTTAAGCTTTGAGTTCTATAATTCCACACTCTAATGAAGTCTTCATCAGTAATACCAGCGATTCTGATAGATCCAGAATTAACTACAGCATCGTGTGGTATTTCTCGAACAGTCACTGTGACATTTGCAGGCACATCTGTTTGTGTATGTTTACGATCATATACTTTAAAGCGTAGGTAATATTTGCCATCCTTAGTGCCTTGCTTCATCTGTATCATGCCTGTCTCTTCATTGAGTTTGAATCTCAAATGTTCTGTACCTTCCCAGTAAAACTTTTTATCCGGAAGATCCCAATCGTCTAAGTCGTATACATAAACTCTTCCAATTTCAGTATCTGGTGCTTGACCTTGATAATTGTATACAAATATTTCTTTAGAGCCTGGTTGCATTTTATTATCGTTTACATCTCCTATCACTACTGTTAGAGTACTTGTGCCTGTCATGGCCGGATTTCCGTGATCCTTGATGATAATAGGGATCAAATATTCCTTTTGTTGTTCTCTATCAAAGGATCGAAGAGATGCTACAATTGCCATACCATCTCCATTAGCACCCTTCTGGTCCTGCTCCACTTTGAAAGATGCCCTGATAATATCATCTGCCCCAGGATCTAGACGGAATTGGAACGGAGGACCATTACTCTTAGATCTGTCATCATCATCAGTAGCAAGAATTTCAACCACTTTTCTTGGGGGAACATGCTCAGGAAGAACCGGCCTGTAATCCTTAAGGAATGTTGGAGCATTATCATTAATGTCTTGTACTATCACAGTGAGCGTGGCAGTTGCAGTTTTGGGAGGGACTCCATCATCTATTGCCAGAATTTTAACTTGGTGTCGCGGTGTTTCCTCCCGATCTAGAGTTCGTTGAATACTAACGGTGCCTTCTTGATTAATCGAGAACTGTCGTTTCCTATCAGAAGACCGGTCGATTGCGTAAGAAACTTTACTTTTTCCACCCTGATCTGGATCAGTTGCCTTGAATGTTTCCAAACTCTTGCCGACTTCGGAATTTTCGTATACCGATACTTCAATGTTAGGCCTTTCGAATTGTGGTTTATTATCATTAATATCGCGGAGTTTAACAACCACCCAAGAATATGCTACGTGATATTTATCATTATCGTTATCTTCGCCTTTATCATTGACTTGTATCCTAAATCTGAAGCCATTACTCTGAAGTTGATCCTCGTAATCAAGTGGCTGAACAATTTTTAATGATCCTGTTCCGTCATTATTACGAACCATCGTGAATTTATCAGCACCATATCCACTGTTTTCGATCACTTTGTATTGGAATTTGTTTGTTTCATCTTCATCATGGACGGTTACAGTTAAGATTGGCATTTCCGGCAGATTGGTTCCATCGGTTTCGTCAACTTCCGTGAACCACTCGTCTTTGGTGAATTGGGGAGGCATATCGTTTATGTCTTTGACTCGTATAGACGCCGTACCCGTACCCTTTAACCCCCCTCCATCCATTGCAACCACTTGTATAGAATAATCTGGAGTTCTCTCTCGATCTAGACAACACACGGCGGTTTTAATGACTCCAGTATCGGTTTCAATTTCGAATATGGGCGATCCTGTCTCTTCTTCAATTACATTTTTCTCAATTGAGTAAAGAAGCCTGGCATTTGATCCTTCGGACGGGTCGTCGTAGTCTACTGCCGTCATCGTCATGACGACCATTCCGGCTGTGCCATTTTCGGTGACGTTTCCGAAGTAGACACCTTGAGGGAATATTGGGGCGTTGTCGTTTATGTCTTTCAGATTGACTTGGACATCGGCATATCCCACGAGACCTTCTCCGCCTTCATCTTGAGCAAACACTGTGAACCTCCACTGGGGGCGTCCGTTGGGCTGGTCTCTGTCCAAAGGCTAGAAAAGTATCAACAGGTTAGTTGCGCACAATCCAATAGGTATTAGGTATTATTAATCAAATTAATAGTTTTGTGGTGTCATAGAATAGCTTACCTTTAGAACAAATATTTCTCCAGTAGTTCTGTTGATATCGAATTTGCTGTTGGCAGGGTTGTCCGGGTCAATACCTTGCCCTGTGAGGAAATACACGATGTTTTGTGGCCTGTCCTTATCGCCATCTGTTGCCGTGACCTAATCATCAGAATACACAAAACAAATTAATTTATAATCTCTTCAATAATTGCATAGAATTTCACGGTTGTAAGCAAAACCTATGTTTTTTGGGATCTTTGGTGTATCCGTGTAACTTGATATCTTCCTCGACCAATGTTTTGGAGATCGTTGTAGTCGCCATCTTCAGGATAGTTGACATAACCATCCTCAATACGGAGACTGCAACGATCTTCGAAATGTCGGTCGAGGAAGAAATCAAGTTAAACGAATATACCCAAGATAAAAACTAAAGAATATAGGTACAAAATTTACTTGAAAAAATGTCATGTTATTTAAAATTTCATGCTAGAAGTTGATTGTGAATAATGAAAAAAAAAATAACAAAACTCTTTTTAAAATGTACAAATAGTTAAAATTCACTAATGCTTATGTCTTCAACCGGTTTCGGTAATTTCGGTCTTCAACGTGGAAGATGGCAGCGAGCTACCGAAACAGGTCCAAGACATAAACATTAGAGGATTTTAACTAAATATACATTTTAAAATGATTTTATTTTTATTATTTTCATTATTTAAAATTTACTTGAACAATTTTGAATTTTATTAATATATTGTACTATTTTAAAATTATGACTACATATAATTTAATATAAGCACTTATATTCTCGATAAATATGATTATTAGGTACCCAATATTAATTAAAATAAAATTTAATACGTAAGGGAATCCATTATTACAAAATAAATAAAAATAAACACCTACCAAATATTGCATAAAAATCTAAATCCAAAAATTTTGGCATACACCAAATCTAAATTATTTTACAAAATTACGTTTCTCCGTTTACTAGAAATAATAGTAAAAAAACACTAATGGTTAATAATAAAAACAATGAAACCATGCAATGAAAAATAATAAAAAAAACATGCATTTTTAATTTAATCTATACACTAATTTTAAGAACTTTTGTTTCAAAATATGTAATAATGTAATAAACACAAAAATAAAATAAAAATAGTAAAATAAATAAAAGCTCATTATTGAAAAACATATTTTGGTAAATAAATAAATAAAAGAGGTGGATAGGTAAAAGCGCGGAACAAGAAAATTTAAAAGACCAGCCCTTAATAAAGAATTAAATATACTCACTATTGTCATCAGTATACCGCTGAAGTATAAATTACTTTAAAGTATAATAGGTAGGTACTAAATATGAGTAAGTGTTTCCCCGATAAGTACTCCTTTTGATACCTACTTAGAATTGTTTGAATTTAGAAATGATTTATGTTCTTTATTATTTCACACGCAGAGAGACTGCGTTAAAATAATATATTTTATCTGTACAACCCTAAATTAAAGCGAGATAAAATATTTCACAAGCTTTTCTGCGATTTTATTAGCAGAGACAATATAGCAAATTAACTTGTTAGATATGTATTTTATTAAGACTTTATTACAATAATTAAGTAGCTGTGATGTTTAAATTTTGAAATAAATGTAGTATGAAAACAACAATATATTTTTATTTTATCCCAATTCTCACTAGAAATGTGCACTTATTGTATTGCACTAACGTTTTAGGTAAGTCACTATTATTTTTCTCATTAACACTAAACAATGTATCAAAATGATTGCAAAATTTATAAAACAAATAACATTATTTATAGTTCATTCATAACTAACTTGCGCCATATGCACATAATCAGCGCCCTTGAGATGAGCAATTCATAAAAATGGCGCTTTATAAATTATCCAATTTATTATTATTATTATTATTATAACTAATTAATCACCACGACGTCTCACCGAAGGGGTAAGTATAAAGAATGGACTGCCACACTGTTCTTTCCTGAAATCGTCGATTGTTTACTGTTGCCAGATTACTGAATATTAAATTATATAATGAATGAGCTATATTAGTGTCAAATGTAAATATTAGAAGTGAATGTTATCCTTGGTCGTCCTCTATTTCTAGTTCAAATTACGTCGTTTACATATATTTTCTTTACCATTCTTACTTTATTCATTCTTTCCATGTGTCCAAACCATCTTAATGATCCTTTCATTATTTTATTCAAAACACATTCATTCGCACTGCATTCGACACTCATATTCATTATAATCGTTAATAAAGCAACAGTAAAACAATCGAAGTCTTATTTTATAAAGTCTAATTTAAAAAGTGACGGGATGTGAACCTCGTCAAAAGGTGCAAAGGGTTGTACTGTATAGGTAAGTACTTTGAGTGAAAAGGAATCCGAGATCTCCAACAATATAATTTATGATAGAATGCAATGAAAGGTAAAGGAAAACAAATCTAGAACGAGATATTGGTTCTATAAACCTATTATAAATATGAATATTGTTTGACAAGGCTACATACAAATATATCATGTCCAAGTGTATCGCAGGCTCAATAAGAAGGAAATATCCTGTTTCTATGATAGATAATAAAAGAGTATGACAAGTGAAATAGCCATCACCGTAGGTTATGTACGAGTATAGTGAAAGTTTATACCGAATCTCCGCAGGTAAGTATGAAAGAATAATAAAAACAAAAGCGGGGACCTGCATGAGACTATAAGGATGCGGTCCCGGCAGTTCTTCCTGGACCAGGGTGGTGTATAGTTTCCTCTCAAATACTGGCGGGAGGTCGTTCACGTCGTTGATGTGAATTATCACACTCGTGGCGTTCTCGTTCAGGCTGTCCGACGCTACAAGGGTCAGCTCGTACTGACAACACACAATACTTAACTCGGGCAAACTCAAAGCGGGGAAATAAAATGGGGATTTTGGGTTAAATCATAAAACTATAAATACTTGGAAATAATATAAAACCAAGAACACAAATTTCATTGCAACTTCTATTAGTGACCGAAAAAGATAAAGATTTTTTACGAGTACTCAAAAAACGAGATGATTCCTATTTTTTTGTAACATTTCTACCCAAAGTCAGCGTTAATAAAATTTACTTGAGTTTTATTTGAAGGTACATAAAAGAGTTGACGATTTATTGACTTAACATTATTAGCAAATTGACTAATTATGTTGATTGGAATAGAGATTGTGGAACTACATCTCGCTTGTAAAATAAGTTTTCTGGATAATTTTATTAGATTCCAATATACTGTTTCAACAAAAAATCTATTCTTAAGCGGTCAGCAAAATAAGAAGAGATTGCTCGGTTTCCAAACTGCTTATTCTGCAAATAGCTAAATCATACAAAAAAGATGCAAATTTAAGTGCAGGTAAATCACGGGGAACGCATGTTCTCGCACTCCAGACCGAATAAATTATTCCGACCACAATTCCGGTTGAATATATTCTGCCCGCGGGAATAGCAGAGGTAGGTAATTGAATCCGAACAAATATATTGAATCACTTAAGCTAAACAAGTTCACGTGTATCTTCACTAAAATGCCGATAAATCACTATTATTTAGGCGATTACTCTCGCGAAATGCTGTAATGGCTCGTAATAAGATAGCGGCCCACAGGCGCCGTAAATTTAAGGCCATAATTCATTAAGCCAAACAGGGAGGGCTGTTTGAAATTCTCTTAGAGAAGATTGTATGATTTCAAGAAAATAAGTTGTATATCGGGAGTAGGTACGGACCAGGGCCGGTGGCGAGAACGCGCGTCCCCGAGAGACATGCTCGAGGCTGGGCAGAGGTGGGATTATGCGGACTGTGGACACATTACTTGAATGATGGCCCTTGTTTTATCCGAAAACATGATACTTTTTTGGCATTTCGGCCACAAAAATCGTTATTTCGCGAGTAACAAAAAAAAAAACAAGGAAAATTGAAAATTACGACAAACATCGAAAAGTCTGCAATAATCCCACCCACAACAACAACACAAAAAATGGACAATATTTCATAATAATTAGTTTAGTACCAACATTTTGTAATTTTATATAATATTTACAAAAGAATTATAAAAATCTTTTCACACAAATTCGGTGTATAATTTAACAAATTTAAGTATTTTTTAAATTTAAAAATAAAATACGTATGTTCAAACTCTGTACTTGATAAAATTACAATTTGGTAGTAAACTGATGTTTACAAAAAATAGCATACAATTAAATAAATCTCAAACTACGATTAGAATAAATAAAACCTAAAAACAAAGAAATAAATACAGATTAATATCAGCAAAAATAAAAAATGCGTTTTCTATAACGGAGAAAAACTTCAAGCAAGAACTGAAAAGGGAAATTTTTTTTTGTTGTGATCGATGGCGCTTGACCTGGAGGACTCTCTTGGGCAGGTTCCTGTCGTCCTCCTCCGTGATCTGTGTTCTGTACGTGGGCCGCTCGAATACGGGAGGGTTGTCGTTCACGTCCTTCACGTGGATGACCACGGTGGTGTAATTCTCCTTCAGGTTGTCAGAAGCAGCCAGCCGCAACTCATACTGCGAAAATTGCAGCGAACGAACGTTGACATTTTGTCGAAAAAAATTGTTGATATAATATCAAATTACGGGCTCTGTATCCAAGGTCGTCTCAAGTTTCAATTAAGAACTAGACGTTTAGTTTAAAATTGGGTTTCTTTGATAATTTAATTAAATACGACTTCTCTCTAAAATCAAATATTTTAAAGCACATAAATTATATCGTACTATTTATAAAGAGAAGGATAGAGGATAGATTATTAATTTAGAATCTATTCTGATTTTCGTTATTTCGATAGAAAAGGGTTCAATTGTCCGTGTAATATACTTTTTGACCTTCGTCACGATTGGATAAAATATTTTAAAATGAAATAACTAATGTTATCATTACTAATGTAATGATTTTTCTTTTTGCACCCTTTATTTGATTTTAACTGAAATATTTTCTGTCGAAAAAAATAATATATCGATAAAACAGTAAGCTGACCATTGTTAATAGCGTCAAACTCTTGGTTAGAGCGACGAATTTAAAAATCGAAAGGCGAATACGAATTTGGTTCCTACTGAACCGCTCGAGAAATGGCCAGGAAGCTGACTCAGAAGTACTCGAATAAACATTAAAACGAGCTTCGTTGATCTTTGGCCAAGACCAAGGGCGATTAAAGATATCAAAGACAATCCCCCAGCAAATGGTTATTACCGCTGACTGCCGAGGCTGTGCTTTCTGAAAAGTTCAAATTCAAATACGTTCCGGCGATCTTTTCAATTTGAAAATCTCTCAAATAATTCTAGCAACAATATTCATAACGAGGGAGAAGCAATTAAAAAAGAATTACCGAAGAAAAATATATGAATATTAGCTTTTCATATTATATAATAATATTGATTTTTACTTTGTGTTCATATATAATAAATAAACAATGAATTTTGGCGTATACTTTATTTCAACTAAAGATTTATTTTCGAAAACGAGAACGAACTGAAATCAGTTAACAATTGTAAAGAGTAATCGGTGGTTGAAACTAGGTATTAAATCTGAATGTTTTAATTGAAAAAAACATTATTTTAATACATGTGTTCATGCCAATATGAATAGAATAAGAAATAAATAGACAATATCTTATTTATCGTTTCTTGAAAAATGATAAAATAAACTCTATATTAAATAATTAACACGAGTGTAAACGTCTGTTTTCTAGAAAATTTATTGTATTTTATGAGAATGACATATTTTGCATTAGCAAGGATAAACATGTCATTTCCATGAAATATAGTAAGACTTCTAGAAACAGACGTATTCAATTTTATTAGTATATTACTTGGTTTTAATAGTAAAATAGAAGTTTGAATTTCTTAAGATATAATTAATCTGCAAAGGTTTAATAAAATGAGAAAGAGAGGTTATAATATTTAAACTACTCGGATTACTTCTTAGAGCTTAACTCTATATAAAGTGGGTTCGATACCTGCAAATCAGAATGCGGACGAATTAAGAATGTGATAAAAGTTATCTTGTGATTCGGAAGTAAAATATTTGGCATGACCTCAACTACCACATCAACCTGGTCCGCCAATCACCGCGATTGGAGTGGTGGGATAATTGGCTGGTTGGAAATCACTATCGATAAAACAGTGCAAAAGCGAAGTGGTTAACAAAAACCCTCTTTGCAATTCGCTTGATTGCTCGGTTTTGTATTACGAATTCGGCGCACGACCACTATCTGTGGTAGTACGTACGGTATTATTCGAGTGAAACCACTGGCATTACATTATATTCGTGATTGACGCGAGTCAGGACCAGACGAAATACGGAATGTTTGTTGGTTAATTTGTCTACCGAATACATGGGCACATGAGTAATATTTTTCAAACCTCGTTAAAATTATTTGTTGTTTTCCGTGTGAGCTTGCGAACAAGAAATTCTTATGATTAGTATGAATGAAAACGGCTATTTTCCAGAAGTTTTATTATATTTTATGAGAATGACATGTTTCACCTTGTTAAGACAAGATACTGCCTTAGCAAGGCGAAACATGACATTCCCATAAAATGTAATAAAACTTCTAGAAACAGACATTTTCATTCGTATTAAGAATTCGTGCTCAAGAAACAAAATTTCATTCGTGCTCAAGAAACAAAATATATAAATTTCTTATTTTATTTAAAAAAAAAACAACATGTTCCTACAATAGACACTATTTTTAAATATTGTATTATTATATGTGGAATAGCCTCCATGTTAGTATTAAGTATGAGGATAGTGATGTTAAATTTAAGAAACATCTGAAGACTGCACTGTTCGGTCAGTCATTTCATTTTCGTCATCGCCCTTGGAGTAATTGATTTTACAAAACGGCGCACTTAAAATACAAATCATCATAATAATAATAAATAAATAAATATGTATTTTTTTAATATTATATTATGCTTCCTGCCATTAAATTTTGTCAATTAGCTGGAAAATATTGCCTGTTGATAAGTAGCTTGCGAAAATTCATACTTGTTAGGTACCTACACAAGTACTCGAATATTTAGAATAGTAAATTGAGATTTCTCCAAGGAGCAATGCCGAAATAACTAAAATTATATTGTTTTGCTGCCTCTAGAAATGATTATTTTACGTGGTAATTTTACTTTTATCAAATCTCAATGAAGACAGTTAAATTAATTTATGCTTCTTCCGTACCGACATAATAAATGATTTTATCTGCTCCGAAGCAGAATTGACGATCTATTTAATTATATTAATTTTATACATAAATGCATTGTAGTAGAAACACTATTAATAAGAAACAAATGATTCTCTTGTCAAAACGCGTTATTGGTAAATATTTGGAATGGGTATATGTAATAATTGTACGCATATCTCGCGTACACTATATCTGATGCAATTAAACTGTTCAAATCATAGGGGGAGTAAATTATTTATGACCAGATATTTGCACATTGTACACTAATCAAAACGGGAAAACAGTGTACACACTCGAACATGTACGTGATTTATTGTGGACACACGACATCGATACAATTACTCGCTTGGAATTTTTTGCTACAGCCCAGAGTGAGGCAAGCAATTCATCTTTTAAGGGTCAGTGTGCAAGGCGATCACGAGACAAACGAAAATCGATCTAAAAAGCAGCTTTAACGCAGAGAGGAAGAAAGGTTTGGAGAACGGAACGTTTACGATAATCTATTTGCTAAGTATTATAAGTAATTTTACTTTACCCATACGAGTAAAGGTAAATTTCCAGGTGTTTTAATCAGTTTATTGTTTTTTTAACAATGATTCAAAACTTCCCATTAAATATTAGTGAAAACGCTTGTTTTCTAAAACAACATCAACAACAAGCCGTTTCCCCGAAGGGATAGGCAGAGAGAATGGACCGACATACAACTCGATCATGACAAACCTCTAGCTTCCTCCACATTCATACAGCGAGTCATACACGTACGTCGATTCTTCCGATGGCCGATCCTTAAAATTTGATTAATTTGGTCATGCCAAGTTTTTCTAGGTCTCGACTTCGAATTCCATTCACATTGTTAACGTATACTTTTTTTTTTTAACAATTCTTCCTTCATCCATGCGTTCCAAAAACCAATGCAGTGATTCTTTCATAATTTTGTTCATAATAATTTCATCCGCTCTATATTCCTTCCTAAAATCAGGATTGGAAATTTTAAATTTTATCACACATACGTGTGAAGTACTTTACACACATATGTTACTCTCATAAAATAAAATATTATCAACCTTTATATGAGATTGGTTTTCATCAATATTAAATGCTTTAATTAGAATTAGACATTATGTGATGCTCATTATAGTTTAAGTAACAACTAAATAAAGGGATAAAGCTATATAGAACCTAAATTGAATAGACAATATTGTCGCGTAACAAAATATCGCGTAAACATAGATGGACAAAGAAAAACGCCGGAGTGACAATTAGTGAATGATATCTATTGAACAACAAATATTTGTGAATGTATACTTATACCTGTATACGAAATCCTGGATTTACACCAAAGGGTGGTTAATTCAAATTTTAATTGTATCTCAATAGACGAAGACGCAAACCGGAAACTGAACATGGATGATCAAGGTGTTTACAGGACCTATGACCCGTCATTGGTTGGGCTAAGCGCACGCTCTATGCTATCTATTGAGAATATATATGATATCTATTACAACTTACGAAGGTATACTTCAATTTTACTTGGAATTTATAAGAATACCTACCCAAAGACGGACCGTGAGATCGAATTGGATAAAGGGATTACTTGCCCACTCGAAATATTTGAAATAAATTGCCCAGCTACTAATACGAATGGTGGAATATTTTTCATCTACGAGGAAAATAAACGATGCTACCTTACGAGTCGTTTATTTTATATTTCAATATGATATCTGAAAGGGTATCTTTAATATCGTATGTATTTAAGCTCGCTTACCTATAAGACTACGAGGACATGTGAAACTCGTATAAAGTTCGTAAATAAATGGAAGCCAACCCTGCAGCTTGTGTAAATATTTGCATTTAGCGTGCAGTTTACGTTTGTGAGATGAGATACAGGAAGTAGAAGAGAGGAGAGAAAAAGCGATGCATCACTGATATCTATAATATTATACAACGCTCGGAATATTGCCTAGTAAATAAAACATTTCAAATCTTACGAATTTATAAACAGTATTATGTCGAGTACTTCCGAAAATTACACAATTTTTACAGTTAGCAATCAATTCGTTGAATATTTTTTGCTTGGAATGTAAATGAAAACATCGTTGTAGCTAATGAGTGGGGTCTTCCCGGGAGAAGATACGTATAGAACGAATGAAGCGAATAATTAGAGACGGGCCCCCGGCCGGTCCAGGGAAGGGGATGGTGGGAGACTGTCCTAGATTACCGAGTAACATGTGCCGTTATAAACTTAAGACTATTTCCCTACAAACTTGTACCAAGTAAGAAGTTTTTTAATTGAATTAAAATTTAGCATTCAGTTATCTCCACTTCAGATAAATGCTCCGCACTGTATCCGAGCGTCCGGAAACTTTCGCTACATCATCAATAAGCTAAATTAAGCCTTAGGTAGGAGTAGTGGAACGAATTTCTAATGCGTTGAATGCGCAAACGCTTCAATTATGTATAGAGGACGATTCCAGGGGAAAATACAAACAGATAAGTCACGAAGTTCCCTCTTGAATACAACCCAATTAACTTTGCTTTGGTAATTATTTTTAAAATTATGTTTCAAAATTTCAGTGCGTAATAATTGGTTTTCGTGATCACAAAATAGTCGTTTACTCGTAAAATTAACCGGCTCTCGGCTTTGGAATCGGCGATACATTCTGGTATTAGAGTGTTTGGCAAAGGTATCGAGGTAATAACCATTAGCAAGGATTAAAACCCTACAGTGATAAATTCGTCTGTTTTCTGAACGGCATCAGGCATAAACGTGATTTGTAGCACTTTCAGAAAATTACAATTTTGACTGAAACACGATTTACTGAGATTTTAAAAAGTAAATACGAAATATCGTATGTTTTAAATACACCCTGAGATTAACTCAACATATGCATGTAAAATAATGACAGCAAAAAAAATAAAATTACATTTCTAATTTAATCAGCTGAAACGATATTAGGGAAAAACTTGTAATTATGATTCTGCAAGATTTTAGATTTTTAACTTGAATAAATTTAAATCCAGCATCGTCGGCATCACCGCCTTGATGAGACGGTATGAACCCACGAACGTTCGTGGTTGTAGATGCACTTAGATTTCGCCAGATTCAGAAATGCTCGTTAAAATGGCGCATTTAGTTTTATTACGGCGATTGCGTTATACACATCACAAACATATATTAAAAAAATAAACAAAACTACAAAGACATATTTATAATACAATGAGAATTTGCGATTCATTTCAATCTTCGTTACTCTCTTTTGCAAAAGAATTTTGCGCTTATGAAAAACGCGAAGAAATATGCCTCTTGTTGCTTTAGTCTTGATAATATATATTCGTAATTTGTTTACGGCGAACCTGGCCGCAGCGGTTATGTGAACAAGCAAAGGGTTATCAGCGTAATAATTCAGGTCAGATCCCCTTATTGTTCCATATGTTATACATGTTTTCTGGTGTATTAAACCAAATGTTGTTTAGTAATCGCGGCATGTGCGTTGCATTGGGAATCCTGGTCTAGTTACAGAGGAACTCCGAGGGTAAAATAAGGCCCCGTTTCAAAATAACATTAAAATAGTTTTACTTCTCGAGTACGAACTTAGACTAAATAGGACCTTTCTGTCTTGAACCAGGAATCGACTCCTTGTTTGGTGACTTGGAGACGTTGTTTAATCGAGCTACAGTGCGCGGTGTTTAGGTTCGTATATTACGAAGATGAAAATACCGAAATGGCTGCCAGAAATACAATAGAAAATCTTGGAATTGTAAATGCTAATTAATCATCAAGATGAAGAAAAGAAACACAAAGATGCAAATGATTAATTTTGTAAATGAATAACGCTGGCCTTAAATTTGTACAGATAAAAGTTTAAAACGGATTATCTAACATACGAAATAATACAAAAGAATTAAAAATACGATTCCAAGAGCTTTGTTCCATCAGAAGGTACTTTTAAACCTCCATTTAGAAACAAAATTTGGGAATATTATTTTAAATAGACTGAATGAATATAATACAAGTAAAGAGTCCAAACATGTATCAACAATTTCTTTTCAGTCGTGTCTGCTGTCTAGTTAGGAGCTTTCGTTTCCCTTTATTATTCATTGAATCGTGTATTATTATGACCGTTTTTAGGAAAATACAATAAAAGGCCTGGGAATAAGGAAATGAGGATCATTTTATAAATAGTACAAGAGTAACCTTTATGTTTTGCCGGGGAAATGAATATTCTATTGTCCTCTGGTACGCTACGCAGAAAATACGAAGAGCCTGTGAGGGCTATAAAAATGACCATTTTTTATTTAAAAAATTTAACCGAGCAAAACTCTCAATTAGAATAAGAATTGGGTACTCATTTAAATGTTAAACAATAAAACATGTTAAACTAGTATAATATAAACCGCTTTGAAATAAAATACAACTTGAAATCACAACCAAATTTAATTGTTATAAGAGTTTCTTATCTTCTTCGCTAGTTTCACTCCAAGGAAGTGGGGTTTGGAGCAAAGTGTTAATTATTTTTTTGGTTTTTGGGATTTCACTTGGGCCTTTAATGTAGTAGTTTCCCATTGTTTCCACATTTGCATACAACGGGTTATTGAACCCAATTACTGTATAGAATATTTTAGCTACAGATTCTCATGACATGTGATGGGTAGCTAATCTATTGCCATTTTATTGTCATGCGAATTATACATAAGACCAAAGACAGTGTGACAATCACACTACCGTCGCCGGGAATTGAACCCGTGATATCTTATAGTGAAAAATATTGAATGAAACTAGTTACTTTCATTATATTTTATTTTATACAACGTTAAAATATATAAAAGTTACGAAGTACTAAAGATTTTGCGGTTGTGCTTTTAATCCACTTGAAAGCCTACGAAAGTGGAACACGTATTTTAAATTACGGAAAACTTGTTTACGCACTTATCCTAATCGATCAATACAATAACGTCAAAAAATTGAAACTCAATTATTTGAGGACACGTGACACTTTTCTTTCAGGGGTGTGACAGGATAATACAGTTATTTACATCAGTTTTTTTTAGTGTACGGGATGTGGATACATGTAACTACACGTACATGTATAGTTGTCTACCGGAGGTTGTTGACAACTCAACGAGGGCGGGTAATGTGGGTTCCTCCATTCACTAATGGATGGTCCGGAGCCGCGACTGTCCCGGCGTGCTCTACATACATTATATACACGAGAAGATGTATGATTGTGTTTGCGCTCACACTAGTGGATACCTGAAATGTATACCGATATCCCAAGACACATAAATCAAAACTTTAGTCAAGACTACCAAATAAATAACTCGTCAAAAATGCTTAGAAAAGCAAAAAGGGCGGAGCTTTTATACCTAAATCGTTGAAGATATATTTTCCTTCATACCACGAAGATAGATCTGACGAAATATATATGTATTTTTTCAAACATTGTGTAAATAAGAAAATTAAACAAAATTTATGCACGTGACTTTTTAAAAACCTTGTATTTACACAACACTTTTTTCACTTTCACAAACACGTTTCAGATCACAGATGTCATACTTGGAAAATATTTAAAAGTTTTACATTGAGGAACGACGTCTGCGATCCGAAACATGTTTGTGAAAGTGCAAAAATGTGTTGTACAAACACAAGGTTTTTCAAATGTTATTTAAATGTGAATCTAGAATTCAGAATGATGGCAAAAATTTAAGATATTTAAACCAATTAAGCTGTAGAGTTGCAAATTCAAGAATGCTGGCGACGGATCGGGGAGATTGGCGAACATTTTGGAGGAGGCCAAAGCTTATAATGGGCTGCAGCGTCGCGGTGATGATGATGATAAAAATGATTATCCCCTTCTAAGCATGACAAGCCAAAGTATACATATATTTTATTGTTCAATTGTACCAACGATTTAAAGTAAATTACGTTGGTATACAATTTAACTAACTAACTAACTTACCAACCATCACGCCGTCTCCCCGGAAAGGTAGGCAGAAATAATGGAAAGCCACACTGTTCCGTCCTGATATACTTCTCTTGTTTCCTCTACATTCATACATCTTGTCATGCACGCACGTCAATTTCTCCGACTCCTCACGTGACCGATATTTAATATTTGATTGATTTAAACGTGCCACGTTTTCTTCGATTTTCCTCTATTTCTAGCTCGTTCACGTCGTTTACATATACCTTCTTCGCCATTCTGTCTTCACTCATTCTTACCATGTGTCCAAATCTTCTTAACGAACCATTCATTATTTTGTTCATAACACTTTCATTCGCACCGCGTTCACTTCTAATACTTGCATTTGACACTATCATATACAGATTTACCACACATTCGTCTTAGAGATCTCATTTCTACTGCATTTATTCTACTTTCATCCTTCTTTTGCCAGTCCCATGTTTCGCTTCCATACATAAGGTAGAAGAACACCATTAACATTACGCATGCTTAATAGAACACTGGCTTAACTCAAAAAAGCAAGTTTTGCTCAATTTGACATGAGTCGGTGTTTTAACAAAAACAGTCGAAAAACACGTACGAATGGATAGCGTTAACATTGTGAAAAATAGATGGATAGCGTTAACACAAGCCTCTGTCTAATGTTAACTCAATTGTGACCTAAACCATAATCGGTCAGTTTACTATTTAAATATCGTATTTGTGTTAGTTGAGTAAAACTTGAAATGGTGTAGACGGTTGACTTAAAACACGAACATTTATAAAATTATAATAATAGTGAAATAGCAGAAAGACACGTCACCGCCGTTTAATAAAAAACACAGTGAATATTAGAAAGGATCGCCAGACGTCCAGTTCGCATTCGGAACCATTTAAAGTAATTACGGAATACTGAAAACACTCGAGTTAATTACACGGCATTCCGCGCAGAGCGAAAAGAACGAGTAAGAATTGAAACGGAGCGTCCCCGCAGTCTAGTGATGACCGAGTTAATATCAGGCTATGGCAATCGACTCTAATCGTCCTGACCCACGAGCGCGACTGCTTCACGACTTATTTCGTATGTGGCTTCGGGTCTTTGCAATGCTGTGGTTTGTTTATGCTGATGATGAAGTTAAAAGCAATCAGCCAAAGATCTTGCAAATTATGTTTCTTAACTAACTTACTAACTAACCATCACGCCGTAAGCAGAAAGAATGGACTGCCACATTTTAATCGATGCGGCACTCCATCCTTCTCTTTTCGCCTTCGCGAGAGACGCGGTGTGATGGGTTGCGAACCTCATCGCCACCAATAGGCATCTCCTGCGCACACTTCGATCGTTCAACGTCTACATGTGAAATCTAAAACAAGTTATATAAAATACAATGATATAAAATAAAATAACAAAGAAAAATAATTTAACACAAAATTTTCTTTTAGATGGTGCACTTGTCGTCAGCTGGACGATCCTACGTACGTTATATGTTTCTTAACTAACTAACTAAATAGCCATCACGCCGTCTACCCGAAGGGGTAGACAGAGAGAATGGACTGTCACACTTGTGCCATACATCGTGTCATGCACGCGCGTCGATTTCTCGGACTCCTCACATGGCCGACATTCAATATTTGATTTATTTGATCGTGCCACGTTTTTCTCGGTTTTCCTCTATTTCTGTTCCCTTTACATGGTTAACATTTTTTTTTACCATTCTTTCTTCATTCATTATTTCCATATGTCCGAACCATCTTAATGATCCTTTCATTATCTTGTTCATAACACCATCATTCGCACCGCATTCACTTCTTATATTTATGTTTCTTTTAACATAAAATTCACTTTAACTATACTTTTATAGTATATTCGCCATCACTTTGTGCTGTGGATTCACATTTGAATACATTTTGAGAAATAATGTATTTTTACAACACTTTGTACTTTTCACAAACATGTTTCGGACCCAGACGCCTTTACTTAGCGTAGAAAATTTAAATTTTTAAATTGGAATACAAATTTCTACACTGAGGATGGGCGTCTGCGGCCCGAAAAATGTTTTTGAAAAGTGCAAAAAAGTGTTGTGAATATACAATGTTTTATAAAGTTATTCAAATTCAGTTTTACTTTTTGATTCTGAATGATGTCAGAATATATACGAGTCGGTTAGATAAATAAAAATGCCACAAGATCTTGTAAGAAGCAACGTATACAACTACAAGTAAAATTAATAAGTTTTTTTGCGTATTCCGATGTCGGATTAGCTTGATTTATACGCTGTGCCTTGGGTTAGCAGATTTGTAATCGAAATAAAGATTTAAGCTTAGACCGCCCCGGCAGAGAGATAACTCGCGTAATAAAACATTGCGGATACTCTACAGATGTTTGTTATGGCATTTGTATTCAAATAAAGTAACGGGCGGTAGAATCGTGCAGTCTAAAAATGAATATAGTTTGTACTGAAATTTGAAGTTAAAATATATTAGTACTGTGTTTAAAACATGTCTCTGAACCATTCGTATGCGATTCGTGTTCAGAGAAAATTGCCGGCGGGCCAGGGTAGGAGAAGGGGAACTCAAGATTATATTCGCGATGGGTAAGCTCAGGAGAGCGATATAAAGCTCATGCACGGAAAATATTGCTGTTGCCTATATTTATTTCACCTTACACATATTGTAATCATACGAGGGGATTCGATTTATCAATTTATAGATAATATCTACAACATTCGGTGATTTGTGTATCAGAACCACTTAAGAAATATTTGTCAATTAGATCAAAAATATTGTAACGAACAAATTAAAATGAAATGACTGAAAATTTTATATACAGACGTAGAATATTAATGAAAAATATTAAATATTGTAGAAAAAACGAATATTTTATCGAAAACTAACAATATTTTAACATTTCGCCTTAACAAGGTATCATCAAATGTTGGGTAGTAAATACAATTTTTCACTCTCTAAAATTATTGTTATACTTCCAAAAAATGTATGTTTTCTACAATTTTAAATAATTTATAAGAAGTTTGATTTATTTGTTTGAGCGACAACAAAGTAGATCGCGTCACACAATGACTTGAAAGTATATGTGAAAATAAAGTATACAGAAAATTAAATTGCAATTTTAATAAACACTTATACGTCACATATATTCACAATTAGTAGCAATTTATTAGATTATTTGATTATCGATTGCTAAAATTTCGACGAGAGATTTTCAAATATCGGCCGTCGAACGAAAAATAAAAAGCGATGATGACTTTATGAAATGTTCCCGAATTCGCAACAGAGAATTTGACTAAAAAGGTTATGGATTAAAAAAGCTCCATTGAAGGCGACTTCCTGGACCTGAAAAGAAGCCGAAGTCAGGTGGAGTGCAGCGCCCTGCGGCTGACGGCCGCTGGAATAACAGATTGATTAATGATGTCGGTAAAATCATTCCCGCGTAGGAAGAACAAAAAGCGATATTTTAATATTCATGGCAGAAATGGCGGCGGCTGAATGTTGAATAGACCGAAGTTGAATAGTTTTCGCGAACATTTTTTTTTTACAAAAAAAAAGAGCGAAAATTACTCAGGCGGATTTTTATAAAGTTGATACATAATCGCATTAAGCCGGCGAGGAATGATTTATCCGCGATCTCAAATGTTAATTATGTACATCCAAACATCCAGCGAGATGGTTTATCGAGTGCCCTTTGGAAATGTATCCGCTGCGAAATAATTTTAGTTAGTTTCTTACGATTCGGAAAATTAAATTGCAATTTTAATAAACACTTATACGTCACATATATTCACAATTAGTAGCAATTTATTAGATTATTTGATTATCGATTGCTAAAATTTCGACGAGAGATTTTCAAATATCGGCCGTCGAACGAAAAATAAAAAGCGATGATGACTTTATGAAATGTTCCCGAATTCGCAACAGAGAATTTGACTAAAAAGGTTATGGATTAAAAAAGCTCCATTGAAGGCGACTTCCTGGACCTGAAAAGAAGCCGAAGTCAGGTGGAGTGCAGCGCCCTGCGGCTGACGGCCGCTGGAATAACAGATTGATTAATGATGTCGGTAAAATCATTCCCGCGTAGGAAGAACAAAAAGCGATATTTTAATATTCATGGCAGAAATGGCGGCGGCTGAATGTTGAATAGACCGAAGTTGAATAGTTTTCGCGAACATTTTTTTTTTACAAAAAAAAAGAGCGAAAATTACTCAGGCGGATTTTTATAAAGTTGATACATAATCGCATTAAGCCGGCGAGGAATGATTTATCCGCGATCTCAAATGTTAATTATGTACATCCAAACATCCAGCGAGATGGTTTATCGAGTGCCCTTTGGAAATGTATCCGCTGCGAAATAATTTTAGTTAGTTTCTTACGATTCGGAACTCCCTTAACAACTTAATCTTCGAAGATATCGTAAATTTTGCTAAAACCATAAATCTGTTCAAGTTATCATGCTGCTCGGAATCGAAATACGAGATTTCTTGTTTATTATAAAAGTAGAAACAAACATAATGATTAACTAAAGCGTAGGGCAAATTCTAACAAATATTTTGTTGTTGGATATTAATAATAATGTTTTTTTTTTGAACTCAACAAAGGTAAGATAAATCACCCAATATCTTTATTGAATGTACACACTATTGCAGTTTATTTTTGATTTTTATTTCTTCTAAATAAAGTTCATTCTCCCGATGATGAAGGCACTCGTATTTCAAAACTTGCGTCGTAACAAAATCATGTCAATGAAATAATAGTGTTTTATTTAAAAATTAGAATGATGAAATTTCTATGTATTATAAATGTATTATGTTTATCAAATAACAAAACACCAAAAAAATACAATATAATTTGTTACGGCTAGTACCAAAGTACAGAATTTTAAATGTCATTTTCTGATTCGTGTCTAAAGCTCGGAATTTCCGTGATATTAAACTAGAACAGATTTAAAGTTCTCGCAAAAAGACCCAGTCATGCATGGGCTCCTGAAAAGAGGGTGATTGTAATTTTTAAATTAATAAATGAATAAAGGTGGTGCTTACCCTCTTCCTCGTCTCGTAGTCGAGCGCCCCGGCAACGTAGATGGCTCCCGTCATGTTCTTCACGGCGAAGGCGCCGCCTATGTTCCCGCTCGTAATCTCATATCGAATACGCGACGCTGCAATAAATCACCAAAGTCATGAGCTTCAATATAATTGGCATGTTATATAGAAAACATTATATACATTAAACACATAATAAATATACCCAATTTTTCAGATTTAATAATGTACGCGCAATAACATAAAATTCAATGTTTTTAAAATACATTATTGTTATTAAATGAAAATGTTAATCTGAAGATTTTAGTAATAATTAAAATATTTATAAGATTAAAAATATGAAATTTATAATATTTTTTTAAACATTGTAAATATGAAATGGTGTACCATATGGTATTTTATTAACTTCAGAATATTCAGACAGTTCTATAAAGGCATTTTACAGTATGTTTCTGCGGTGATAAAATTCTGGTAAATTTGCTAATAAACACATATTTTTAATAGTAAGAATTTTAAAAGAAAGTATTTTAGTACTCATAACATATGGGATAGAAGTCAGATCCGATACCTAGGAATAAAAACATTCTCGTAGTAGCAGAAATGCGAACCCTACGCTCCATAATAGGCACAACCCTCTGAGATTGGATCAGAAATGAGACGATAAGGTCTGTCTGTGTAGTTGAAGACATAGTAAGGTGGGGAAGAAGCAGAAGGCGGTTTGGAGGGATCATATGAACCGCATGGAAGATGCAAGAATTTAAAAAAATGTCAAAGACCCCAGCAGCAAGGGACTACCAAGAAGGCCGTCGAAGAGATGGAGGGATGGCTGGACGTCATCATTCCAGGGAAGCTCACCGTCATAAACAGGTCATATGATCTAAACTAAGAAGAAAAAGTGTTTTTAAAATTCGATTAAGCGCCCAGTGTGCGGCAATCGCAATGGCATATACGTGAAGAAAGTTAAATAGCTGTAAAATATAGATAAAATTCTAATATATACAGGGTTATTGGTTATTGAATACATTCCTTCTAGGGGGTTGTAGGGGAGGTTATTTCAATTGATTATTTCAATATTGTAAGACATTATGCAAAAGTGAACCATTTTTCAGATAAAACGAATTTAAGTTTTTTTTTAAATTTATCGAGATCAGGTGTTTTAAAAATTAATAAAAAATAACTTTTAGTCATAATTATACTTTTAATTTTTTTCCTAATTAGGAAATATAACAGGCATTCATTATCAATACAAAAACTTTAACTGTCTCTCCATATTAGGAAAAACAAGACGGAAATATCATACATTAAAATTATTTTTATTGACCAACTTCAAAAGAAAGACGATTTGAAAATATATTATAAATCTTATAAATTTTTCGTGCAGATAAAAACATTTTCATTGTTTGAACTTTCAAACGAGCCATTACATCGGTTAAACATCGGCTGAACATCGGTTTTAAGATTATAGAGAAATCAACTAGAAGACAGTAGAAAATCGTCTAGTTATTCAAATCATCAAAACATTGAATAACGTAACTAAATGTGTCTTAAACAATCAATAAGTAGTACAAATTGTAAACAAAAATGAACATCATAAAGATATGAATCGTTAAGAGAATAATGAAAAACAGTTAATGAAATATATTGTCTAATGTGAAATATATGTTAATTTTATGACGAACGATATACATTATATGAGCTAGGTACGCTACTAATTTATAATGATTAGAGAATCCTGAAACATTTTTTGGTGCTTATACACAGATATTACCCACACCAGAATGAAAAAGTATAATTTTATTCGGCGGCGGTCCAGGCGCGTAATTAAACTTTAAAATTAAAGCCGTGGAGGAAGAAGCGATAGCGATACTTTATGACAATGGGAAAATACAATGTTCCCCACCATCGTATTTCATTTGACCGGCCACAATGAAATTCCAATGAGAAAAGCCAGATTTACGCGAAATTATTCAAAATGTTCTCAAGCAGTAAATAAAATACTACAAATCACAATAAACTTATGTGTTCGGTCGTGATCCGTAATATGTTGTAACCGATATAAGTGACAATTTCAATTTCTTATTTCTAACTTAAATCGCAGCAATTCGACAAGAACTAATTTTGAAATTACTTTATAAAGAATATTTCAACAGTAATATCAACACGTGTGTTATGTAGTTTGTATATCTTAGGCGTGTGTTCAAATTTGATGAGGCGTTGATTATCTAATCTAAAACTCCTTATGAGAAAAAGAAGATTATGAATAAATTCTTCTGTGAGATATAAATATTATGATTAGTTAAGCATTACATTATAATAGAATAATTACGACAACACAAAATTTTGATTTCTTAACAATAATTTAATAATGAGATAATAAATAAAATTATTTTGACACAAATAAATGATAACATATAAAAAAACTTTCGAATGAAATACCTAATTTGTGGTATTACCAGTTTAGAAACAAAGAAAACACCAATAACCGGATTCGCTCAGCTTGGAGCGAAATCGGTAGAGTTTAAAATATAATAAAGTTTTGTAAAACAAAATATATAAGTGTTTTAAATTATGAAAAAGGCGCACCACAAATTAAGTGCTAAGGAAAGTTTAAGTTTGTTTGTTACCCTGATGAATCTCGGCTTGAAGCCAATTTAAAATATTTATAACATTTTTTAACACCACTTTATTATTACAAAATAAAGTAGTGTTAAATTTTTTTATTAAAATTTATCTGTAAATAATAAAGTGCAAAAAAAACATTGACATTTTTTTTTTCAAATGATACGGAAATATATTAGTGTAGGATTTATTTTGTCATCAACAAAATAGGTAAGTCTGTTACTTATAAATGGGAAAGTTCATTTATAAAATGTGTTTTTAATATGTAGATGTAAATATTCTATCGCAATTCCCACAACAGAGTAGCAGGGGCTTGTCACCCAGCGCGAGACTCGCTAATTTGACGTCTAAAACTTTCCTTAAGATTTCATATAGCAGAGAAAACTCCTTTCTTCGTTGTAATAAAATCTTCTTTAAGAATACAATAGTCCATAATATACTATTATATAAAAATACAATTTGGTGTAATAGTAGACGCATTTTGATATAATTTGAATTATTGGTGATTTGAAATGAAATACAAAAAAATAATTAAGAATTAATTAAATTTGAATAGCTCATATTTTCTATTGAAATTTTGCACAAATACGAGTACACTCTTGTGCGTACGTATATAAATGTAGGTAGCTATACCATAGGAGTAAAATATTCCCTATTACGTTTAATTTCGGGGTTAGAAGTTTTCTCAAAGAAATAACCGTTTCATTAATGTAGGACGTAATCGAGCAAGGAGTAATCGGAATCTCAATGAAATGAATATCTTGTCGCGGTAATTTATATAAACTTGAAAACTAACATTTGATAAAACCATAAAACAGATTTTTATGGTTTTCAAATGGGAAAGTACAGCATACCTGATTCCAAATGAGATAGGTTTAATCTGATATGGTTCGGCGGGCTATCGTACCGTAGCCAATTCGGGAGTGATTAAGCAAGGATTTAGTGTTAGGAGCCAAAGCGCCGCGGAGGCCAACCTTCAAGCATGGAGCACTGCGATAGCATATCGCACTATGAGAGGATGTTATATATTTAGCGCTTTTGAGTATATTTGCTTAGTGTTGGACGCCGACCGGCTAATGTAATTTCGGAACCTCTCTGTAGCGAAGGTAGATATTATTTAATCTGTTTTGCTAGATTGCTCCTGTAACGAAAATCCTAATTGCAGCCGGTATTACGTAATAGGTTCATAAATTCCGAATCTAAATTATGAGCCGCCAAGATCCGCAAGTACATTTTTACTTACGAAGGAAATTCACATCGCGAAACTAATAAAAAAGCCCGTGTTAATCCGCTACATAAAGTTCGAGCAAATAGACTAACACTCGGATAACCTTGGCATACAATAATATGAAAATGAGGAGTCTCTTTGTGACATTAGCAGAACAAGGGAAGTATCATTGTTGTAAAACAGGCATATCGTCTGAATGATGAGGAGAATGAAACGTTACACAAAGTTCAAAGAGCCATTTGAGAATGTCGCGGCCAGAGAAATAGCTAGGAGCTGTATCACTCGACGGGTTTCGCCTTCATGGAGAGGTAAAATAAATGAAGCGCCCCTAATGAGAAGGTCCGGAGACTCGAGTGT
This sequence comes from Lepidostoma basale, assembly GCA_022606425.2. Lineage (NCBI taxonomy): Eukaryota > Metazoa > Arthropoda > Insecta > Trichoptera > Lepidostomatidae > Lepidostoma > Lepidostoma basale. The sequence continues at coordinate 549,815 of JAHDVF020000864.1, read as the reverse complement.
ACGGCGGATAGCGAATGGGGAATTTCTAGGGAGCGCCGGCGCCCATTTCGTCTGCCAGTCAAAGGGAACTATTTCATATTCGGTAATTACTCGTATAATACGCAAAAACCTTGCGAGAGTATTAATTTAACGTATAATGCCAGCACCTATCAATTACTTGCAAACAAACAATGAAATTTATAATTTGTATATGTTGTTTGTTATGATTGTAGAAAAGATAATTGTTTGAAGATACGTAATTTAATTTTTTATACCAAAAACTGTAAGGGTATGTAAGCGTACAAAACAAGGTACGTGGGTTCCAACAATCAGAACGCTAAACACAATTAAGAATAATAATGGATATCGACTTCGTGTTCAAATTATTAGTATGAACGTTAAAATACGGAATGTTTAATAAACAATAGATAACAAAACGTTAGAAAATTAAACCAACAATAGATTCAAGTGTTTATCCTTCTTCTTCTTCGCTGTTCATTCCTGGGGATTGATTAGCAGCAAAGCTTATACCTCGTATTTATAATATTAAAGGGGAAAAATAAACACTGTTTTCGCAATTAATTAAAATGAAAATGCATTTCTACAGTGTAATTGCATTATTGTTGGGGAAACAATTTCCTAAAGCAATTATATTTGATCGAAATAATTTTCCGGCGGAAAATAACGTATAAAACCAGAGCGCAAAATGTTTCAGTGGTTAAAATGGCAACACCTGTGTTGCGCTGGAAACTGCTGCGGCGGTAGCGGACACTGGGTACCTACCCCGCAGAGCAGTAATTGTTTCGGTACTTAATTGTGTTCCAGCATATGTAAAACACATTATCTAGGGATCTTGCATGGGCACTGCGCTAGTGGAAGCAGCCGTTTAATTTATCGAGACCGCCCGTTGCGCGAACAAAAAACAATATAAAAAATGGCGCGAGAGGTTGAGATTGTAATTATTGTAACACTTGACAACACCGGCCCGATATTAGGACACATGTGCCAACAATTGTATGCGAACGGACGGTTGGCAGTTTCTCTGTGGGCAAAGCTCTAACGAGATCCCAGTTCTTTTCAAATATACATATGTATTTTCACATCTAACGGTAAAAGTACGTGGCTGGCATCCGCTTAATACGAAAATGATTTCTATAATACAAGGTCCAATTAAAGAGTACCATAGTTTGTGTATAGTGTAAAGTATAAATACAAAATATTATACATTACATTAGGATGTTAGAAAAATCTAATATACGTACAAAACAATTTAAAAATATTAACTTATTGGGTTTTGATATGAATCTGATTTGATAGACATGGCGAATAATTTGACGACTCTCCAAGTTATAATTATATACATGATTATAATAAATAATATACATTCAGTCCTCGATGACTAGAAATTTATCTTTGCTGCGAAAATATATTTGATCAAACGTTAAATATTCACTGTATTCAGAGGTTAAAAGGTAAACAATTCTATGGCTTTCTATAAGCAGGAATTGAGTGTTTTGTGAAGTGAGGGAGATTTATTTTGCACCTTTCGTGAACATCCACCGCCCTCGAGCACAATGCACAGTCTTTCTTTTCTCATTCCACCATTTATTCCGATTCCTCTTTTATGTTAAAGAATATATCATACTTGAACAGGGTGAGATAATCTCAGGAAACGGGAAGCGTTTACTGCGCAGTGGCTAAGGGCTGCGGGCAGAGGGCGGCCGGCGGCGGGCGGCCTGGCCTCCCCTCGGTTCACGTATTAACCTTTTCTAAACGGGCTCAATTCTCCCTTCCCATGAATTAAATATCACTTATCTAAGTGAAAACAGTTATTGTCGAAGTGGTATAATAACTGTTTCCTTATTGGTATTATAAACTTTAAGGTACGATTGCTTTTAAGCCGACAAATTTCTCGATTTGAGTATTGCTCTAAGAAAAAATAATCATAAAAGGAATAGAAATGTAATAAAAATATTTAAAATATACATTTGAAACACGTCGAGAAAAATTAAACAGAATAATTTTTTTTCAAATTAAAAAAGTTATCATTATGGAATTCCATAGGGTTAGAAGTTTTTGAATATCATCAAAAACTTAAAAATATATTTATTTACAGTTATAATGTAAGTGATATAATAACTATTATCTTGTTGGTATTATAAAGATAAGGCAAGATTGCTTTTAAGTTGACAAATGTCTTGATTCGAGTAATGCTCTTTATGAAAAAATAAAGATAATAGGATTATCAATTCAACGATTAAAACCATTTTTGATTTTAACAGAGCAAAACAGGAGATTTCGAGTGAGAATTTCTGACAAGAGTGCGTATTTGTTTTGGTATGTTTGTTTGTTTGAGAGATTATTCAAACTTACTCATTCATATACAAGATTCGGCGTTGTGTACCCTGCGTTATTGACTTATTGTATTATAATAGCAATTTGATATTAGAAATGTTATTGAAACTAGCGTCTCCTATTTATTTACGCAGTCCACTTCTCTACTAATATATGTATAAACTTTTATATTTAATACTGAGGAACGTTGTTGAATGAACTTGGCTGATATACTCGAATATATTTGAGAATGAAAAGTTCATACGTATTGAATTCCAGGATGGTTTAATCCATATTCACAGAAATTTCGAAGCGCAATCAAATCTAAACTAGTGCGGAAGCATTGAAGGATGCCCATGTCCATCAATCTCGTGGGATTATGGACTCTGCGTCTACCCGAATAATGAAATTCAAGTCAGATTGCAAGTAGGGTTCGATGACGTCACTGTCCATTACCCTCGAAACCTATATAACGCTAGCAGCTCACCACTAAATCGCCAGATGGCGGGGCACTGCTATTTTATTGGCGTATTAAACTGTCTTCAGAGATTGGCTAAAACTAAACATTATGAATCAAGAATGATACTAAAAAAAGCACTAAACTTCCATAAGATGGGTAAGTGAATAAACTTTTCGATAATTAGTTTACATAAATAACAATAAAACTTTTATACGCGAAAATGGTAAAATTATAACAAAAAGCGATAGCCAACGTGATAGAAATGAAAAAAAAAATGCGTACAGGAAGGTATCAACCAAACTGTAGATATTTGACAAATAATGTCGTAGGCTGAGAAATCCGAAATTTTTGATAGATATTGTGATAGTCGGAAATGTACAGTTCGTGTAATTGTATGAATTTCGCTAAAAAAGTTTAATTTAAATCGTAAACTATAAATACATTAAGTAAAATAGACAGCAGTTGATGAGATCAATGTGACCGATGTGTTTTTCTTTCACCATATCAAATATTGACTTACACACCAATTATATTTCACTATAATACACCAAAATGAGAAAATCTTTCAAACGGTAATTAAAAGCCTTTTACTAATTAAAAAACAGAAGGGGGAGCCAATAAAGACAGTATCAAATTTAAATAAAAAGATAATGTTTTAGCCAAACATTTGAAACCCCAGTTTAAGGATACATTTTTTAAAGGGAGCTTGATTCAAAAATAATATTATTAAAATGTTAGCTTGAATATCATAAACACTACCCATCGAGAAATATGAACGGTTTTACAATATAAACAGAGATATAAGTACTCAGTAATGGATATCCTATGTTAACTTCTGTTATAGTAAGCTAAGAGAAAAGTCAGAGAATGTATTCAGATAATAGTGGATACAAATTCACGCAGGTATGTACATTCATAAGTATACGGCTCTTTTTGACTTTATGGGTGAAAGCTTTTATACAGATAACACAGATATTTTATTATTATTATTATTAGTAAATAGCCATTTTATATAATAATTTCGTAGTTGCTCTTGTAGCTTGACGTATGCTTAACTTTGTAAATGTTTTAAATAAGCTAAAATTAAGGATAATAAAAAAATAGCACTCATATTACGTCGGATTTAAGGTACATCTCTGTGTAGGCTGAATGCTCCTTCAGTTAAAAGACTGGCTGAAGTATACGCAAGGTCTCCAAATACAACGAATTGGGAAGTTGTTCTATATTTGCCCACTTATCTCGATAAAATAAGCCGATCGTTTATCAGAATATAATTGTTGAACCGAGCACCCTTTTGTCAGTACCATGACATTAAAATAATCTAGACTTCTCTTTTGAAGTTACGAGGTTTAAATTATTTTCACAATTTATCTCAATATGTTTCAAACTTTCATTAGGATTTAAAATACATTGTTTGAAACAGAGAGCTTTAATAATAATGAAAGCAATTAGAGTTGGAAAATAAACCGACACCAAAAACCACCAGATGCGGATAAATTAAACTGCAAATAGGTGTATCGAAACGATAAAACTTTTAAGTTTAAATGTTCAACTGATAAATCGTATTTGCAGAATATAATTTTTCTGTATTATGAAAGAACGAAAATAGTTCATTATGTAAAATAATAATATAAACATGCTTCTATCGTGAGCATACATTTACCTAGCATCCGACTTTTGTTTTTCACAGAGAGGCATTATATATAATTATAATGGTTCACTGAGGTATACGTAATCATGTTTTTCATATACCGTTAAAAAAATAAAAAGAAATACACCATCGGTGGAAAATTCAAATGTATTGTAGTTTTGGATAAGAGAACGGAGCATACTTATGTAATGAAAAAAATGTACGCTGAACCATTATGTGTAGTGTACTTATAAGCTTATGAATAGCATTTTAACGTGCCCGTAAAGTTGGTAAGCGCGTGAGCTCTTGTTTTAAGTCGTTAATGTATGTCAGAAACATTAAGCTTTGTATGATCGGGGATCGAACTAGAGTCTGAGATAAATATTAGCTAGAGATGGAGTTTAAGAAGCGAAACATCAACTAAAACAAACCCTTAAAAGCAAAGCATTAACGTCCACTAGGAGAACTCATACGTTCAAAGCATAACGCATGGTTTGGGGAGAAATCTCATTAAAAATACTTATTAAGTTGTTTGTTTTATCATTGTAATTAATACATTTAATGTATACCCAATTATTTTAATGCATAAAAAGATGATTTTATAAATAAATGTTACTCGACCAAATTATTGTATATTCGTAGTAGTGTCATGTCAAAATTCAATTTAAGATTTGTGTATAAACTTTTTATAGCTTTCCACAAAAAGAATAACTTTGAAGAAACTTTCCACGACGTAATTAGAAAATCTATACAACAAACTATATTTTTTTCCATATCTTTCGTAGGCGTGTAATAATTGCAGACAATAACATCATTGCTATTTTATTTTAATATCCAGGGAACAAAATCAAAAAACTTCTTATTTGACTCACAATCACTATTTTCTGTTTACCAAACAGCTTCACAATATACTTTTTAAATAAATAAATTAAACGAATTATAAAGTTCGCCTATGTAGGTAATTTGATTAACCTAAAAAGAATAATAATTAGGTTAAGTAAGAATTGCGAATTTACAAGAAGAGGAAATGGGATTGCCTGATATTAAATTATTCTATTTAAGCAAATTAAGTTCGATGGTTTATCTACAGATAACTAAACGTTAAGTGGAAATTCTAAACGGGAGAATAAACACAAATTAGATTGCGAAGACATTCGCGAAGAAAGAAAAAGAGAATGAAGAAAATAAAAGAAACGTTAAATCTCATCTTCCCGGCATTAACAAAGACGCTTTCTAAGAGGAAATAGTAATAAACGGATGTATGGAGGAATGTTACGTACTTACTTTCATTTTGTACGACGGAACAATATATACTCGTACATAAATTGACTTTTCAATCACTGAGGAAATTATAGTGTCACAATAAAATAGGATCTTTAAATTCTTAAAAAGAAATTTCGTATTTAACTTGAATAATTTCTAACTGTTAAATTAAATAACTTTGTTTTTTGTATCACAATTGTATTTTATTTTACGCGACAGCTGTTTCATCAACCTATGTTGACATCATCAGGTGTTACATAGGTTGATAAAACACTTAAAAATGTTAAGGTATCATAGTGTTTCGGCCAAAACAATGGACTATTTAATGAATAATTTCATGTTACAAACTATAAATATCATTCCGAAAACATTTTGGATATAAATTTTGTTTAAGTGTAAAACATAACAGAAAACTTTGATCAAAAATAGATTTACAAATATATTTTTTAACATCTATATTTTGCTTTTATGTTTTGGTGGAAAACTAAGAAATATATGCATACATGCGAAAGTGGAAATTATATTGTGCTTTTAAAAATAGTATAGCAAACGAAAAACATTAATTTCTTCTATATCTTATATATGCACCATTACTCTGTGTTGTAGATTCTAAAATGGACAATATTTTTTAACTTTGCAACACAACACTTTATTAAAAATTAAAAAAAAACAAACATATTTCGGGATAAGAGCCCTTCATCATTGTAGTTACATATACTCGTATATAAGATTAACATTACAAGAATGCCGCCTTAATTTAAAAAATAATTTATAACTCACAGATGTTTTGAATAGAGAAAATCAATACACAGTAACTTAAATACTTCGATTTTAACTTATTGAACGCTAAGGCATTAACACTGTGGAATTCCATAGTAATATACTTAGGAAATTGAAAATAATTTTCTTTAATCCACTAATTATTAAAAAATATAAAAAACATGACATGTTTCGGAAGATACCTCCTTTCACATGTAAAAATATAATAAAAACTAAACAAGGAAAGACTAATATAAAAACGCATTTAAAATTCGATACAATAATTCAAATTTAAAAATTAACCTGGGCTATTTATTATAAGTTATTTGTTATAAGTACTTGCGAGATAACATTTTAATCTCCTAAGCTCTCATTCCCAATCAAATGCGAATTAATCATTAATTAATTTCTATATAAATTATGTCTTTTCAAATTTATGTTTTTTCTAAATTACTATTTTTTATATTATCATCATGTATTTTTATTATTTAATATTATTTATTAGTTCTTACTGTTAAAAAAAATTGTATTTATAACAAATAGCTTCTTCTTTCTCTCTTTGCCATTTCCCATCATCTGGGGTCGGCCCTCCTCGTACGAAAACGCCAAACTTTAGCCCAGGTTAGCCCAGGTTAATTTTTAAATTAGAATTATTGTATCAAATTTTAAATGGATTTTGTATATTAGTCTTCTTTGTTTAGTTTTTATTATATTTTTACACCTGAAGTCTATTAAACAAAGTTATTTTCAATTTCTTAAGTATGATACTTCGATTTTAGCATGAAATTGTAGAATACAAATTCCGAATATAACGAAAGTGCCGCTACGTATTTCTAACTTGGATAATTTAAGGTGAGAATGAAAGAGGGTCTCGAAAGTACTTTCTTTGTAGGCAGTCGATAAATTGAAACCATAATTTTCCCCGAACGTTTGCCTATAGTTTGGAAGAAAGAAGATAAGAACTATGAGATCAAACGACTTTGTAAATTCGGCTTTCAAAAATACTTGGCTCGATTAAAGTATCAAAAAATCTGAGAACAAATAAGTGGGGATCTCGAATTCGACACAGATGGGGAGAATATATCGCAAATCGATCAGAATCAAATTTATCAAATCGGAGTTTAAAATTACACCCTTTAACAAAGTGACCGTAGCTTGGTTTTGGGTGACGATAAATATGACACCCTTTTTACTTACATGAAAAATAAGTTATAATGAATATCAAACGCGAAGGAAATAGATTGAAAACCGAATTAATAAATTGTTTAGGATGAAAAGTAAAAACTGAGATTATTTAGATATCCATTAGATATAATAAATAAATCTTTATAACATCTGTCCAAACTGATCATATTTATAAACAATTTTATAATATTTTAAATATTTATCTTTATAATATCACTGAGGAAGGACCGGTTGTCCGAAACATGTCTGATATTTAATTTTAATTTTTTTTTAAAGTTAGTGTTGTATATACAAAGTACATAAAACAGAAAAAGACAAACTAAAAAAAATTAAACATTTATTTTAACTCCCTGAGAATACTCGCTGTATACTGATGTATATAGTAATAATATATAAATTCATTCATGATGGGGTTCAAGAGTAAAGAACTTCGTTTTTTTTATGAAATCTAAAGTATTTATTATATGTTTTTACATATATTCTTTACTGTCGTAATTATTTTGTATTATTATGTATATAATATGAATATACGTATGTTATCATTCAACGAGACTAAGTAATAATGACTGAAGTCATTTAATACTAACCTCAATACAGAACATGAACATTTATTTTTTTAAGAATTAATGGTATCTCAATAGAGACGAAGATGTAAATTATTTGGAAACAGAATATGGTGGTCGAGGCGTCTACAGGACTTATGACCTGTCATTGGTTGGGTTAAGCGATCGCTTTATGTAGTACAATATTCCCCATTCCGTCCTTCTTACGAACACCACGTCTGACAATTATTTTTGAAAGTTGTATATATGCTACCATGTTGAGAAACATTTCACATATTTTAGTTCAATCTACACTAGCGCCATCTATTGAGATTAGATGTAAGCATTAAGCAAAAACACCTTTATTAATGTAATGTGAAAAGTTATCAACCCAATTATCACACATTACTTGACAACGCCTGGAGAAAACTCTCCAAATGACAGGTCATAAGTCCTGTAAACGCCTCAACCACCATATTCTGTTTCCAAATGATTTACATCTTCGTCTCTATTGAAATACAATTAATTCTCAATGATTAACCCGTAATGGGTAAAATCCAGTATTTGTCTACAAGAATTTGTATACATTCAAAAAACAATTTTTTTTTTTTTTAGCATGGCACATGGAAATTTGTTAAACCTCTTGTTATAAACGGGTCACATTTTTTTCCATACAAGAAGAGGGGTTCCATTCCAAAGTTTTGAAACTCCTGAATTATTATGACGCAGGGCGCTTCCGATGCTTTTTGTCACACAACCCCACCAGCCACGTACCTACCTATGGACCTATAGGGGGCTACATCATTGGTACATAAATAATATGTACGAAGAAGAATAAATCCTTGAAGGTAGTAAGTGTATGAGGTCTCCAATGTGTTCACTACGTCGTACTTTGACTTCTTCAGTATTTATTTTTTACTCCTTTATACAACATGTTCAGAAAACAATTGTTTTATTTAAAGAAATCTTTCACCGAATGTCACACAAAGATAATTCATAAAAAAATATTTGGCGCCAGAATGAAAATTAACAAAACTGTTCCCAATTAAAATGATAATTCGATTTATAATTTGCATTTTTAAGAAAGTAAGGCAATATACGTCAACCGAAAAAGGTAAAACAAATTATTGTATTATATATAAATTGAAATGGAGGTTTTACAATTGCATGGGTAACAGTGATTTTAGAAAAATTCTAAATAATGTGGTTTTATTTAGGATGAATGCTTTCTCCTATATATCAATGATTACATTTATGTAACACCTTTAGGTGGGATTTTTTTTATCCAATATCGCCACACTGGACACGATAATAAATACATCATATGAAACACGTTAATTGATTAAAACAGGTAGATGAAAAACAGCAATTCAAACAATATATTTCGTAAAAATGTTTAGGTGGTGAAACATTTGTTAATGCATTAAACAGGCGAAATACGTCATTCCCATAAACCATAATAAAACTTCTATAAAACAGATGCTTTCATTTGTATTAATAAAACAAAAGTATTTATGACGCAGATAATAAACTCCTTCAATACCTTTAATATCTTAATAGACGAAATTTAGACTGAATACATGTGGACTTGGATGTATGCATGTATCGTAGAAATCTTTTTGACAGAGATTTCGGAAATCGTTGGTGTCTCCGTTGGAGACACCCTTGAAAACGACACAAAGTCGGGCAAACTTTCCACCACAATGTTAAGAAAAATATGAGAAATAAAGCCTACAAGACATGTGTATATAAAAACACATGTACGTTTCCAATAATAATTGAAATATCCGTGCTGATGTAGTAACATCTCCAGTAGGAGAGATCACGTGGAGAGATATGATGATTTTTATTGTGTGATTTTTGTGCGACATTCACTTCCTGCGTTTATAAAAAAGTGAACTCGTGTATAAAAACAACAATACATTTTATTGACGCTACATTTGATACCTTAGCCAGGCGAAACATAAGCTTCCCATACCCCTATGTTTTGCGAATTTTGTACAACTCATTGGTCCGGAGCCGGCTCGAGTGTGGCTCGGTGATATGGAGTCCCCACGAGGCGAGATACTCGCTCATGTTAGAGAGGGTTCAGAAAAGATTTCTGAGATATCTCTACATGAGGGAGTTTGGTAGCTATCCGTGGCTTTATCCCACTGCATTCCTCTTGGGCATGCTGGGGACCAATAGTTTGCAGATAAGAAGGGATGGGTGCACACTTACCCATTTCTTCAGACTTATCAGGGGATTCTTTGAGAACTCCGTCATCTTGGAGGCTATCCATCTTTATGTTCCGGATGGCTATCTTCGACAGCGTCAGCACAGACTGTTTTATCTCCCAGCATGCAGAACCAACCTGCCTCTGGTGATGCCGGTGGGGAGAGCAATCAAACTGCTGAACATGATCGCTTCGGAGATCGATGTCTTTCATATTCGTGAAAGTACATTCAGAAGACAAATACTCTTGACTTTGGAGAGTATTTTGTATTCCTAATGTCGAACCATCTCTCATGCGTTCCTGGTATTATATATTCCTTATGTTTTACCTGTTCTCAATAGATGCCTTAAACTATAAAAAATGTTTGTAATGTCTTTTGAGAAAATAAAATGATTTGATTTGATTTTGATTTGATACATTAATAACAAAACTTCTAGAAATCTAAAATTGTAATTATTTGAATTTAGAATAGAGCTTCAAAAGGCTTTAAATATTTTGTGAACACCGTCTGTGCGGGCCCACCTGCCCCGGGCACGCCTCCTCCCGCGTCCCAATAAAAAGTCCGCAGCCCGGGAATGTAATAAAGAATCTGCAATAAATTACGGAGCGAATGACGTTCGACTCGATACTGTTTTTGATTTATAAAACGGGTACATTCGTCGGGAGTTGATCCAATTTTTACGGCGCTGATTAAAGCGGTCCCCGATACGGATGAACCCCGGTTCTGGCGCGGTGCGATGGTGCACACGGCGGCATACTGACGAAGCAATTCTAATAATAAAGTGTACGTGCACTTTATAACGCAAATAACAATACAATACAAAAATATGTACATTTTTTTTTTAGTACAATTGAATACAAAAATATATAAAAAAAACGTATATATCGTCGTTATTATGCGAAAAAGCACTAAGTCAAAATTACTACTTGATTGAAGTTCAAAGTTTGTAAGGATATAACAACTTTTTTTATACTATACATTACTAAACCAATTTGAAAAAATGGTATGTTGATCTATCAAATACATTTTATTTAATGGTTTAATAAATAATAACTGAACTATCAGTACATTTTTTTCATAATAATAGTGGATTGAAATGACTTGGTGCAGTTTCGCTGATACACAATACCACAGTTTGAATTCACATTGTACCTACTATAGTCACTTTGTGAGAAATGTTTTTTTTTAAAATTAAAGTGTTATGCAATTATTTTATCTTATGTACAGTACCTATCACATTAGGTAAAATAATAATTAATTAGTGAAAAGAGATAATAATTGCCACATTTGCCCCTGAGTGAAGCATGTAGACATCACTTACTAGACATCTCCAGGATATCATGTTGCCGACCACCAATCTCATCTTTTTCAAGTCAGTACTGCTCCATAAGCTCCACTGAATACATCCCAAATAATTTATCATCAAAATGTATCCAGGGAATTGGCATTAAGTCCTTTGGTGCTTTTTCCCTGAACGGATTTATGTTATATTGACTTATTACAGAAAATATCTCGACTTGTAGTGTAGATAGGACTTAACGGGTTTTTGCAGATTGTAGAGTATTTTTTCAACAGTATAATCTCATCATTAAGTCAAAACAGCAACATTTTGACTTAGTGCTTTTTCGCAGAATACCCACGATATATAGTATACTATATGTACTTTATAACTATACAACTAGATAAAGCTTTTTAAGAAAATATGTGATATTGACATAATTACGACTGAATGTCTATATTTTTTATGATGAATTTCATAAAGCCTACAATTTGCGTTTAACTACTATTAAATATAACAATGGTGATGGCGAGACAACTGGACATTTAAATTTTAAGAACGGGTTCCGAGAAATAACAGAAGACAGTCCTATTTATTGTTTCGTTAACAATGATGTGAAACTCCATATTAAATAATCAGTATGAATGAAAACGTCTGTTTTCTAGAAGTTTTATTATATTTTAAATGAATGACATGTTAAGACTACCTTAGGCATTATCAAATGTTTAATAATGCCTTAGATATTCGATAATTCATTAGACAGGCGAATCGTGTCATTCACATAAAATATTATAAAATAAAACTTTTAGACATAGTACTAAATAAAACCGAAAAAGAAGAACATATTACAAATTAAAAACATTGAATAATTCGATTTAATTGAATTATAAGATTTAAGCCTTGATTACTTAATCTTACCTTTCCCGTGGAAAATAAAACAAGTAAATTGCAAAAAAGTGTATATAAAACTAAATTTATGTTTCATATTTACATAATTGAATTAATACTACAAACGGAGTTACATGGGAACGAGGTATATTTCACATTACGGTAACAGCATCCATAATGCTATGAGGTTTTTTGAAAATATTAAAGAAAAAATATGCAACTTAATACAATATATTGAGCATACAAGCTAAAGGTGTATATATGATTAATAAGTATATGAATACGCATAGCTCAATACTTTCTTTAAAACGACATACACAAAGAAATACTGTAGGCGAGGTCCACAGCTTTATCTGCCTAGTACAGGATGCGGGAGTATTCACCATCCGAGAGTCACTCAGCCAAGAGGCAAACAAGATTATCCCCGACGCGAGACAGAAGGAACAATCCGACTCTCGCGAGCCGCCTGGGTTTATCGGAAACGTTTCGCCAAAAATTGTACAAATAAATCTTCACTTGGAAATATTGAATTTCGCGATATAGAGAGCCACAAGGCGTTACCAACGAAAAAACTTTCACGGTTTATTCAATTATTTTTATGGATGACGTTGCGTGTATAGGCGAGGCAGTGCCGGGGTGATTTACGGAAGTTTGCGCGGAGAGTTTACCAGTTTAGAGGACACAAATAGGAAGTGAAATTAGAATGTAAATCATAAATTTACTACACCTTGCGGACTCTAACGCGTCTACACGAGAATTTCAAAGGCGGTCTTGTGTTTTATAGCCGCTTGCTGGAGACAAGGGATATGAGAAAATAAACAGAAAATAAGTTATTGTGGCGGTTAAGTGGAATAGAAACAGATAAATGTAAATATTTGTTTTTGAAAAATATCGATTGAACGGAGAAATGAAAATAATGTTTGCCAACCAAAAAACATACCATAAATTCAAATTCCTGGGTTCGTGAATAAAATATGTACTTCAAGGGTGGTACCATATTTTGCGTACTAAAATCTATTTGAATTGAATGCGGTGCGAATGATGGTGCTATGAACAAAATAATGAAAGGATCATTAAGATGACACGATGTATGAATGTTGAGGAAGCGAGAGAAATATGTCAGGAAAGAAAAGTGTGGCAGTCCATTCTTTCTGCCTACACCTTCGGGGAGACGGCGTGATGGTTAGTTAGTTAAAAATCTATTTTAATTGCAATATATTAGCTTAACTAAATAACAAACTGACCATCACGCCGTTTCCACGCAGGGGTAATCAGAGAGGATGGACCGCTACATTGTTCTATCCTGACATAAATCACGCGCCTTCTCCACATTATCACATCGTTACATGCACGCTCGTCGATTGGTCTTACTTTGAAGATGACCACCTTTCAGTAATTGATTAATTTGGTCATACCAAGTCTTTCTTGGCCTTCCCCAACTTCTTTTCATATGTCCAAACTATCTTAGTGACCCTTTCTTAATTTTATTTTCGACGCATTCATCCGCCTTACATTCCTTTGTAAGTTCTTTAATTATTATATTAGCTTAAACCGTCACATTTCTAATGTTTCATTTTTATATACTGTGTATACAACACTTTGTGAGTGTTGTATACAAAGTATATAAGAAACGTCAAATTTAGGCTTTAAATATCCTCACGGTAGGCAGGATTATAATTTAACTCTGATGAACCTGTTATAGCCAAGAGTCGATCCCTAAAGAATTAAATGGACTGACTGGAATTTGGTTCAGTCAAAACAGTTTTTTATACTAAATTACGTCATATAACTTGTACTTAGGTTATCAAATTATTTATTGTCCATAATATTTTTAGGTTGTCACATTTTGTGTTGTTTGAATAAATTAAAACACTTAGGAAAAAAAACGTTAAATTTTAGTATTTTGACAGTAACTATTATGTGAGGCACGGCAAAACTTGTACATTTCAGATTATATGTAAAATATTTTTTTATACAATGCAAGAAATTGTTCTTATTGATGATACACGAAAAAATGTTATAATCAAAATGTCTCAATTAATGACATCTAACACTAGTGAGCTGACATCGGTAAATATATAAAAATGCAAATTCGGACAGTAAATCAAAATATCACTAAGCGGTTTTCATTGGAGATCGAAAACAGATTTGCGGCAGGATGAATAGAATAACCCGTGGAGACCCTATTATGTGGAAAAATTACGTGATTTATGATCCGGGCCATTACGGCCGCAATGGAAGGACGTCAAGAAAACAAATCTTTTCACAAGCCGTGCAATTATTTACAGTGTACAATATTCCCGGCGGAGAACAATATCACAATTAAAGGGCGAGTCGAAAAGTTTAAACGTTAGCTGCCCCACAAGAATTAATAAAACGAGATGAAATATTGGAAACTTTGAAAAAAATGTGGGTTTTCTTCTTGTACAGGATAAATAAAATAAAGAATTTTACTACAATACAATAGTTAGACGTAAAGCTTAATAAACTACATAAAATACGCGTTTGTTCTTGAAGAGGTTCATTTTAAATAAAAAAACTTATTCTTCTAAAATTAATACTAATGAATACAACTTATTATAAAATGTATTATTTTTCTTGTTCCAACCGGGTTCTAAACTGATCAGGGCCAGAATACTTGAGTTACTCTGATTACATTTTAAGAGAAAATGAAATTGTTTCAGGACACGATTCATGTCTTTCGTAATACCATTTCCGAATTTTTAGATTTACAGAAAAATCTAATCTTTGTCGCAACTTGGATAGTAGTAAAATGTTTTATTTTTATAATTCTTATTGCTTGTTTTTTCTTGCGATTTTTAAATTTTATCAAAATAAATAAAAACTTACTTTCATTATTCCAACTATTTGTTTTCATAAGTAATGCCATGTATAAACAGTTATGACATCGATTGTATATTGAATAAATACATAATAATGCAGTATTTTGCATTTCCTCAGTTGAGTAACAATCGAATCGTATTAGTGGGAAGCCATTTATTTCAAGGAATTTATTTTAAAAAATACAGGAAATAAATGAACCCACTCTTTCTTTTTAAATAAACTTTGGTCATTTAAATCACGGAGATAGCGTTCAAGTTACACCAATCTCATGTCTCAAAAACACAGCTTGCACTGAAGTGTTGAAACATTGTGTAGTGAAACGCAGTGTTACAAAGTGCAAAGTGCAGTGTAAGATGCCCAATGTTTTACTGTAATGGACCGCGCTGAATCACATGGCGCCAAGAGATCCGGGCGAGCCATATTGTGGAGAATATTATTACTTTTTTTCTTACAAAACTTCCCCCGTAATCAATTACTTTGAAATTTAAATCAAAAGGCGTGTATAGACACAAACTCGTCCGTTGAATTGAAATGAGCTGTAAATTAATTGAAAGAAGCGCTTCTCGGATTCCGAGAATGAGAAGGTCAGGCTACAGAAGTTTAAAACTGTGTTCAATCAATCGATAATTAAAAATAAACATAGCATATGTTCTTGTTTGATCGCGAATTAAGAACAATTAAAAGGAATGTATACAAAATGTAAAATTGCGTATTAAAAAGTAATTATTCCCCAAGGACCCCGGCAGATTGAACATGGGCGAGTAAAAGAAATTTTAATTTCACAATGGAAAGAAACGATTCTTGTTAAGTTCGCGAGGACAGGGTAAATTTATCTTATTCTGGACCAAAGAGGCGTAACACAATGTGTCAACGTAATGCTAAGAAAAGAATCGAGAAAAAAAACATTACTAATCCGCAGATTTACGAGTTTCCCGAAAAAAATATTATGTACCGAGAAAAAACGGACAATATTTATCCCGAAAATGAAATGTTAGCAATGTACTTACTTAGTTTCTGAAAAAATTTAAATTAATTGCCAAAGAAAAAAAAAGTCGAACTTTGATTTTGATTGCCACCAATAAAGATTTGTGGTTATTTAAACCATTTTGATATTATTAAGGAAGCCACTTTTGCTTAAAAGAAATTGAACCAATCAGAAACAAATGAAAGATATATAATTAGGTTATTTTCGTAGTGTTAAATAATGTTCCAATTAGTAAATCGCGTTTTGCGTGGTGTTTAAAACAAGAAGCACAAGATCAGAAGTAAGACTAACAGTACACAAAATGAATAAATTAACATGGAAAGATCAAATACATTCTAAATTATTCACGCTTGAATCTGTAAGAAATTAAACATTTAAAAATCAAACTTTAGTGTTTAGATAATTGATGAATATCGTGAATCTACTCGTAATCTTACATCTACAATTGTTTTTTATATTAAAAAAAGTTGAATCTACCTACAAGAGAAAATGAGGAACTAACAAACCATTATGCATTTTTCCATAAATATACGAATAGGTAGAGACGATAAACTCAAAGGTTCTTGTATTTTGATATCCTACTCTAATATTCTCTATGGTGATAGACTGTTAAACGTGAATTTATTTCCATCCTGCCTGATTTACCTAGTGCTTCATTCACATCGGCTACATATATATTATTCTATTATTCAATCCATCGGCCTAAAACCTTGGGAGATTTTTATAAATTTCGCTCATAACACCTTTGTTTTGTTTGTCATAGTGTTCGCTCAGCAATCACATATGTTATAGATATTGTTTTATTATACATTCATAAAAGGTTTTCATACATATTTGTGCCTTCATCTGTTCTTTCGGATATTCATATGAGAACACACAATCCCGAGAAAAAAGTTATATTATGAAGTTAGTTCATAAACGACGGTATATGGTTCTATTATTGAGAAAGTACATATTGCATCGAAATTAAACCCATCGAGTCCGAATGATCAAGCATCGTCTCGAAGTTTACGATCATCTACGAGACAAATAATCAATCATTTGACTTCAGGCGGGTCTACAATGTAGATTGCAATAGCGCCAGAGCGCATCATATACTTACTGTGTCTTGCTTATTCAGCACTGGCTAAAGGGATTTATTCCGAACGCTACGGAAGCGCAAACATAAATATATTTGAACGCTGATGACAAAGCTTAAATCCAATAACTTGTGTGTTGCGAGAAATACAAAGTCCTAAACTGTTTAAAGACAATTTAAGTTTACGTGAGTAATTTAGTTATTTATTTAAATATGATTTTATGAATTTCAGTTCAAACTTTGATTTTATTCGCAGAGTAAAACAGTGTCTGATATAAGATAACAACTATTGTAGAACAAATTGAATGTTTTTCGTAAATTCCTAAAGATAATATAATACTTATAGCAAAAAACAAAACGATGAAAATTAGATAAAAAAATTGTAGAACATTTAATGTAAGGTAAGATTTTAATATTTCTTTAGAAACATTTGATAAATATTTATTTTATAGTTTAAAAAAATTACAAAAACTCAAATGATTTTTGTAGTACTTATAATTTCATCCAAACATATTTTAATAATTTCTTGAAATGTGTAATTTCAATTACATTTTTGTATGAAGCAATTTTTTCGAAATAATAATATAATGTTGCGTAGAAAGAAATGTTTTATTGTTTTAATTTTTATTTTAATGTCTAAGGCTTACAATAATATAAATTGTAATTTTTCATAACGGTTTAAAAACATGTATAAGTTGATTTATAAATTTTAGATATTATATTAAAAAAATCTAATGTGAGAACGTATTGGAGCGCCATAATTATGGCAAGAAAACTTAGTTTAGTGTAATCAGAAGAATCCCGTATTGGACATGTTTCCGAAGGAACGCGCTACAATTTACACAGCGAAACCGGCGGAGCTTTAAAATGCATTTTAATTATTCGTACGATTTAGCTGGCGGGACCAACAATGGGACAGAGCAAGCTCGGAACAAAAGCTCCCGGAATAATGAAGAGGCGCCATACTTGGCGTGTCGTCAATGCGCCGACCGTTTGTCTTCAGGCTATCCGTTATATATCGCGATACACTGCACTAAAACACTTACAACTACATAATATATAAACATACGTATCAAGAGATTTTAATCTTGGTGCTAGAATAACGTTTTTAATTCTACACTCCGCTAGCAAATTCTTGTTTATTAAGTTCATGTCATGAATGTGGTTTTACACGTCAACTTTAGACAGGGGTTGGGCATGCTCCCAACAGACACGGTGTACACGACTTTCTTAAGATGAAAATTATATGGCGCCTGTTGTTATAAAACCATGACACAACATTAGTTCTGAATTCTCCATATAAAATATTCACTAGAGACAAGGGGAAACTTTAATAATAAATGAGCTATAAAAGTTTAGCTTTTTAAGACAGTTCAATAAACTCTTCTTATTTATATTTATTTCAACGCTTCATTGTTGTTTTCAACCATGTAATTAACTTAAATGCTATTTTTAAGCGTTTAAATTTACTTTTTCATTAGTTTTCTTCTTATATTCTTATATGGCAGGCGTGTATGGATAGCCTTATTTGGGCATTATCAAAATCTGTCAAAGAAGTACATATTTATTATTTGCCATAAGTGAAAATTATAATTTGAATATATTAACCGTAAAAACTAATATGAAACGTGAAATTTTATAATTTACTTGAAGAAATCTAACAGATTACTATGTAGGTCTGCATTTTTGTAATCAGTAATGAAGTATCCATTCTGTTTGTATTTGAACTTGTGAGTAAGCTTTAGTACGTACTCGTTTTAAACGTAATGGGAATTGCATTGTAGTCAGACGCAATTCAATGTACGGAAGCTTTTGTGACTGTTTGAGTTTGTTTCTTCAGAGCTGCCCGCAGAAACTTTAGCACTAAGAGTAGAGTAGTCTCGGTTAACTTAGTGATACTCTTTATTTCATGGAAATAATACTTATTTTAAAAGTATCTTATAAACTCTATAAACATGTACAGATTGCATGGATACACGTATTCTATAAAGTAAAATAAAATAAACTTTAAACGTTTCTATGCATGTGATGAAATACTTTAGATTTGTATTTGAAAACTTGGTTGTGGAGCTTTATTCTTCATACTTTAGACATTTGTTGAGAATGTAGTAACATAGAAGAAGGTTTTGAAACCATAAAATAAAATAAGCATTATTCTTTTGAAAAATTTGTAGCTTTTGTCATTTTTGAATATACTATGTTATTAAATGCACTGCGTTCACACGTTGTCTGATGTGATATAAGCATTAATTTATTTTCAAAGGAAAATCACTCACTGTACATTAAATAAAGTTACAACTGAAATACACCACCAACTTGTAGATATCACGGAATTAGTAAAGTTTTCTGTAATTGAATAGTAGAGCGAATTTTCGGATAATGAAATAGAACACGACGTTTGTATAGGATGCTTTTAGCAAACGGAGCCTCTGCACTTAGCAACACGTTTAAATAATTTCATTTACAAGACTCTTAGTAGAACTAAGTACTCATACATTTAAATTTCGACTGGGAACATCAAAATAAGTACAACCCGCTTTTTGAGAATTGTGAAAAAAGAAGACGAGGTTTAAAATAAAGTTCAGTATTTGATTAATTTTACCTGTACGTTACCCTGCGTGAATACTAAAAATTATCTAGGTTTTCTTTTTAAAAAAATGCTTCAGATGTACAATTGTGGAAGACGAAGTGTTTAACCACTCATGTTCGAATATTCAAATTAAATGAGAATTTTCGAGTAGAAGCGGTTACATTTTTTTAAATTAATCATCATCATTTGATATGTGGGATTTCAAATTATTTCGATATTATGACGAGACATTAGTCTAAGCCCAGTTAGAGATTATCCTCATTTCGCTTCAATGTCAGTAGACAATGGACTAATTGATTTCATGAATGTACATTAGAATTCAAATGATGAACTTGAATGAACATCTAATCCAAAGTTACATTGAAATGGATCTTCGGTAGTGAACATGGAGTAATTTTAGTCAAATATTTATCGGGAAATCTCCGTGTTTGCTAACACAGTGTTAATACAGTAGTGAGTGCCCGGTGATGTGGCGGAGTAGAAAATACGACGGCCTGGGGCAGCCATGAATATTCACGATACGCCGTCACTTCTCACATTGCTTTAGCGTCAAATTGAACTGTTCTCTGGCCCGAGGATGAAGGAGATAAGAGGAACTGATGCAAAAATAACTAAAAACTCTTCACGTTCGCTTTTATTTTTGGAAGAGTAGAAATTTTATTATTTATAAAAATATTTTGTATAATTTATTCATCAGATTAAAACAAATTTTGAACCACAGGATGTAATATACATACTAAGCCTGTATAAAGTAATGAACAAGTATCAACTTATGCGAATAAAAAATAACACATTTACATTGAATTTCACGGAAAAAATGATCTAAAATTGTATCAAAACGTTTATATATTGAAGTTTTCATATGTTAAAAAATATTAAACTACAGGAAAAAAGGAAAAAAAAACCAATTCGTAATATTTACTACAGCTTTATAGAATAACAAATAAATACAATGACATACGCACTGCAGAATGGCTATGAAATATTTTGATATGTTGCACGTATTGATATTTTAAACAAAACATTTAAATAATTTATTGCAACAAACAGTAACATTATTTAAATGCTCTTGGTAATTACATTAGTAAATATGTATATTACTGTTACAATAGAAAACCCGTATAAATCAAAGTTCTAAATAAAAAGTTTAATTAATAATGTTTTTTTTTAAGCCTAAAACCAAGGATTTAAATCAATAGTGTTTGAATTATTATATTATACAATCTTCAATATGAGCAGAAAATAGCTCATCATTATGAATAAGGAATCTGGTCGTGTCCAGGCTTGAACCTATGTCCCCTGGGTCAGGCTGGGTCCCCAGCATTATAATCCCTAGAACACCACCGGTTGAATTTAATAGCGTTTATTTTGCGTTGAACGCACTTCCGCCCAAAACAAAAAACGCCGTCTTGCGTATAATTTCTTGAATGGGGTCTTCACTTACGTAGATGATTTTGGAGTATTTCCTTTTTATTATTTATTCAATGGTTCTCGTGGTCGGTCATCCCCGCCCATGGATCGTGTTTTATCAGGCGTTACGGTTTAAACTTTACCAAGGACATTTAAATAATCCTCGGGTTTTTTTGAGGGTTTATCCGACACGATCGGGAGCGATATCACGTCGCTTGTTGTCTAATTTCTTCCCCAGAGATGGATTTTGGAGACCGCTTTTATATCGATTTTGAATCAATAATTGTTACAAGTTATTTTAGGCAGAGCGACATAGTTAGCAAACCTTTTAATGCGACAAATTTAAAATCAATGAATAAAAAGTGTATAAGAAGGCCTTACCCAACTAAATATTTAGGCACTTTTGGTAATTTAATATAAATCTAATAACTTTGTTAATTAAACACCTCTTAAATAAATTTACAACAAAACGGGTAATGACATGATAAAATTAAACTCATAAATTGATTTAAGCCGGTTTGTCGTCAGTTGACATAATAATGAATACTCATTACTTAAAATATAAAACCTTGTCCTCGTTTCCCGGGGAGGGTTATTTTGTTGGCTAATGTTCCCAAATTGTTGTGAATAAAAATGTAATACACCATACTACATTCGTTCCATAGCCGGTGAAAATTATACCAATCCGCGGAATATGGAGATAAAATATGCTCCATAAAATTTTACGACCTTAAAGCACGATCCCAAAAAATAGAGCTATTATTAAGCGATCTTTTTATTATTACGCCGCGAGAGGCGCGCGAGAGGCACGCGAGATCCGCGGAGGGCGCTCAACACGTTGGACGGGACGCTTCGCGCGGGCGCCAATGCGGGCGATGCGTGCAACTCTATTCATTTCAATGAAAATATCTCCGAATTCCCGTATAAGGACGAGCAGCCTCTTATTTAAACGCACAATGTTCAGCAAAATGACTGCTATTTCCAAACGGGCGAGAATAATTCATAGCTCATACAATTAAAAAAATCATTAAACGTATACATTATTTTATATGGATTAAAATATCAGTTTATCAAACATCATATTATATTGTACATTTATAGCGCTTAAAAGTTTGGTGGCGGTACACAACAGAACTGATTGTTTTGAAGAAAATTTAAGATAACAAAAGAGAATATGTGTTGAAATCAGATCTTTCGGACGAATTGTACAATTAAGCAAAACTTAAGACGTTAACACTGTGGAATTCCATAATGCCGTTTTTTTCATGAATGAAAACACTGTTTTCACCACTATTCAGTTTTATTTTTCTCGACTTGTTTCGGAGATTTTACACCTTAATTATCGGGAGAACGATTTAAACTGTTTTTATCGTTCTCCCGATTATAAAGGCGTAAAACATTTAAACATAAGAAAAAAATGCAAAGGTGGAAAAAAAGGCTTTTATTCATAACAAAAATCGTAAAAATGGAATGCATAACTTCAATGTTAGAAGTGCGGTTGGATGGAGGGACGAAAGCGTTATGAAAAAGAAAATGACATCACTAAATTAATTTGGATTCTTGTAAGAACCGAGTAAAACATCATTCGATCTAATCAATTTAAAAGCAGTAGGCCATGTTAGGTGTCTAATAAAAAAATGAATTCAAATTACGTTCGTGACACAATGTGTGAAAGTTCATGAATTTACTAGTACTCGTTTGTATTGAGTATAGGACAGAAGACCAGTCCATTTGTTTTGCCCACCCTTCTGAAAAAACGGGGAGAGTTATTTAATCACTTCAAAATGAAAGAAAAATTATGAGAAAAAATGTCGAAATGATGTACACGTTTAACGTCCATTGTGCGGCTTACTTCATTTGCAGTGAAAAAAAATTGGTCTCGTACTGCGTGTAACTACATTTGCAGCTCAGATAGATATTCTGTGTTCATCATAATATTCCGAACAATTTAGTAAGAAACTAAGGTAAAAATGTGATTTGAGATTTTAAAACTTACGTTTAGTTTTTTTTTATCAAGAGAGAAAAATACTCGAAATATTCTATAATATTTGAACACACTATAAAATTTTCTCGAAATAATTTTTTTAAGATCTTGGGGCAACTCGGAACACCAGAAACAGATTTAATTTTTTTTTTAAATATATGTTTTGTTACTATAATACACACGCAGTCTAATTGATGCACATATTTGTACGTGCATAAATACAGTTTACATAGAACGGTGAAATAATGATTACTTATCGCTAGGAGCCCAAGAGAATTCCTTGTAATAGTATTTCAGTACTTGGAGCAAACACTAATCTCGGGAGAAAGGCGATAACCGCCTTGGAAGTTCACGAACAGCTCGTAAAACCATCAGCGAAAAAATTTCGTCCAATAAATCCGCAGTGATGTAACGAAATTTAATTAAATATTCTGTAAACAAAAACTTTCCGAGTAAAATGGCTGTTGTTCCTAGTGAAAAGAAATAATTGGCTAATAAAAGTTTAATCATCTCGATTTTACTGTCTGCGTTCTAAGAATATACGAGTGGGAAATAATTTCCTCAAATTTTCTTTCTCTTTGAGAAACGATTTATCAAGTTGAAGACAATATTTGTCACACACGCCTCCATTTATGTGGGAACTTGTATCACATTTCTCGACGCTCGGAATAGAATATCAAGGATATATCATAACAGAAAACTTTGATGCTGAGCAACTAATTATATTCGAGACACATCTGATTGATATACGTAGGCAAGGAACGCAGTTCGCTAAGCGGGATGTAATTATGATGCTCAGTGATTATTAAAAGCACTAATATAATAATAATGAGACGGCTTTTGAGCAGTTTTCATTTAAACATCTAAATACTAACATAATTGAGATCTCCTTGTTATAAAAGCTACGCGGTGATATACAATTTCGAAGATATTTTTTAATATTGCATGTTTTCTTTTCCCAATCCGACCCGTAATATTTTTCATTTCGGTGCCTGGTGCGGCGATTGAACGGATTTCCTAATGCGCCGAGTGTCTAGGGCTCCTGGTTATGTTTTACTGGTTGATTGACTTTGATAGGAAAGCAACCAAATCTACCTGACATACGTTTTCCAATACAATGGTACAAATAATAGCGATAGGGAACGGTTCAATAAAGAAGGTCCATGAAAATATATTCCAATATATTTTAGGGGGGGATTGATAACTGCGTATTTAAAGAATGATTGTGATATTGGTAACGATACAAATACATCATTTGAAGATAATCGAGTAAAGGGGTGAGCAATTCCGTGAGCTTTAATTAAGAATACATTGTTTAAAAATAACATTATGATATGTAAGCTAATTTTATTATCAAAGGGACCCGAGGGAGACCCACGGGTGAATAGAGCCGGGGTTAATCCACCGCCTTGCCTCAGCAAGCCCAGGGACAAGATTAAAAAACTACCCTTCCAGAATTTTAAATGCCAAGGAAATCCGCCTTTCCGCACCAAACGAGGAACAAATTAATTTCTTTTGTAACAAGGGCCTTCTGGCCCGATACCCGGCGACAAATTACTACAGCCGGAATTATTAATCACAATTCACATCTTTCATACAAATACTTCTATGCGCCGCGGTCTTTTTCTCTGTCTAATAAATATCTTTGGGCGGAAAATTATATCTTGAATCCATTTACCTTTTACAGGCTGCTGCTACCTTACACGGGAAACTAATTCTGTTCCGAGATATTCTGTTTAT
Source organism: Lepidostoma basale (assembly GCA_022606425.2). Lineage (NCBI taxonomy): Eukaryota > Metazoa > Arthropoda > Insecta > Trichoptera > Lepidostomatidae > Lepidostoma > Lepidostoma basale. The sequence continues at coordinate 524,649 of JAHDVF020000864.1, read as the reverse complement.
AGTCAGGAAAATTATCAATTTCAACCGAAATCAGTAATTTTAAACATGTGTATGCATGATATATACGTGGATATAGTTCGTTTTAGTTATCAATCGAAGTATATTTTCTTAGTTTAAAAAATATATAATTCAGTTATCGTCTTAATGCTTCAAACGGTTATTGTAATTGTATTCGCTTTCTCAGCAAAATATTAATTTGCCAAAAAATATATACGAAACGTTGCGGAAAGCGCGATAATGTGCCTGTCGTGGCGAGATATCAAAATAATACTGTAATAATAACTGAAACTTCTTAGAAACATTATTGAAGCAACGTGAAAAACATTACCAGTGGATATGTAGGTGTAATTAATTAATTACAGAATAAAATGTGTCGTATGAAAATAAACTGAGCGTTAATTCACCAATCGGACATTGTTCCTAAAATAATCTTTATCTCTGGAATATTTCATGGAATATTTGATATTATTAGGTAGGTTATTATTAGTTGTTGTCAGTCTCGATTATTTTTTTTTTGTCATGGGAATCGAAGAAAATATTTTTCCAATAAACTTCATAGAACGATCAATGCTTCGGTGATTGCTCTGACGAAGAATAGGTAATACTTATATAAATACTGGTTGTCAAATTATAAAAATAGTTAAGTAATTATTTTACATTAAGAAAAAATAAATAAAAACAATTTATTTAACAGTATGATATTAAGGATTAATTGTATCTCAATAGAGACGAAGACGTAAATTTTTTGGAAACAGAATATGGTAGTCGAGGCGTTTACAATACTTATGACCTGTCATTAGTTGGGTTAAGCGATCACTTTATGTTAACAACATTCCCCATTCCGCCCTTCTTACGACCACCACGTCTGAAAAATTTTTGGAACTTGTATATATGCTACTATTTTAAATAACTTCACATTTTTTTAGGTCAATCTACACTAGCGCCATCTATTAAGATTATCAGACGTGGTGGTCGTAAGAAGGGCGGAATGGGGAATGTTGTTAGCATAAAGTGATCGCTTAACCCAACCAATGATAGGTCATAAGTCCTGTAAACGCCTCGACTACCATATTCTGTTTCCAAAAAAAATTACATCTTCGTCTCTATTGAGATACAATTAATCCTTAAATAAATATTAACCCGCAATGGGTAAAATCCAGTATTTGTCTACAAGTATTTGTATACATTGAAAAAACAAATAGTATGATTTTAATGTAATACTGCTCATTGTATCAACAGGTAATTTATTTGTTTGTGATAATATAAACTCTGTTTCGACATTTATGGGTGGCTTCATTCATATTACTGTGAAAATAAACGCTCTTTTGTAGAGAGTAACTGGAAGAGAAGTTGGATTGTAAAAGTTTCATTGCATATATTTATATGGTAAAGATAAACATGCATTGCCAGATGCAGCGGTGGTAAAGGCATGTAAAGCAATACATTCTCTGTGTAGCGAAGCGGCCGTTCCTACGTGACGGTCCGACACCGGCCGAGTGTATAGCTCATACATATGCGATCGGCCGTGTTACTCTATGCACTGCACTCGGCGGATTACAGCGGCAAATATAAATCTGAAGACAACTTCCCTCACGGGGCACATATTCAATAAACCGGAGAGTTTCATTTCATATACCATCTGAAAATTATGCTCTTTATACCTACGGCTTACAACACTACCCCATTGACTAACGATAGTCCGCCTTCGTGGCAGAGTGGCAATCGCTATGATTGCCAGACAGAAGCCACCGGGTTCGATTCCCGGCGATGACAGTGTGAACAAAAATTCTCACACTGTCTTTGGTCTGGTATAATGGCGACAATATAAATGGCGATAGACTAACTACCTATCATATGTCATGAGAATCAATAGCTAAAAAGCTCTATACAGTAATTGAGTACCTGTTGTATACAGGTATAAACAATGTAAAAATCGATGGAAAACTACCACATTAAATACCAAAGTGGCATCCCAAGAACCAGAAAGAATGTTAGACTTGTGAAATACAATTCCCTAGAATTGAAACTAATAATTTTTTTTTATCAATGTTCGACATTCATGAAATATGCTAATTACTAAATTATTATAAGAATTATAACAACTGTTAATTCTATTATAAAATATTTATCACACTAAGCAGGGCCTGAATTAGAACTGCCGATCATAAATAATATTTCGATACTACATAAGTAAAATAGGATTATATTCAATATTGAGCAGACCGTACATTTTCTGGAAGTCTCAATATTTTTGTACGTATGAAAAATTACGCTATGCTAGGGTTTATCAAATTTGATATTACCATAGCAAAGCGAACAATTTCTCACTAAATTATGTTACAATTGAACTTAACACATATAAAACGAATTTTTTCCTCCTTAAAAAAAACATTGAATAGAGTTTTACATTATAGTTCAAACAACGAAAAATAAATTAGGATTGTTAATATACGAGCAATATTAACTGATCTATAATAAATTTGCGAATTCCTAAGAGTGTGTTTGTTGTGACAAATGTAAAATACATAGTGACTCGTAATAAACGAACCAAATATAAATTGCTGAACCTTATCATTGAGAGGAAATAGAGGGTCGACGAAGTATTGGCTGGAGGCGAATGTCCTGGACATAAAGGACTTGACTGGCCTAAGAAGTGCAGAGAGGCTGTTTCGTGCTGCCAGGGATAGAGACGCCTACTTTCAAGTGATATTCAAAGTCAGCGGATCTGATATTACATAGAAAAAAGAAAAAACTAACCATCACGTCGTTTACCCAAAGAGGTTGGTTCGACAGATTCTTGAAAGTTTATCCCAATAATGATTTCACCCAGGCAAAATATTTATTTTATTATGTGTGTTTTTCTTTCTTTTACTTTTTCAATAATAACTTTGTATTATTACTGTTAAAAATCAGTTATTATTTAAAAAAAATCAATTAGTCCAGGTAAATATATAAATTCAAATGTATTTTTCTAGTGTATTGTATTGATTAGTAAATCTATGTTTCCCCCAAAGTAATTAGGACTCGTTATTGTAATAAGCATTTCTTAGTTTAGAGTTTTTGTTATATATTTACACCTGAGAATGGAGGTCACCTCTGAAATATGTCGTGGTAAATATTTTCATTGTAAAAATATTTATAATAAATCAAAATGGAATATATAAAAAGTCGTTTTTTTTATTACAAAGTTTTTCTTGTATTATGATATAATTTTCCTTTCCATTATGCATGTACTTCTATCTATTTTTATCCTTTATTATCTATACGCTGTTATAAGAATATACAATTGATTCTATTCGTAAAAGTTAAAACAATAATAAGGAGCTATATGGAAAATATAATACGCGTCTTTGTACGAATACTTCGAATATTCGATCATTTGATTTTTTGGCCTATCAGAAACTGAAACGAGATATCTCGGCGTTTAAAACATAAATTCAAGAAATCTTTTTTTGAAATGACACCGGCCGTTTACCTTACTGCCTCTTAGTTGATGAGGCGGAATATTCGTAACATTGGCAAATTTAAACATAGAATTATTTAACTGGAAATTATACGCTTGTTATAATTCGAAATTGTACCTCGGCGAACAAATCTTGGTTGGCAAATAAATTACTACGTTGGAAGCACCTTATTTTGCCCGAAACTTGGCAGTGTCATCGCTGCTGGGACTTACCTACGAGCGTTATATAAAAGCACACTCACGAACACAGTGTAATACTGGCAGTTGCGGGGCGTGTAACTCCTCTGCTTTTGGGTTTACTGTTGCAAATTCGTATACATTAATACGGACACGTGATAAACCTTCAAATCGTGACTTTCGTGACCATTTTACTCACGAACATAATACTAATAGTAGGAAAATTAGATTTTATAACAAATCGGATCATTTAATTAAATTTTTGCAAAAAAATACGATACTAATTGACGATTATCAATATTACGTTTATGTATGTTATAAAATACAAAATTACAAGAATAAAGTGGACGTCATATATACATTCCCATAAAAATAAAATTAAAACAAGGAGTTTTATTAATGAATGAATTAATTGACTGTTTCTAAAATATGCAAGTATCATTTTTAAGAAGGGGTTTTTGCCACCAAAAAAATCATTTAACTTTGAATATAATGCTTTAAGTATTGCATATTTATATTGCATAACAGAGAAAGAGCAATTCTAACAAATTTGAAATACATTATTTTAATTTTAATAAATACATATAAAAGATTATACACAACATGTTTTGGAGGTGGAAGGATGGATGTGGTCTCCTCCGAAACACGTTGCATGTAACATTTCTATTATATTATATTTAAAAAATATATATAATATTGATGTTTCCACATAAAATCAAAAACACTGTATCATTTTGATAAATTTTAAGATATTATATTTTTACGAATTAACTGTTTGTTTCACTTTTGAGTGAATTTTTCTCGTTACAATATTATACTCTACATTGTTCCTTCGATGATGAATAATACCTTCATAATATCCCAAGAATGAAACCCCATAACAATGATATTTATTATTTAAATAAATAACAATTTATTAATATAGAGAAAAATCGCCATTATGGAATTTCAGTGTTAAAGTCAAGAGTTTATATAATAATAAAAATACATTAAAAATGTCAATACTCACTTATTTATATCATTATATTTCAAGGCATACTTTCATCTTCATATTTAATATGCAATAATAAAGAAAAATAGATAAAGGATAATATTAATTGTAATTAATGTAACGTGGCGCTAAGAGATATTGTTGAGACAAGGTAGCCGACGGCTCAGCGTTTCGGGTTGCGTGATAGTGATAATAAAATACAAAATCGTTATTTAAAATGGGTACCCAAGAAAACAAGGCATTATTTCATTATCAGTTGTTCAAAACTTGGGAGTAGACTTTTCTATAACGCGAAAAACAAAGTTTTGCTTTTCATGTTAAGCGTGCCTGAGTAGCAATGTAAGGTGCGGAGTCTTAGAAGAAACTTCCGGAGGATAACAAACACTGTTCTAGAATGGGGTTTCGGAAAATTAGAATATAAAGAAATAAGACGATGTTTTCGTTTCCTTGTTTACGACATTTGTGGAAAAATTTGCAAGTAAAATTGATATGAAAATTTTGAACATGTTAGTAGAAAGCAAAAGTCAATAATTCTTGGAGTTATATCTTTATGAAATATCAAGAAAGTATTTTTCCTTTTAAAAAAAGCGAGAAAAGCAAAACAGATATTTTTGTGTCTTCGTATATAAAATGGTAGGACAGGCAAGGGTCGTAAGTAATAAATCGTCAAGGTTTGTTTACAGGTATCTGCGTATATTACATTATATTATAAGTCGGACATTTCGTCGCTTCCACAATAAGAGCAGTGCCTACACACCTGAATATATTTAAATACCAAAGATGAAAATTAAATTTTGACAGGTATTCTTAAAAAAAGAATTATTAAAAATATTTTTGGAACGTTTCTTCAGTCATAAATTTCTCACTTTTTACAATATAATATTCTCATGAAAAAACATTTCGCATTCTCGTAAATAATAATAAAGGCTGATTACAATTCCAGGAAACGCTAACTAGCAATTCAAAAGTATTATTTACAAAACGTGTTTTCAATATAAATTTGTATGATTCGCATGGAATTTCACCAATTCACGAAATTAATGATAAATATTGTGCGATTCGAAATATGTAAATATTTTTCGTTTATTAAATCAAATCAAATCAGTTTATTTCATCAATATACATTACAAAATTAAGGTTTAAGGCATCTATTGAAAACAGATAAAATAATATATAGTATATAGTATACTACTGGAAACGCATGAGAGATGGTTCGACATTAGAAAGACAAGATACCCTCCAAAATATACTCGTAGAGTATTTGCCTTCTGAACATAATTTCACTAAGATGAAAGACGTTGATTTCCGAGGAGACCGCGTTCAGCAGATTAATTGTTTTTCCCACCGATTTCACCAGAGCCAGGTTAGTTCTGGCGGCCGGTAGGTTAAACAATCTATGCTGTCGCTGTTGGAGATATCTATCAGGGACAAAAAGCCGAACATCCTCCAGCACGGCTGAGTTCTCGAAATATCCCCTGAGTAATCTAAAGAAATGAGGTTATGAGATGCCTATCTCATAACCTCATTTCTTTAGATTACTAATAGTTATAGAAATGGGTTATGAGATGCCTATCTCTTCGAAACTGCAGAGAGTTGGTCCCCAACATGCCCAAAAGAAATGCCATGGGACAGAGCTAAGGGTAGCTACCATACTTCCATACTGTAGATATATCTTAGAATTTTTTTCTGAACCCTCTCTTCAGCATAACGGAATATCTTGCCTCGTGAGGACTCCATATCACAGAACCACTTTCGAGTCTGCTCTGAATCAATGCGTTGTATAGGACTCTGAGCATATGGGTTTATGGAACACAATTTATTATATTTATATCCCAAATACTGTCGATGTTAATCAAGTAACAAAAACACCATCTGAATTATAATTTTTTTATTATGAACATGAAGCGTTTTCTGTACAACGAATTTCATATATTATTAATTTAATAACTAACTCTTATCGCCGATGGCGGTGTAAAATGTTAAATATTGAAATCCTTAAAACTTGAAAAAACTTAAAACGAAAATTCTACGAAAACATATTTAGATAAAATTTTACGTAATTTTTAGTAGTAAAATATCCTTTCACGAGTAAACTATTCAAAGCGGCATAGAAAAGTAGAATTCGGGACCCCAATTAAATTGAGATCGAGCAAAAGTTTGTAAGAAGACAGAATATATTATATTATAATATGACATTCCTCGCATACAAAGTAGTAGTAAGAATTCTTTTCCATATTTTAACTAATATTCGTATATTATTAGCTAGATGTGCCAGCAAAAGTTCGAGCAGACGTAAATGGGCTTTAAAAGGTAATACCAGGAGACTGCCAGGGAAATGTAACGTCGTCTTCGTACCAGAAGTCGTACAGAAGTGGCATGCGTGAGCTACGGTTGTTGGAAAACGGTATGCTTACCATTTCATGAATAGCGCGAGACTATTTCCTGTTACTTACGAACTTTAGGAGAGCTGTCTAAATGTAAAGGAACTCTTATCACACGAAATTGTACTTAAGTACGGACATTGCGAACTTTGTCGAGCTTTCGGAAAGAAAGAAGAACACTGTTAAAAGTGAAATAAGTACCCGTACACAGAAGGCTAATACACGTCTTAGAAATACACACAAAGAAAAATACACGTATATACTATATATATGGTATAACATACAAAAAAACATGATATATGTTCGATAGGTTTACTATGCATACGATAATCTCGATGTAGCTGCTCAAAGCCTGGAAATATTAGGTTGTCGTGCCAAACATTTGCGGATTTTAATATGGAGTAGCTTCAATAGAATATAAATCACTTATCATAACAAATGCGATAAAATGAGTAGGAAGGAGAAATCAATTTCCGAAGAAAACGAAATCAATTTAGTCGATAACGGAGGTCAAAGAATATAGTCGTCAGCCAGCAAGGCGGAAAATCTCATATTAGTCTCCCGCAGGGTCCGGCCTGCTTCCCACTTTATTATGTCCCTTCTAAGGATCCATCAGGGCCACCGCGCCGCGCTCTACATTTTATTACGTGCCTTTAAGCTTATAAACTTGTCCGGCATAAACATCCTCGGCTAGAGGTATTACACACATACGAATACCTGTCGGCAATACACACGCCACCCACACACGCTCGACACTCAATAAGGTCTGAAGTGGAATCTATTTTTCATCCTATTTTTACCCTTTATCGGAGAAAGGTTTGAGTAAATTGTGTATCGACAAACATAATGACATTTCAATTATATTTTATGATACTATATTAGTGGAATCAATCAAAGTATTTAATTAATAATACAACGTATATACCCGTGATAAATTAAACGAAAAATTTACATAGTAAATCCACGGTTAATTTAACTTACAAATAATAAAAATTTAATCTGAAATGACAAAGTATGAAATCATTTATACAACTTATAGTATACAATATGACCATAATAACTACTTTTATTTGAATGATGAGAACTTATCGATCCAACTGCGAGGGACGTGATGATAGTGAATAGTAGTCGAGATGACTTTATCAACGGACGCGTGCCCCCATCACTAATGTTATATTCACAAAAGTGAGGGAACATTTCTCAAATGCCAGATGAACGAACTTGTGCTAAAAATATACATATTACACTTATAATTGTCTTCGATACGTACCTGTCTTTTATTTTGCGTTACGTGCTGATAGTACCAATAAAATACAATGGAGAAAAGTAACATTCTATAAAACAACAAAACATGTTTGGTGATGAAAACATTGAAATAATCCGGGTAGTATAAAAGGACCGATATTGATACCCGATATGATAAGAGTTCTGCAGTAATTAATCACTTTATTAGCTCATTAATCAACATTCCCCGAAGTTTGGCGGGCGACAGCGGACAGATATGAGAATCAGCGAAATGGAAATGGATCATTCACCAATGATCTTTGACGTTAAGTGAAAATAGCGAATAAGAAATAATGAAGCATAATGAAATAAACGATTATTATGTGATTAGCTAAAACGATAAGAGGAAAATGAACCATAAAGGACAATTAACTGGCCATGAAACGGATTATTTAGGCGGGTATTAGGTTAATATAAGTATTTTCTTAGATAGAATTTTTCTATCTTTTATACGCCGTATATAATGGGTGGAAAGGGTATCCAGTCTCATCATGGCAAAATATCACATTTCGGAGTGTCCATATCGTCTCGTTGCGAGAAGCAGAGTTATCCGACGATTCGTGTTATCTCAAACTGAAATGTGACGATAAATTTATATATTAATCTCATTCCGTTTTGATGGTACGGAAGTATTTTCAATCCAGTTTCTTAGGACCCAATGTGTGTGATAGGTGACAGAATGTGAAAAGCCTTTTAAAATATTACAGGTTATTTACAGAATTTTATTAAAATGATAGATTTTACGATTCTTATTTGAGTAACTCGTTTGCGAAATAGTAATTTTAATTTCTTCTTCTTCTTTTAATAGATCCGACGATCTATGGCACATAAATCATTAGCCTCGGATGATGAGGACCAGCTATCCCTTAATCTCTTAGAAGGTCTTCCAGGAGGACGGTGTCCGGAGGGGATTTCGTAAGCGGTTGGAATATGCATTATTCATTTTACATGGTCCCTCCAGTATCTTCTTTTAGATCTACTCCACCGAACGATATTCTATATATCGCATGTTTCTCAAATATCTGCGTTACGGACACAATCCCAGAGTGTTTTTCCCGTAATGGAGCTAAGGACCTTCATCTCAAGTTTAGCGCTTTATATATAATACTATAATCACATATTTCACAATTAAAATATACTAGAGAATAAAATACAGTTGTAATGTGTGACCATAAACTTAATGGAAATAAAATATAAATCAAATGGAGAGCCATTGAAAATATCATACGTGCAATCGATGGGTTTGGGGAGAAATGTATGATGAATGTTGTTAATTACCATGTATACCATGAAAAATCAATTTGTTATACCTGGATAGAATCTCAGTGAAAGCGTAAATAATTCTGATATCGGGCGGGTGATTAGAAAAAGGGACTTGGTCATATTGAAATCGCGTTGATTTATTACTTGTTGATACACAGAACCCAACACAATTCTGGTGATTTACCGTTGTGGCTCAGGCAGGAATATTGCAAAAACGTACATCCGGGAATACACATCTGTAAACTCTTCATCACCTGATGGTCTAATGTTAAAGTTGTGTTGTGGTACCGAATCGATACCACTCATTGTTGGGGCCGTAGACCAAACCACCGCTAGCCAAACACCGGACGCCCAAATACAAATCTCGTGTATCCCGGTTTTAGGAGACTGATTTACACACGCTTACACACCATCGAAATAATCACGAGTGTCGAAATGGCCAAATATACATATATCTGGGATCCCCTAACCGAAACAAGGAAAACAAATCACACAGTTACAAATACACAAACTTTTCGATTGTCGTTCTAATAACAATTCGAAATAAAGAGTAATACACATTGTTTATCATAATATTTATTTTAACCACTGATCATTCTTCATTGACTAACGATTTCGATACTTGAGACTTTTTTCGTAAAACTTGTTGATTAATGAATATTGTAAGGGATGGGGAGACTGAGATTTTAAGGGTTGGATTTGTTATTTATTGGTGGATTGTAAATATGTTCAACAAGTTGGTAAGTGGTAATATAGTAGGCAGTATTAATATTTAACTTTAATTATATTTATTATGTTAGTTATCCAAAACAAAGTTATTACTAGTATTTTATATAATCTGAAATAGTAAAGCTTTCATAAGCAACACCACGAATCGAATATTCATTCACAGAAGTTAAAGAGGTTTAAATTGGTACATAAACGTCTAAAAACAAAATGCTACAAAAGCTTCCAACAAAGTAAAAAAGAGAAATAATCGCAATTCCAAAATAACCTATTTTCGATATATAATAAACGATGGATGCTTTTTATACTCAAGTTTTAATTAAATTCACTAAAGCAAATATAATAAATGAATTGTATTGTATTACGTTTTCATGTAAAATCATTTTACAAAAGGGTCAACGTTGAATATTCACATATACGAGTATGTATACATTTATGGAGAGCAATGGGAAAATATCATATTAAAAAGGCCGAAGTGGCTTCCCAAGAACCAGCAAAGATTTTTATAAACTTTGCTACAAACCAATCCTTAAAACTAAAAAAATCTGTATTCAGAAAGTAATCCGTATTAAAAAACAACCACAAATTCAGTTTTCACACGAACGATAACGTTTTTTTAAGCTACAAATGTAATATTTTCTTATATAGATAGATGGTAATATTAATTATTTTGAAGCAAAATGGAATTTCATGTTGGTAATAAGAAGACATTGTCTCAAATTATGTATGACTTGATGATGTTGGAAGGTTTGTCATGCGGAAAGATTAAAATATTCTAGCACTATCCGTCACTCAAATCCCGTATGATCCTATAGATCTCTTACCTAAAAGATCATAGGAGATTTGGAATAATGGGCAAGGACCTTAAGGCCGAGGACTTGATCCAGAGCGTGTACTTAATATAGGTTCGAGATTCCGCCTTAAAAATAACACCAGAGATTAATCTTAACGAATTCTGGAATTTATTTGTGAAAGCTGAACTAGGATTTAGGTTCAGAAAATAACAGATATTTTACACAAAGATACGTGAAAGTAATCTTTTGTATTCTGGAGAGAACAGGAATCTTTTATTATAATAATGCAGCATTCATCCCAAGTGCAGAGCGTTCCATTTGATAGTTTCCGCTGCGTCAGTAAACTTTATTATACTAATCCAAAACATGTCTTTGTATGGTATAATATGCAGATCATTCCTTTGTCACTACTAATGACACGAAGGCGGAATTATAACAATATCATTATAGTCACGCCGGATTTAGTTACGTATTAAGTTTGAACTGTGTGGGGCATATGAAGCACTGTTTGTCGATACACAAATAATGTCACTACATTAAATGATATAGGCGAGTTTTTAATTAACCATTAGAATGAGTGCACACCAAATAAATTTATTAGCGTGAATGGAAATTTATAATAATAAATCAGGTTCATTCATTGATTAATTTTATCTTATAGTTAAACTGAAGAGTATAAAAAGTGAAAGATATTTCTGTGTTATTTCATAAATTGTAGATACTCTAAATAAAACATTGTTCAACAAACGAGAAACACCTAAAAATCGTAAAGTCATTAAATTATTCCGCCAATTAATGCTCTGTGAAACCTTAAATACGAAAGGAAAAATCGATCATCATTACCGAAGTTCTGGATTATTCGAGACATTTTGTAACCCCAATAAGCCGATATTGGATCTGAAGCGACTCTTGCAGAAACATGGTTCTGCTGGGAAAAATTAAATTATTCATGTATAATTACACCTCATGAATATAGAGTAAATGAAATTTTTCTCGCGATCACATTACTTCGGAGGTGGTGTCGTTAACGAACGGAATCGCAAAAAGGCTGAATTTAATTATGGCTCGCTTTAAAAAACGAAAATTGTAGGTTTCTTATATTCAAATTAAACGGAATTTTGTAATATCAGGAAACGCAATTAAAACATCAAAAACATAATAAATTGATCATTAAGAAATTTTACAATCACATCTCATAACCACATTAAGCTTGGAATGATTCTTGGAAATAAACCTTTTGACTTTAAAAGAATTTATTAATTATAATAAAACGATGAGACAGGTTATGGAATATTACACTATCAAAAGTTGAACGTTAAACACCATTTTATTGCGAGTAAAGAGAGAAAATAACGTTATAGAAGTAATACTATCAAAATATAACCGATCGGGAAGATACTACCGCGAGGATACCGTGGCTAACTATGTAACGGCGCTGGCAACCATCCGAAGGGAAACGGTTTTAAAGCTCAGTTTTATATCGCTGCAGAAGTTTAGAATGACTTCTCAAACGGATAACAATCGCGTTAGTTGCGGATTAAAGTTTACGTCTAACGTATATGTACGAAATTCATATCGAGTGATTAAATTTTATCTGCAGAACCAATACGTAATTTGATTTTATGATGAGCTTATTGTATAAACCTTATTTGACTGTTACATCGGGTGAGAATTAGCAGCCACTCGCTTGGAATCTTTCTCCCACCAACTGAACGAGGATCACAGATTATTGACTCGGGATGTCCGTACGAACGGGTTTGTTCTTAATCAATTAATCAAATAGTTTCAAACACTCCGGGGGATTATATGCCAGAATTAACACTATAAATTAATTTACTCTGTCTTTAAAAATATGTACAGGACTTTGATTCGAGATAGTTTTCAAATTTTGATTATTTTTACGTGTTCTATTTAACCTGATCGGTGGTATGACAGTACGGGTACGGTTGCGCGTATAAATAATTAATCACTTAAACTTCTTCCGAATACCGAACGATAGTGGCATCTGTGAACCATTTGAAATGAATGTTCCAAGTTTTTAGTAATGAAACTATTATATAATACCGACGGATTAAGTCACACACATCACAATTTGAATAATTCGTAACGTCATCACTCTAATTTAAATTGCCAACCTTTTAATTTCGGGCTGCGATTTATGTGCAATAAAATAAAATTCAAAAAATTTATGTGAAAAGAAAAGTCTTGACGTAATCTTGATTGTGTTAAAAAAATTAATAATCTGTTCTGACAGACCGATGGTTGACAATTTATGAAAAAGCTTTTATTTTTTCCCTCTAAATCCTTTCATAATTTTTTGTTTCTAAGTAAAAATGTATTTGAATTCTTTATTCTGTGACGTGGCATTGAATTATTTTTTATTTTGTCGAGTCCAAAAAAACTCACTTTCAGATAGGTTAAAATTGATATACTTTTTATAGCAGTATACATGTACATGTACTACTGGCCGATGGCAGGAATATTGAAAGTTATAATATGGATTTAAATTCTCGTAATTTTGCCATTTGAGTAAAATATGAAATTGAATTTCACAGACCGGCAAACATTTTGTAAGACGTGCCACATAAATTCATTTAGCGCGAAGGTAGAGGAAAAAGCGTTTTTATTCATTGCATGTTGATAATGTAATTTCTTACGGGACCTTTTCACAGATGAGGATTTACAAAGAAATATTCGTCATTCGGGTCGCGAAATATTTTTTCCTCCGGAGTTTTAGAAATTGTTGGCTTCCTTTGTGGGAAACTTGGCGCCGGAAAACTCCAAGTAGCGGCTTGTTACCCCATCTCCGCCGCTCCCCGCCCACCCCGCCAGGTGAGACATTCCCTTCTTTGGTAGGTAACAATATTCCGGTTCCCCTTCTCTCAGAATAAACTAAGAACAAAAGATCACAACGGCACTGAAGTTGTGACCTTTGTTTGGATACTCAAGGCTGTTATTTTTTTTAATATTCTGAAATATGCAAATTGTTTTGCGTCCAATAAAAACATTTTCCATTAAGTTAAAAAAAAAGTTAAATGTTTATATTGTTTATTACCATACTTGTATCCACAAATGAAAGCGATGCATATTTTTTCGATACATAAATGCCTGAGTGTACATTAACATACATAATAATGTACATACCCATAAAATGAACAAATTTATACGTTTAAAATAGTATTTGAAAATTAAGAATACGGGAGAGTCCTCCAGTACCGGCCGGCATCCAGTACCGGCCAGTCACTGTTTCCGAAATTCTATAAGGGTTGGCGCATAGTCGGTTCACGGCATTTGTGTAGTTTGCTCTCATAAGCTTATACCCCAAGCGGCGTCAACCTGTCGCAACCTGCTTGTTGTCAGCGTGAAGATTTGCATTACGCGCGTTGGGCGTACGATACCTAAGTTAAGTTCGGTGGGTTATCAGTGGAGATTTTTCAACTATTTCAACAAAAGTTAAACGTGGTATGTGCTGATTACTTATATATTATATATACATCATAAAACATGTTTAAATCACACTTTATGCGTTATATTTCATACGTTTCTATTTTATTATTTTTTTCCGTTTCCTATAGTACCGGCCACAAAATTGTCCTCCAGTACCGGCCACTATTTAAGTTTATTTTTAAGTGGTTTAATTTCTTTGTAGGTATACCCACACAAATAATGTCGATTCCAAAATACATTCTCACCTGAACTGAAGCAAGTGTTGGCAGAACATGTCAAGGATTTGGCAAATAGGTTAATGCCCTTAAACAGGCGAGAATTTCTTAAACCGGCTTTCCTACTTGCCGAAAAATTAAAATTAGGTTAAGGAGAAGATGTCTGCGGGGAAGATCTATTATTATTATTTATGAAAAGACAACTTCAGAGCAATCGCTTCAGAAATATCACCGGTTTCTGATGCTTCGAAAAGAAGAGCTACTGCACGACGACGTTCACCATACAAAAATATTCTTGAAGAGAAGAGGGCAGAAAAAAAACAGTGGCTTAAGTCAAAACATTGCTTTCGGGAAAAGAAGTCAGCAAGAAAGGCAAGAAAAAGATAAATGAAAACCAAAGTCCCCCTCATATTGTTCAGGAAGAGGCAATTTGCCCTTTGTGCCTTGAATCTCACGAAGAGGATTGGATACAGTGTGGAAATTGCAAAATTTGGATCCATGAGGCTTGTGCCAATATTTCCGAATAATCAAATCAATATGTTTGTGATTATTACCTTTTTTAAACAACATTTTATACTGGCCGGTACAGGAGGACTACTTTTTAAATGTCTATTTCTCACTATCCTAAAATTTTATTAATACAGTTGTTTATTTCTAAAGAAATGGATATTTTATTATTTCCGTTTAAAGCCTAAGAGTTTATTTCCACAAATCAGCAAGTATTGAACATATAATTAAAGTCATTTTTATTTTATTCTGCATAAACCTTAGGGTGACGGTACTGTAGGACTCTCCCCTACATATTTTTTTATAGGAAAAAAAAACGTAGGAAGCTAGGACATAAATATGTTTCATTATCCTTAAAACGATTAAAAACTTAAGATTAACTAAAAAAAAACACCCACCACGGCGTCTCCTGGAGGGGTAGGCAGAAAGAATAGACCACCACATTGTTCTCTCCTTACATTCTTTTCTCGCTTCCTAATTTATACAACATGTATGCACGTACGATGGAAATGAGGTTATATAAACAAAACTAACTCTTCTAATTTTATAAAAAACGGAACAAATATAAGGAAAATATGGTATTAATTACTTTGTCAAGAAAAACTTTGAAATAAGATTTCTATTTCTGTTATTCGGTACTCGCTGTAGTTGAAGTGTACTAGTTCCGCCAAGGCGAAGTATTCTATCCGTTGTGCCCAGAACACGCATCTAGAGTTGAACTTGTTTTACAAAATGTGGAGGCTGGAAGGTCAGCGAAGGTAGCGCGGGAAAAGTTTTCGATGTTGCCGGAAAATTAATTTCCTCCGCTATGAAAAGATGTGCATTTCAAATCAAATTAAACTTCACGAAGGAGTTTACCACAGACTTTAATGAAAATTTTTGAAAATAATTTCTTACTAATAATGAATACTTGCTGTGAAATTTACATGTTTAAGAATATTTTAAATGAAAACCATTTCAATTATTAATACAATGAATTTATATCTGAATTAAAAAAAATTGTTCCGGCACCTAATCATATTAAAGTAAAATTAAATTCCAAGTCGTAATTGTCGTATTATTGTTAACATCATAACATTGTAACACTGTCAACATAGGTTGACGAAACAGCTGTCGCGTAAAATAAAATAAATTGTGATACATAAAACAAAGTTATTTAATTTAACAATTTAAGCTTAAATACGAGTATATTATATAGATTTTTTTTTAATGAGATAAACACCCGCAAGGATCAAATATTGCAATTGAAACCAATATAAGAAAAAATATATCATAGTATTTCGGTCAAAACAATGGGCTATTTGAAATAGTTATATTTTTCTGGTATTTTTAAACGTGAAGATGAAATATTTTGAATCGATACTGCGAGAACATGATTGAAGCAAATCGGTCGATTTATAATAATTTTGCTCTTTTCTTTGTGGAAAGCTTTACGGACCCCCAACGTGAGATATCTATTTAGACGTATAATATGGGCACATTTGATCTTTGAATGGAATTCATACAAGTAATTTACTTTTTATAGCGGATTCGGCCTTTGAACACAAAGGGCTTAATGGGGCCTACTCAGGAGCGAGAGGGGTGATTATAAAGTAAGAGATGTACGACTTACATTCATCGTGATCCTTGGCGGTGACAGTGAGCACGGTGTGCTGGATGTCCTCATTCTCGTCCACTTCTGCTTCATACAGCGCCTTGTCGAAGTACGGCGGGTTGTCGTTCTTGTCTGCTATGCCGATACGGATAAACTTGGTCACTGTAAATAATAAAAAAAAAACAACAAATTATTACAATGCATTTTTTTTACGTTGGAGACAAAAATCAATTGGTAGAATCGTTGAAACAATCATATCAAACCTTTATTAGCAATATATAAAATAATAAAAAAATCCACATTCCATATATAAATACATTTATGCAATCGTAAGTACATAGAAAAATATTCTTTAAAAAAAAGAAATCCAAATGTTTTGTGTACATAAATTGAAAAAGTTATATAAACATTCGCGTTTTAAAGAGTTTTTATTCATTACTGCAATACACATTTAAAAAATGTTAACAAAAGCCAAAGAAACAAGGCAACAAAAATAAAGTCTTTGTAGACGAGAATTTAAATATTTAAATTAAAATACAGAGTTGTATATTTTTCTCAGTATCAAAAAATAATGTGCGGTTCCAGGTAGTGTTTCTAGGAAGAATAATGGCCTAGCCTCACCACCGAGAGATATTTACATGGGGGTGAAAAAACACAAGTGATAGAATTCATTTATCTCGGTACAGTGATGATGGAATCCAACGATAGGCACTCAGAGTAGGAACACAGGGTTCAAAAAGGCCCACGTGTTTGACCCTACTTGAAGAAGTTCTTAAAGATCCATATTCTGTCCAGAAACACCTAGCTGCGTATTTATAATATAAAGTGGTGATGGTTCTGAATCATGGACAATGAACAATGACTCTTAAAGAACAATAAAGAATCTACTGGTGTGAAAATATGATTCTAAGAATAATACCGGGACCCAGACTTGGTGATACAGTGGGAGCTAGGAGGCACTCAAGAGATTCAAGAGCAATCCAGAGATTCGTACAATAACTCAGCAGCCCCTTATAATGAGCACCGCGTGCACCGGTAGCCTAGCATGGATTGGGCACATATTCCAAGCCAGAAAGGCCAGAGAAATTAAGACCCTGTAAGCATCAAGAGCAGCCGTAGTATGATCTTAAGAAAGGCCTAGACAGCGTCTAATGGATAATCTTCTGGCCGATTGGGCTAAGTTAGGGGAAAAGGTCTGATGGGAGCAAAAGTGCAGGATCGAGAAGCCTGTAATAAAGTCATCTTGGAGGCTAAGACTCTTCCAGAAAGATACACGTGGGATTAGATTTAGTTTTTTGTAGCATTTATAAGACCGTCTAATTATAGTGTTACTATCTTCGCAAAACAAAATTGGGTAAGCTTTTGTCGTTAAACTCTTCTTTGCACGTTATTAACACTATTAAAGCTGTGTGTAAAAATACTCCAAACACATATTATTGGACGAATAAGATATGATAAATTATATACGTATTGAAAAAAAATCTAATTTATTTATTATATATAAAGTATTAATGATTGTGATTATTAAACGAATTGATTGTTTCGTATGTGTTTTATAGCATTGATTAATTGTAATAACAAAAATATTTATTAATTTGTTATAATAATGAATCCAGATTTATAATAAAGTTAATTAATTAAATAAAAAACGTACTACGTGGCGTTGATTTCATTATTCAATAGATCCAATTCGGTAATAAAATTTGAAAACAAAGCAAAATTTATATTCATTAAGCAGAGTTACAAATCAGTAATGAAAATTTTGTTATTCAGCAATAATATTAATGAAGTTGGTGGGTCACTAAATTATTATTACATTTATACGCCATTCAGCGCAGCCTCGCCCGAGGATTATAAAATGGCGGTCTCTGTGGGCTTCAGCTAATGCACTGTAAAACGGTTGAAATTTATCCTCGACTTAAAAGCGATGCGTCTGTGTTGGACGTAAGTGTAATGCTTACTCGTATATACACAATCTCTTGTTCATATCCGTTTTCTAGGTAACGCCGTTCGTTTCACTTAATTATTTATTTAAAAATAAAACAAATCTGAGACAGCGCTCTAGTTCCGAGAGATTTATAGAAACAAAACTTAGTTTGCCAAGATTACAAAGTTGCTCTATGATGAATCTCAATTTGTTGTGACAGTATCAGTGTCTCAAAAACAATTACTATCGTAGCAACTGAAAATAACGCAAAGGCGACGAAACATTTAAAAACAATTAGCATTGCGAGATTGCCAAGGAATGACGTAAATCTGGATACACTTAAAATATATTGGAATAAAATAGTAGTCGAGTACATTTGTGTAAAATATTCTTTAAATTTATATATTTTTAACGACATAATAACGCCTTATAATATATTTAAATGTAAAAGTATTGCAAAGCGAGATGAAGCTAGTTTACCGCTTAGCTTAGCATAATATACATAAGTGATTTCTTTTGCGATTACTCGAGAGCGTAAACACTTTGAAGAATAAATGTAATATTTCTGTTTGCGTGGACTGTGCCTGAAAATACCTAAAAATATTAAAACACGCTTTCTTTTGCTTGCCAAATATCTAGGAAATTTTACAATAAAAATCGTAAATCCCTAACAAGTGATGAAAAATTTCGAAGATACATAATTTGTTAAAAAAAAGTAGCCGTCACAAACAGACGCCGCTCGCCCCAGCGCCAGCGAGGCCATCATTCAGGAACCGCGGCAGATTCCATTCATCGACTACAGATAAATTCCAATGTGTAATAATTTAAGGGAGTTAAATATTGGAGGGCGGCGGGAGGTAGCAGTAATTTTTCATGACGCCTGGTAACCCTATCGCTCTGCACACAGGCAATACAATTACGTACACGTCAGTAAGTTTTTCATTTTTTCTTGCCGTAATCTTATTCCGATATATCCCCTCGCTGGAACCGGCATATAAATTTCCAGTGAAATTTGCGAGGAAAATTGAAAAGGATCATTGATAATATAAAATAAAAATCGTCTATGAAAAATTTCCCAAGCTCGACGGAGTATTGAATTGGCGTGGTACAAACGTCAAAGAGCGACGTGTGAACCAATTGAACAGGTGATGTAATAACTGGTTTTTTCCACGTGATTTTGGGCAGTCATTTATCATATTACTTCAAGAATACCATTTGACACGATACACATTCAAAAAGGATTTCCTCTTCTCTAGATACCAGAATCACAAAAATATACAGCATCAAACGTTGTGCGAAAGGCATTAAACAGTTTTAATAGGATTAAAAGGTAATTCTCATTTGTTTACGGATCAAAACACTTTTTTTTTCAGTTTCTCAGTTTTATGAATCTTCACAAACAATTAAAATCTTAAAAATAGAATCATAGTCTCATGTTTTTACGAACTCTTTACAAGGTTTCCACGATGATGAAGGTAAACTAAACTAATTAACTAACTAACCATCATGCCGTTTCCCCGGAGGGGTAGGCAGAGAGGATGGACCGCCATACCGTTCTGTTCTGACATACCTCTCTTACTCCCTCCACATTCATACATCGTAACATGAACGCTCGTTGATTTTTCCGACATCGAATGTGCTCGTCCTTCAGTATTTGATTAATTTGGTCATGCCATGCTTTCCTTGGTCGTCCACAACTTCTCTTCCCACGAACACTGCTTGCATACAATATTTTAACCATTCTTCTCTCGTCCATTATATATATATATATATATATATATATATATATATATATATATATATATATATATATATATATATATATATATATATATATATATATATATATATATATATATATATATATATATATATATATATATATATATATATATATATATATATAAAAATAATATATATATATATATATACTCATATATATATATACATTTAATCGGTAACTCGCTCCAGTTTTACCGTTTGCGCTTATGTCATAAATTGTCGTACATTCTTCTTTTTCAAATGTGTTTTTTCATGCACTTATCCAAGTGTAGATTGACCAACCACTGGGACATCACACACCTCTGTTTGACACCTTTAGTGATGTCAAACCAAGACGTAACAGCCCCGTTTAATCTGACAGAGGCGGTCCTCCCTTAATAAAGGGATGCAACCGGACGTATCAGTTTTGTGCCCATTCCATACTCGGCCAAGACCTCTCATAGTTTTTTCCTATCGACTCGGTCATAGGCTTCCTGCAGATCCGCAAACGCGCAGAGAAGTTCTCGCGCGCTTCCCAAAACCTTCTCTGTTAGACTGCGGAGGTATACTATTCGAAATGAAAAAAAAAAATCTTTTTAAAAATAAAATTATACATTCATGGAATGGTATATTTGCAAGTCTAATCTTATTAAACAATATAATTTAACTAACTTACTAACTAACCATCACGCCTTCTCCCCAAAGGGGAAGGCAGAAATAATGGACTGCCACGCTTTTCTTTCCTGGCATATTTCTCTCGGCTCCTCAATATTCAAATATCGCTTCGTGTACGCGCGTCGATTTCTCTGACTTCTCACGTGGCCGACATTCAATATTTGATTTATTTGATCGTGCCACATTTTACTCGGTCTTCTTCTATTTCTAACTCCATTTAAATCGTTAACATCTACTTTTTTACCATTCTTTCCATGTGTCCAAACCATCTTAATGATCCTTTCATTATTTTGTTCATAAAATGAAAGGATCATTCGCACCGCATTCACTTCTCATATTTTCATTCGACACTATCATCCGCAGTATATTCACACATTCGTCTAAGAGATCAACAATATAAGTAGCTTTCATCAATTCGTTTGCGGATTTACTGACTGAATACAATTAAATTACATTATTTATTCTAACGAATTTGAAAACAAAACTAATGAAAATTGATTGAGATTGTTTTTTGACCTAACAAAAATTTAAGAGAGACTTAATTGCATTGATTTTTCCATGTCCGTATAGAGGCAATTAGCTTTCTTCCTATCGGAGAAAAAGGGGCACTACTACGTAAAAGGAAAACCTTTGGTCGGGCGATGACTATCTGCGGGGTGGGGGGATCTAATTTGTTTAGGATAACGACGTCTGTTTTTCACGGACCAAGTCGAGAGAATGCTCACGAGTAGAAAGGCGTTAGAGTAGCGAATTTCTCAGTCATTATACGTACGCCTAAAGTTAAGTAAAAAATACTATTTTTAACCCAAGTTTCTCGAGTGAAATAAATGACGGTAGGTCCTTTTTTACTTCTTCTGGAACATCGATTGGTTTATCGGAAGTTCGACGAGAAAGTATTACAGCTTGTATACCCACACGTTAGGAGTAAAAGGTTCAACTCTCTTCTAGATTATATTATATTCTGGGAACCTCACGATACACGATCCCATTTTTCGATTTGTTAACCGTCTATTGGAAAAATTCTAGAATACAATTTCTATGGAGGCAATCTATTATGATAATTGATCAGATAATTATCTAGCCCCAGTATTCTAAAATGAACGAAGTTTATACACGAAATAAAATTTAAGACTGTTCCATGAAATTTGATAGATATTAGAAGATCACAAAAAAACAACAACTTTATATATGTATTTAAAATTAATGGGTCATACTCATGAGAATTCAATTCGATGTTGTAAATAATTCAGGTGCGTAAAAGGAACACATTATACAAAAGTTAGATTCACTAAAGTTAGATAAATACGCATGAATTATTATGTTATCCGTATGCTATCTTAAAAGAAAACAGAAAACGAATTTTTCATATCGAATACAAAGGTATCCCCCGGGAAAGTTGAAATATATCTTTTAGTTGTTGTGACATGATATTCCATTAAGTATTTTTTGGCAAAATACTGAAATCTTATGAAAAACTATACATTGATAAATGCATTTTAGTCACTATGCCATAGATATCGCTTGAAAAATACAAATTCGAAGTACGTATTTTCTTCAATTTGTAGTAAAAAAATGAATAGTTTTATATTAGAGAAATACATGTGTTAATAAGAAAAATAAAAATAACGTTGATTTCGTATAGATTAAACATTGTAAAACGCGCAATTCGAATTATTTACTAAGATTTTTCGATAACAGAACAGTTAAACGTTAATTGATAAACAATCAAAGTTCTTTCTTGATCAAATAATTTATTGTTTGATGGTGTCATATCTCACTCCAAAAAATTCTTCTATTCCGTAAAGGTCTTAAAAGTACATGGATTGACTTAACCACATAAAAGAAAACAATTTTTAACTTAGATATAAAAAAATCACTTTTAATAAGTTTATTAATTAATAAAAATTTAAATAATAATAAAAAATATTAATATTATTACTAATTTGTTGATTAGCTCTTTACATCATTAGGCACAGCGTGAGCCAAATCATTGTAAAGGGTAAAGTTATTATATTGATTCTCATGGCAAGGTAGCTAATTTATGGCCATGTTATCGTCACAAGAATTCTACACTAGACAAAATACAGTGTGGTCATCCCCGGTAATTGATTCCGGGACCTTCAGTGTAGCAGTCATAGCTGTTGCCACTCTGCCACGAAGGTGGTTATATTAAATTAAAATATTTTAGTAGTAGTAGTACTACTACTTAAATATTGTAGGTATATTGAAGAAAGTATTTTTTGTGAGGAATAATAGTTTAGTTCTTAACCGAAGGAAAATGAATCATAAATCGGGAAGTTGGTTAATAATACACTTGTGTGAAGACACACGTATTTATTTTATAACTCGAAACGAAGACTCCGATAACACATGTAAGCACGACTTCCATTTTGTTTGAACTTTCTCCCGTTCAACGATGGCAATGAATGAACAAAGGAGCCTCTTTTCCAGGGCGGGATGAGTGTTGATAAAGTGACTTAAATTGTTACATAAAATATACGGGCGTTCTAGAAAAAATAATAAAAAGAGAAAAACAGTTTCGGAACCAATGCCCGGGAACGTGATCTAGTTGAAAACTTTTCGGCTTCCCGAATCCCGTGAAGTGATCTTAGGTAGGAAGTTTGAGTTTCACTCGAGTTGCTCACAAAACCAGGCAATATTCAGTGTCACAAACAGTGGATGATGTTGTTTACTTGTAATAATTTATTACTCCGGTATTTAAGAAGCCTCATTGGCTCGACGAAAATCTCTATTTAAAATATCCTCTCTCGGAAGGGAAACCAATCCCGAGTCATTATTTGTTAAGACGTTCGGATTTATCTCCGTGCTCAAGTTCTATCAATTTCATGCTCTATACATCATATATCCCAAGGGCGCTATTTTTGCGGTTAATTTATGGTTAACTTTATTGAGACACACTGATTTCTGATTTACGTAAAATGAAAGGAAGGAATAAAATTCGTGTCCAAAAAACCTCTAAGGATAAACATTTACATTACATAATTAATACGAATAGAAATGTCTGTTTTCTAGAAGTTTTATTTTAATTTATGTTAATGACATGTTTCGCCTATCTAAGATATTATCAAATATCTATTTACATTTGATAATGCCTTACACAGGCAAAACATGTCATCCACATTAAATATAATAAAACAAAAAATATCTAGAATAAAGCTAAACATTACAAGAATTCGTACATAATCTTACGTATTCTAAAATCTTCCTAACATTTTGATTGTATATTTTATAATTAGATTGTAAAGACATACGGGACGACCTTTGTAGCCGAGTGGCAAGTTCCCGGGTTCGATTCCCGGCGATGGCAGTATGATTGTCTCACTGCCATGGATCTGGTGTAGAATTAACGTGATAATAAAATAGTAATAGATTAGTTATATTATACGACATGTGATGAGAATCAATAGCTAAAACGTTGTATACAGTAATTGGGTTCAAATAACCTGCTGTATACAAATGTAGAAAGCAAGGGAAAACTAAGACATTTAAGGCCCAAGTGGCATCCCACGAACCAGCATAAAAATGTTACACTTTGCTGCAAACCAATCCCTTAGAATTACTTGAATTGACACGCATTCCAGCTATTAGATTATTTGAACTAACAACAAGGTTTCACTTACTATAATAATAAAGTATGTATACCTGGTCAGAAGTCATCCTTTAATCCTGATATTTCACTCCCGATGAAAGCACACATGGATAATGTAACTATGCTGGGTTAACAATGATTTGTATTATATTATCTTTACTTAGGCGAAGAGATACGTATTTAGATTTTATATATCCATTAAAATGAAACGGAGCGTTTAATTTACTTGAATGTTTGAAGTCATGCTTGGCAGATTATCTGCGAGTAAAGCCCAACATAACTTCTAAGCGCAAGTAAAGCGGTTGATTGAAAATAGAGACTCATTCAACATTCTCCAGAAGTTTACATTGAAATGTTATCGGATCGACGGAACAAGTTGGGAGGCCAAACTAAAGAAAGGCTGTATATAAACGTACCTCACACCTATTGAGAAATTTAGATGGAAGATTGAACGGTGATATTAATAGACTATCGGTATCTACACATCGTGACGAAAAAGATTCTGGAATCTATTTTTATTAAAATTGTACCAGCTTTCGAAAACTAAACCAGCGTAGTAAGATTTCTCCGAGGATTATGGTCCGGGGCTGCCAAATTATTCGATAAATCTTAACTTTGTCCTTTCAATTGACGACATTTTGTAAACTGCTGGGCATTAGTAAGATTTAGGAAACAAACAACTTGAACGTTACACGAAGTATTATACAAATCAAGAAATATATCACCTCAATTTTACACACTAACACCGTCAATGTTGTAAAATAAGGTAAAATTTAAATTAATCTAAGAACCACGATGTTTCGGCATAAGTTATGTATATTTTTAGGTATGTCTACGTGAACAACGTTAAAACACATCAATACAATCAAAAGGAGATGTATGTGCCAACTGATGAAAGTTATGGAAATTATCCACCCTGCTAAGTGGTGATGTAAAAGTAAAGTACCCGAGTAACAAAGGGTTAAGCGAGTTATTTGTTATTCCGCCCGAATACTTCGTTACTGTACGCAGACAGATTTATTTGGGAAATCTATGATCAAAACATAAGTGCTTTTAATTTAATTAAAAGCGTCCATTTTGATTACTTTAGGAGCTGAGTGGATACGGAGATTCGCAATAATAAAAACATTAGTAGGTAAAGTGAGAAAAATAAACAGGTACCGCAGTGCCGACCTTTGAAAAAGGTGAAAAACCTCGCTGTGATTTTAAAAGTAAAAGCTTTTAGCAAACTAAAGTCGTTCGGAATTTTTTATATAGTAGACCACCTGAATAGATTGGAGGGAGGATAAATCATCTTTCTTGCGACAAAAAAACGACAAATCATAAATGAGAGTTCATAAATTAATCGTTAGGTTCCTCAAGTAATTGCTGGCTCCGTGACCTTACATTTTATGTTTGAGCGCATTTCACTCTAGAGAGAAAATGTTTTTTCGGCTCCTTGTTACAAGGGTCGGCAGTTCTTGTTACTAATATTAGGAAGTTTCTTGACGACTAACGAAAACTAACTAAGCAAGGGAGGCGGGGAATTGAAAACAGATGTTTTGTAGAGAGCACACTCTTTAACTTGTTAAAAGTTGAACTTTTTACACGGATCCGATGATATTAAAATTGAGTAATAATCACTCCAAAAGTATTTTTACTTATAAAAACTAACTTACCATCACGCCGTCTCCCCGGAGGGGTAGGCAGAAAGAATGGAACGCCACACTGTTCTGTCCTGACATACGCCTCTCGCTTCCTCTACATTCATACATCTTGTCATGAACACACGTCGATTTTTCCGACTCCTCACGTGACCGACATTCAATATTTGATTGATTTGATCGTGCCACGTTTTCCTCGGCCTTCCTCTATTTCTAGCTCCGTTCACGCCGTTTACATATACCTTCTTTACCATTCTGTCATCACTCATTCTTTCCATGTGTCCAAACCATCTTAATGACTCTTTCCTTATTTTGTTCATAACACTTTCATTCGCACCACATTCACTTCTTATACTTGCATTTGTCACTCTATCATAAACAGATTTGCCACACATTCGTCTTAGAGATCTCATTTCTACTGCATTTATTCTACTTTCATCCTTCTTTTGCCAGTTCCATGCTTCACTTCCATATATAAGGGTCTGCACAAGAACACCATTTATTTAATGTGATATTTTGATTATTACTTGCGTGAAGTTGGACATCCAATCACATTCATTTTGTATTGCCTTGTTTTAATTAAATTTTAAGTTTCTTTATCTTACACAAATGTGGTGTTTTGCATGAGAGTTGTACTGGGGTGTCAAATATGATTCTAAATGTATTTTTATTACTTATTACTACTGTAGACAAGATGCTTTGTTTGTGTATAAAAATAATAATTGCTGAGATGCTTTCAGCATTACATACTTAAAAATAAAGTTATGTCTGCTTTATTGCAATTGTCATGCATTTTGAATATGATTCGTTGAATCCTGCAGCATATTAGGAAACAGAAAGCATTGTCCAAATAAGCGTCAAAAGCCATAAAGCAAGTCGCACTCTGAATTGGAAGCGAACTCAGAGCCAAACTTGTGACTTATTCACTAGCGTCCTTTGTGTCGTGCTCTCTATGAAATATCCCAATATTTACACAACTAGAAGATATACTCTTAATAAATATGTAGAAATCTTGAATGGTAGGCGAAATAATAACGTATACAGAGGCAATCTGACTTAATGGAGTTCATAAATAATATGTTTGGTTGGGAAGTAAATTATTGAAATTAAAAATATAATATAAAGCAATTAAAGATGGAGTCCAAAAAGCGCTTCATACAATTAAAAAAAAAAACGAATAAAAATATAGATGAATTGAATTTTAATAACGTTTTACAAATTCAATAAAGTATATGTAAGAGATACAAAATGAATACTTAAGATTTCTAAAGAAAGTCTAAATTTGATTTAAAATTAAAATTGTACTAAAGTATAATAGAATAGATATTTAAAGAAACTAAAAAAGAAATTAATTAAAGTTTCTCTTTAAATTGGAAATGTTATTTTGGAGTTTGAAAAAGGAAATACAAAACTTTATTCTTAATAATACAAAAAAACTCTGTGTAAAAATATCTCATTAAAATAGGGTTTCCTTTGATGTTGAAAGTTCGGAAAAACAAAATTCAAGTGAAAAGCATTCCTTTGGTAACATGCAGGAAACAATAGACAATCGCAGGAGGTTCGGGACAAATTTCGACGAGACTCGGGATAATGGCGACTGGGCAGCGGCCCACCGCGCTCGGCCAACACCTGACCCCATAATCAGGCGCCGGAGTTAAATAATTCTCAGGTCCTCTAGAGTCAACTGCAAAAAGGGGTAAGCCAGAACAAAGAGGCGTGTTTGCCTCGGAAGCGAGGGCAAAGGAAATAAAAAGCGATTATGAGCGCTGCGGTGACGCGAAATAGCCGCCCAAGGTGCGGTAAATGATTGCCTTCTTTTTTAACGAATAGAAGTACTTTTTTTTTACTAAACCACCTTTGGATAAAAAATGTTAACATTCGCGTTTTTTCAGCTACAATTGTTACCTTAGAATAAAAAAGTTACTCAAGTAGAGATCGCAAAATGTAACAGTTGGCTTGTATCGTATCTAAAACCAATTAATGAAGCGTTTTTTTAGCGAAACATGAGCCGTTTTAGTTTGGTGTTGTGCGAGAGTAGTCGATCTAGTTATAATTTAACCAAATATTTTTTATCCACATATAAGGGATGAAAAGAAATTTGATAACAGTACGCAAGAATGCCATATTACAATATTAAAAAAATATGTATTAACTCTTGAGTTTTTCGGTATATGCGCACTGAAGAGTCAAGCATTTCATAACAATAAAATGTATACCGCGATATTAACATATTTAACACACAATAATTTCAGTTCTCATTTTAAGAGGAGTTCTAAAGTTTTATACATATATCAACAACTTGATTGTCATTCATTAAGCGTGATAAAACAATATATTAGCCAACCTAGTATTACTATAATAGAAACAATACCATAAAACCCATGTCATCAAGTTTGTAACCCTTGTTGGAAATCAACGTGATTTATTTATTTTTGTTTCTATATTTTCTTTTCTTCATTCTCTTTTATGATCAAAGTTTATATTGAGCATGTTTTATGGTTTTATATATTATCTAAGCGAGTCTTCATCTTTGGTTATGTTTGTATTATCTCATTGGAGTAAAATAAAATGAGCAAAAATATTTCATAGTTAGGTTTATTAACATATTAATAGTTTTTTTTTATAACATAACCAAATTGAAGATTACACATATGAGTTATTATGTAACTTATGCATTATACTCTCTGTACCTACAAGCCTTACAACGAAGGACTGAATATTGTCAAAGAGATTATTGTGATACGGGATTGTTAAGGAGATGTACCCTTACTTGAATAATAAAGAATATTGTTATAATATCTCGTTGACCGAGAAAAATAATTCAAGAATCTCTTACAAGTAATTTAAAATATAATATTAGCAATGTTTCATATGCGACGAAACGTTTGATGTGGTAATTAAACCAGCAGGAAGTGATGACAACGGTTAACGCAATGATCAAAATATGTTATAATTAACATGCTCAATTAAGTTTCACACTCATTAGGTAACGCAATTAAGTCGTATCCATAAGAGAGAACATATTTCGTAGCAGCGCGCATGGTGAACCAGGTTGGATAATCACTGAAGAGGGTCTTCATTTTTTGTGCGGAAGATTTCGGGGTACAAACAACTGCTTTTACAATGACACGCGCAGCGATAACTAAGGCATCGTCACGTTTCCCCGAACAGACGGGGGACAAGAGAGTACCATTAACATCTCGAATAAAAAAAAACGCTTTTTGCATGCCAACATTAATCTTGAATACAGTTTCAAGCGTTAACTTACGATAGTAGGAATGTACAAAAGAAAAATAATTTGTTATTTAATATTGTAACTATATGGATAATAAGTAGGTACAACAAAATCGAAATAATAATAATGTTTTGAGTTAATCATGTATAATTTAGTCCGGAAGAACAAGCACATGCGTATAGACAGCAAGCTCAGAATTTATAAGACATGCGTGCGACCTATCATGACGTACGCTGTAGAGACGCGGGCCGACACTGTGCGAACCACGGGTCTACTAAGAACATCTGAGATGAAGGTTCTAAGATCAATAACTGGAAAAACTCTCCGAGATCGTGTCCGCAAAGCAGATATAAAAAAAACTTGCGAAATAGAGGATATCGTTCGGTGGAGTAGATCCAGAAGAAGATACCGGAGGGACCATGTAAACCGAATGGATAATGACAGACTCGCATATACAGCCGCTTATGAAATCTCCTCCGACACCGCCCACCTGGAAGAGCGCTTAAGAGATGGAAGGACAGCTGGACCTCATCATCCCACGAGACATGATTACTGTGTCACAGATCGTCAGATCTATCAAAAGAAGAAGAAGAAGAAGAATCTTATTTAGGAGAGACAACCTTGAAAAGATCAGCAAATTAGATGGAAAGCGACCACAATTACGATTACCAAGACGCTGGTCCGATTAAATCAGAGCGCTAACTGGCCCCTCATTAGCTGCAGCCTGGAGAATGACGAGTGACATGACGTCACCTGAGAGTAAGAGGGTTCCAACTAACAAAATTTCACATTTGGCTTTTTTTTCGTGAAAAGGGTTCTTACTAACCTTATCTATACGTACAATTAAAAAAAAACATGTAATAGTATCGTCATTTTGATCATTCAAAACACCCGATTCACTGAAGAAGATTCATTTAAACTTAGAACTTTATTATTCCAACTGTTGCCAGACAAAATTTACACGTTTCTCGGTAAAAGAATCTCTGGAAATTGGAATAAAACCCCTTTATTCCAAGATACACACCCGAAACCAACAAAACTTTGACTTAATTTTTCTCAGCTTTTTACTTTTGTCAGTTGGAACCTTCTTACTCTCAGGTGACGATGAGCGTATGGCGTGCCATGGTCAATAGTTTACAGGATGGATATGTCCCTCAATAATCATAAGAAATACGACTTAGACTATCGTCAATCATGAGGAATACGACTGAGAAGAATAAGAATTTTATTCAAAGCACAATTGAATAGTGAATTACTACTTAGGTGAAGATAAAGTTGTTCATGGTTAGAAATATATTGATTTTGATTTCGAATGAAATTACGAAATCTGAATACTGTCAAGTATTATCGATAATTACATGAATAGAGTTAATAATAGAGATGAATAATAAATTAACGCAAATTTCCTGTGAGCTCCTCTTTAGGCACTTCCAGAACATTACGCCGCATGAAAGAAATAAATTCTTGCTTGGTAAGAATTAATTAATATCAGTTACACGAAAATTTTTGTGATGAGGAATATAAGAGTATTCGAAAATGCGACATCAAAAGACATCATATTTTCTCTGACACGAGCTCTAACAGATTCTAGACATCCGAATTTCAATTTTGAAACTTTTTCGGCTCGAAACTGAAAACAAGACTTAACACACACCGCGCGTATGAGGAATTTTATATTAAAAAAGTTAGTCAAATAGACTTTCGCATTTTCGTGAAAACGTATAATGTTACCATTGATGTCGCCATTGCTCCGTACCAAAGGGGGCTTATTTAACAAAACATAATATTGTTGTAATCAAATACTCCGCAGAGAACTGTAACTTTAATCAACTTAAATAACTGCCACACAAAACAGGAAAAACTGGTGAAAATTGTAACAGGCTCGAGGCCTTGTAAATACATCAGAGGTTTAAACTTTTGGAGCTGAAATTTTCTGTTAAAAAAATAAATAAAGCTTTCTTCGCAGGTTTAAAAACATTGTTTCTTAATGTTGAACGCACATAAAATTAGAATGACTAAACAATATTCCTAAATTAAATACCCTTTTACAATATATGTAAAATATGAAATATATTCATTTAAGAGTGTTTTCAGAATCAACTCAAGCATAATAAAATTCGGCAAACGGATAAAATTTCCGACATTCCGCTTATTATGAAATTTTAATGGTTTGTCGTAATTAACATCTCGTTTTACAGAAAAAATAAAAGGAAAATGATGGTTGCAACTTGGGAAAAAAGGAAACTGTAACTGTGGAAATGAATTGAAAAAAAGTTCGCAAACAAGAATAGAAAAATAAATAGGAACTCGACTTTACCGCGATGGGCGGTAAAACCCGGTAATAAATTACTATATAGATGACTATTTGCGTCAAGTACTAAAAGTTATTTAAGCATTCTCATTGTTAGGTTCATAGCGCTAGATTATCAACCCCAAAGGAAATAATGGAATCGCAAATAGATATAACTTTTTTCAGGAATAAACAAACGTAGGGAATCAGCAGAAAAATCGGAAGAGGAATAGCAGAATTTCAGTCTGAAATTAGTGAAAGTTACGGCAAACTGGAAAACTTATTGGAGTCGGAATCAAAACATACGTAATATTATTACGTGGTAATCATTAATCATATTGCCGGGATCGATACGGGACAGAGATAGGAAAACTTGATAGTAATTTATTCCAAGTTGCAGACATTAACAGAGTTTATTGATTTAAAATCAAAAGTTAAACACGTTCAGAATTTGTGTGTAAGTAATTCATCGATATCTGATATAAAAAATCAATAAATTGTCTTTAATCGTTTAACTCACCTAAATAAGTGCTATTGGTGAGAACCCAAAAGATCTTAAGCGGGTCAAGCATCACACTAGCCAGGGCCCACGGATAGGGCTAACAGCTAACATCACACGTGATCATTTCATTTTCAAAACATAAAAAAAAACTTTCACGTACACACTATAATCACAATAGCTTTCAATCAAAACAACACCAAACTCACAATTGAAGAATCTAAAATCATTAGTGACAATGAATAATCGGTGGTCGCTGTCACTATTGCAGGCACTCGCGTTGCATTCTTCCGGCGAAGGAGGTAGGCCGGCGCGGGCTTGCGGGGCGCTAGGCGGTGCGAATCGGATTGAGTGCGGAGTGTAGCTGGGACGTGGGGCGGAGGACGGCGCTCGTAGGCGGGCGACTGGCGCGGGGTGCGGGGCTCGCGCCGCCCTCCGACCCGCGGGGGCGCACGCGCCAATCTCCCGCCGAGATTCAGACTGTATTTAATTGTACGTTCGGAGTACATTTATTTTAAGATAATTATAGAATAACATTTCATATGAAGATAAAGGTAAAATATCGGAATACACTTATGTGAAGATAATTACAGGATAATAGTTAATATGAAGATCAAAATGTAAGTGTAATACATAATTATTTGTGACATTGTGATAATGTCACAAAAATGTGCCAACAAGCTGAGAGCCACACGGAGAGCAATGGAAAGAGCCATGCTGGGCATCATTCACTTATGTGAAGATAATTACAAGATAATAGATAATATGAAGATCAAAATGTAAGCGTAATAATACATAATTAATTGTGACATTGTGATAATGTCACAAAAATGTGCCAACAAGCTGAGAGCCACACGGAGAACAATGGAGAGAGCCATGTTGGACATTATTCTGCTTGCGGGACAGAGTCAGACATGAGGACATACGAGCCAGGACAAAAGTCTCCGAAGTGGTGTTGGGCGGGACACGTTGTTCGTGAACCAGATGAAAAGTGGACAAGGCGACTGCTGTGTTGGTACCCGAAAACGGCAAAGCGTAGAGTTGGGTGCTTACAGTTTCGTTAGCGCGACGATATCCGAAAGAGTGCGGGAAGTGCCTGGATACGATTGCTTAGGATAGAAGGGAGTGGAAAATACGAGAGAAGGCCTACGTCCAGGAGTGGATGGCCACAACACGCTGAAGAAGAAAAATAAGACATATTTAATAAGGATAGGCGGGCTTAAGTGGCGGAGGACCGACGGCCGATGGGGGAGACGGATCCTTGAGTAGAAAACGCGAACAGGATTCAGTCGAGTTGGACGTTCTCCCTGCCCGCTGGATCAATGATTTTATAAGGATTGCTGGACCTGGATGGAAGAAAGTGGCGGTGGAGGGGAGCAGTGGCGTGCTTTGGGAGAGACCTAAGTTCAGCGGTGTACGACAAACGGCTGATAAGTAAGCAATTACATACCTTGTAAATATATATTTAAAATCTTTTCATTAATAATGATTTATGAGTTTACCATCAATTTTGGGATTTCATCTTCTTATTATACAGCCAATTCTGTCCACCGCTTGTTATAGACCTTCCCCATACTCCTCCATACATTTCTGTCTTGTGCTTTCTGCATCAAGTCATCAGAAATTCTCCTTACATCATCAGACTATCGTTTGAGAGTCTCCCTCTTCACTTTTATCTTCACGAGGTCTCCATTCCATTAACATATTTCGGGACATGTTAAAATAGAATACAAAAATGTGTCATTTTCAGTTATATTTACCTTCTACACGACTTCTTATGATTAGAAAATTAAATTTATTAGGTAAGGTCAAATATCTTCCCTTCTTAAAACAAGGTTCGTCCTTTTTATGGCAGATAGGTGTATAGATAAATAATCTAGTATATCGTTCACACGAGTCTCCTGAGGTTTTTTTAATGCGGAAGTTTCAAGAGTACATACGTCTTACCTAGATATAAAAAATGAAACAATGAATGTGTCATGCTAACACGCAAAAAGTAAAAGATATATCTAAATACATCGGCGATCCGGTGGTCCCCCAAGGAGGCCGCTTCAACCCTTTCAAAGCTCTCCGGGTACACGTCCGACGGAACAATATTTCTTCCGGAACAACGCTGATTTATCGACACGTATTAATTTTACTTTCATAACAGTCCAAAATCGCGGAAAAGGCAAACCCTACCGGCACTAGCGAAATACAATACGTTATAATATTTAACATGATTAAAATAAATACATCAATATCTGGGTGAACTCCATTCGTCTGAGTGAAATTTGGGATTTCCGAAAGAGATTATTGATGGATGGCGGTTGCCCGGATCCCGGCTCGTGTTTATGGTTCTTGTTGACGTTTTGAATTATAACTACGATCCATTGTTAGGGCGGTCGGATCGAGACACTTCGTAAAGGAATCCGCAGTAAACCGAGATAACTCGCGGGGAATTAACGCGCACCTTTATCCGAATACGTGGAGGCTGTGGAGGTATGGGCGACGGGTAGGCGCTTACTCGCGCCTAGTTATAGCGTCCCAGCACAGGACTCGGCAAACACTCGTATCCGTGACTTGGAAAACTTAATTTGGAATAGCTTGTGTGAAACCTTCAGGTAAACTTGGGCACACTATCAAACAAATGGCACCGCGTTCCCTAACCAAAACAATAACACTAACTTACTAAAACATCACGAAGGATTATGTTTAAACTAATGATACTGCGTCGTGTTGGAATATTTGATTTTACTAACTAATAATAATGGCGACCTTCGTGACCTTCGAGCGGCCAGAGATATGACTGCCACACCGAAATGCTTGTCACACTGTCTTTAAGGGGTAGGCAGATAGAATTAAAAGCCACAATGTTGTTTCCTGACTTCTCGTGATTCCTTTACATTCATATATCGTGTAATGCACGCACGTCGATTTCTCCGATTTCTCGCGTGTGCGATATTTAATAGTTGATCGATTTGATTGTTTCTTGTTCCGTTTACATCGTTGACGTATATTTTGTTCACCAATTTTTTCTTCATTCATTATTTACATGTGTCCAAACCATGTTAACGACATAATTTTTTTTTGTACGTAACACTTTCTTCACTTTTAATATTTGCATATTACATCTATCATATACAATACATATTTATCAAACACTCGTCTGAGAAATCTTTTTTTTCTACTTTAATGCTTCTTCTGCTGGTTCCATGTTTCACTTCCATACACAAGGATCGCCACTAGAACACCATTTCGTGTCTTGAATTGATGGTGATAAGCAAGTGAGGGGTTGTTGAGAACGAAATATGACCTATCTACCATCCGCTTACTTAAATAGCTTTTTAATAAAAAGCTGATCTCACTCACTGTCTCCGGGAATATTTCACCGAGACTCCGGATAGAAGGACCGAATGAGTAATGATGAAATCTGTGTACCGAGTAAAGTTTAGAATAAAGTACATAATGGGAATATTCGGTTGCCCATGAGACTTAAATAAATCGTAGAGCATTAAAATTCAACAAACGTCCGTAATAAAACACCTGGAACGAATACGGCAGCTATAGGCCATGAATCATTCTTTAATATTATTTCCTTTTTCACAGAACGATTGAAGAATAAGGCGAGAACGGAACAAAACGAGGCGGAATGTTTTTTTTTTCTTCAACGATCGATCGTTTCTTAAAAAAAGTTTCGAAAACATTTTAGCAATAAATTTTAATACAAACATGCTTGCTAATACATACTAATTTTAAAATAATGCGATTCTTGCCGAAACACATTAGGCTGTGAAGATAAATAATATTATGTTATGAAGTCAGCAGAGAGAGAAATGTGAAAAGTTTCTAAAGCAGCTTCATTCAAACAATTTAGCAAAAAAATGCATCAACTTCGCAGTTCCACTATAAACAGATTATTAAGTTTTAAATAGGTTTGAGTTTTAAAAAGATAAAATTGCTTTATAAATCCAGAAACTAACTTCTGTTGAAATAAAAAGTGCGCTCTGAAACTTTGCAGATTGCCTCGCCAAGGAAAAAAGTAAAATTTTATATCTATCCGCGGAGATGCACTATATTTCAGAGAAATTATACATTTCGGTGAACACGGAATTGAATTGTGGAATAAAGGAGAGCTTAACTGAAATCTCCGTGAAATCCCGTTTTACCTACGCGGAATTATCGGAAGCAAGTGGAAGTAGTTGGCCAATTCTTTGCCATGTATAAGCGTGAATAATCCCCGGGGATAATTTACAACTTAGTCCTGGTAATAGAGCTGCAGTCGTTTATTTTCGCGGAAGGATTACTAAAAGAGGATCAAGAGATTTAGCGCATTGCTAGGAGTACTTTTTATTGGGAGTTTGTGTGCTTAGCACTCCGTGAAACTTGAATCAATGTTGGCTATGAAATGAAATAGCAATTCAAATTGATTTAAAGAACCGCGATTTATCAATAAGGAAAAATCACTTCACCAAGCAAAAAACCGGAAAAACTGCACGTAACATGCATGTTCGACAAACGTCTAGATCAATATTCCCATTATTTCAATATTTATGGATTCATCACAACAGGTCAATGAGATCCCACGAGAGTTGCAGCTCAATTCCAATATTACTGGTGATGAGTTGAATTTGTATGTCTGATTTGAATAATAATATGATATATTATATCACTACTCGATGAACGATACATATCGATGGTGTATCTATATAAATACAAACTGAGTTTGGATATTAGCATAAAATATCATAAAAAATTCACCAAATAGTTGGTCCTGTTCAGTAAAATAATTTATAAAAGGGTAATGATTTCTTTATGTATCTGATCAAATTTAATAAATCACACAGGCAGACATTATTCAGGCAAATACAGTTTGTATGGGATGCACGCAAGTGTTACCTTTATATTATCATAGTTCCTGTCTAATCATATTACAAGTGATTGAACAAAATGAGGGATTTCAGTGTGCATCAATCTTATTCGTTCATTCTTTGCCATGTAAGTGCCCTTCAAATATTAGAGCTCTCATATAGGACAAAGTCCCTTAGATCGTGATGTTAAACGGTGGAAAACATTAAACCGTATTACGGGTTAACGTTTACTAACATCGGTGATAAATAATAAATATTTATATACATGTGTAAAAAAGGGTTGGCAATAAAAATAAACGATCTGCTATTTTCTAGCCTAAGGGTTTTAGATGATGGCACATTTGGCACGACGGGCCTTTTAAGATCGATAAGTCATTTCTTGTTTTTCATTACGGAGGCGTCAGTCCTCGACATTTGCGATGGTGCGGGCGGGGAGGGAGGGGGACCTAATCTCACGGAGCAGTCTCCATCAATCGCACTGTTTTATACTTATTGTACCGCAGGCAGGAGCCAGCGCGGCTTGCGGCCACTTACTCCCCTACGAGAGGTCTTTAGGAAATTTTCAGACTTAGAGATAAAGTTTTACCATACAAACCGGAATAACGAGCCAAGCCCTGATATTATCCCGGTTGCTTTACGGGGGCTGTTATTGAAGCGTGCGACAACGTTCTATGTTTTGATTTTTTACGACAGCATTAACACCCAGTTTAACGACGCCATAAATACAAAGTGCAATTTTTATTAAATTGTAATTTTACTGGTATCGTGCAATAAAAATATATACTATACAAAACGTGAAACCTCTCTCTAAAATGTATGAAAATCTCAAACAAAAAATTCTCCTTAAAATTGACAAAACTAATATTAAACCAACATTTTCAAGACATTTTAGACATCCACAAGACCGGAGTAAAGAAGCAGCGTAGGAAGGCCGCGGCTTCGTTGGTTGGACGGAGTTCTGAAGGACCTTCAATGCTTGGGAGTCAGACCTGAGGAGTGGAAATCCAGGACTCAGGGTCGGCTGGAGAAACTTTTTGGAGGCGGCCAAGGTCCACCCAGGACTGCAGAGTCAGAGGGAAGAAGAAGAACACTTAAGCAGTAAGTAATTTAAATAATTTAATATTCACCCTACAATACGCATACTAGTAACAAAGAAAATTCATATTGCGTATCGTGTATTAAAACTGTAAGGTAAACTCTTTTCAATGAATACTTTGTAAAATAAAATTTACTACCGTAGAATGCAAATAATTTTCGATTGGAAATGCAAATCATTTTCAAATTTGAAATGCAAATAAACTTTCTAAATAAAATTATATACTCGTATGCTATATATCCTTTGTTGTTTTTTACACAGAGTAGAGACTAGGATTTTGATATATCTGTACCATAAATTATGGGTCATGAATGAAGAAGTGAAATGACTAACTAACTACCTAACTCACCATCACGATATCTCCCCGAACAGGTAGGCATAAATAATGGATCACTATACTGTTCCGTTCTGGCGTATTTTTCTCAATTTCTCAACTTTCAAATACCGTGTCTTGCACTAACGTCGATTTCTCTGACTCCTTACATGGCTGATTTGATTTATTTGATCGTACCACACTTTACTAGGTCTTCCTCTATTAGTATTACGTCGTTTATATGTGAAATGGTTAAATGTGAAATGTGAATCCAAATGATTCAATCATATATTAAGAAAAAACGAGTGACGTCGTGAAATTGGTAGGAGAAGAATTTTTTTGGGTTGTGATATTGAGACATTTATTTTGAAGTGATTTCGTATCATAAAATATGGATTCGTAAAATTCTATTGGTATAATTCAAAATATAGCTGGTCCCCGTATACACGGTTGTCCATCCACGATGGAAGGAAAGACGGTCTATTGAGATGCAAATATAGATGTCCTATTTGCCGACCTCGCCCGCGCACGCCACCGCCCGTGACGGGAAGCCAACTGCAGTACGTGCATGGAAATGAGGCCTGGAGTTGGGCCGGTGTGTTGCCATAGGTTCAGGACAAACGTATTAGCCTTTGACCCAGCAGCACACGAGTGGCATTACAAAAAGGGGTAATTGTCCCGTCAATCGGTGTCCGATCTCTTTCTAAAACGTCTTCCAGTGATTGTTGAACCCTTTTATGTTGGACCTAAATCAAACGTCCCCATTACAACTATTTATACTTGTCAGAATGTATTCAAGAATCCGAATAACCCTTCGTTAAAAAAACCTTCAACCCTTCTACTAAGAAATCTTTAAAAAAATGTTTTTCTCTGTGCGCGCGAATATAATAAGAACAACGAGGTTAATAAACAAAACATTTATTAATTTAATGAAACGTAAATTCAACAAGCCATTTCAGCCGTATGAAAAAATACATAAGTCAAGAGTAATATTAGTTAGAAAAGAATAGAAAATAATGAAGCTTTTCTCGTGAAACTTCGACACAAAAGGATACCGAACAAGATTTTAAGTGCTTTGCGGAGGAACAAAATGGTTGGCTCATGAGACTAATATTTTTTTAAACCTTAAAAATTACGAAAAGCAGCCAGCGGTTTCTCATTAATAATTCAGGAGGAAAGTTGCCTCGCACACCACGTGGTGTACGTAATCAAGCTTTTAAATGGACACAATTCGCGCGGAATGTTTGAAGCTTTTTGCATATCCAATATATGGAACATTCTTCATAATTATATTTATTCATATATAGATATCATTTCTTTTGCAAATTATGTTTATTATTATAGCGTAAATT
This sequence comes from Lepidostoma basale, assembly GCA_022606425.2. Classification (NCBI taxonomy): domain Eukaryota; kingdom Metazoa; phylum Arthropoda; class Insecta; order Trichoptera; family Lepidostomatidae; genus Lepidostoma; species Lepidostoma basale. The sequence continues at coordinate 484,556 of JAHDVF020000864.1, read as the reverse complement.
TATATTTTACAATGACGGATTAATAAACTTTTAATCTTGAAGTAACAATATACGTTAAATACACACTCGTTTATATATTTTTTTAATTAAAAAAAATTATTCACACATTTAAACTTATTTTACTCGATACGTTATTGAGAAAAGCAGAACGATTAATGTTCTAAACGAAGATAACATTGTTAGTAAGAATAATAAAAAGAATATGCTTACTTTTAAAAGGGCCGTTTTTGTGATGTCATCACCTCAATAGCGCATAAAGACGTGTTTTAAATCTATTAAAAACTTAATATCAACGCTGCACCTGATATTCGCTATCGGTTTGAAAGTAAAATAAAACAAATATACGAATTGAATTTTAATTTAGGTATGATATACGAGTATTAAAAAAAATGGTTTTCAGCTTAGATCTGAAATATGTCAGATCATTTATGCATCTAAGGTATTAAGTGAGATGGTTCCAAGCTGATGGGCTGGCTACTGCAAAGGCTCAATCCCCGAATTTTGTACTAGGGCAACGGCTCAACTAATCTTCGTATTGCAGAGGAGTTCGCCGAGGGAAGTGTGGATTTCCTTGAAAATTTGGGATGTCTGTTATACGGAGTTGTTGTCCCGATATTACATGCGAAACATGTCGAGAAAAATAAACTATACTAGAATAAAATGGAAACAAAATTAAATGTGGAAATTCCATCGTTTCATTAATAAAATTTAATAATTTTATAAACTAATGAAAGCGAAATATTTTTTTAAAAGAGCGATTTTTTTGTAAGACCTAAATAAATTAAAGACAATAGCTAAAACATACATTTCTTATGAAATAATTAAAACATTAGATTAAATTTAATATTATTTCGAAAAATATTAAATTCTTTTGATAACCATGTCTCGGAAAAACAAAATACGAGTACTGAGCGAATGTTTCCATGCAACCAAGTAAGAGACGAAAAACAAACGATTTCTCTTTTTATAGTATTCCTCCGAAATAATTATAACAGATTTAAAATGAAGGTTTTCATAGAAGAAAAATAAGAGTACATGTATTTTCATATGAACACGAAAAAATTATAGGGTTTTTTGATGTTTACAATATCGAAATTTATAAAATACGCATATTAAAAAAAAAGTTTATAACTCTTTTAATAAATAGAAGAAACTGTATTCTTAATGAAAAACATTTTTAAGAAGTAATAGGTTATTATTATTATTATTTCGTTACTTATTTCGTAAATAATAAGAATCAATTATCAATGTAAGGTCAAATAAATTTACATCACGATACAACTGGAATTCCACAGTCACAATTCCTTTATAAATAAAAATACTGTTTTTTCACTTTTGATTTTACTTATCTCGTCGCGTTTCGAAGGTTATGCACCACCATCATCGGGAGAATGATATAAACAGTTTATTAATTTAGGATATAAAACCTTCGAAACACCTCGAAAAATTAAACACAAAAGCCATAAAACGGTATTTTAAGTCATTATTCAATATAACGTTATCAATCTCGCAAAATGTAATTATATAATATAAAAAAAAGTTTTACGAAACACGCATTAATGAAAAAAACAGAATTTGAAATGATAAAGTATTTGTAAGAATTTTCAGTCGTAAACAAGACCGTGATTTTCATATCACAACAAAGTAATATAAACATACTCCATAAACCCAAATATTCGTCACAGATGAAGGATTTACCCTCTCAGGGGTTAACAGAGTAAACCAACAAATGGTACCTTAAACTTTCGCAAAATATATTAATGAAGTAATAAATTTTAAAACAACGAAGAACAAGAAACAACGTTTTTATAAACAACGAAGTGCCACATCATTCGCGGTGTCATTGGTAATAAAAACCGTATAACGGGTTGGATTTTGATACATTTTTGTAAAAATATTCCCACATCGAAATAATAACTGTCAGCAAGTAGTACATGCTCTTATATTACATTATACGAGCATATTGTATATAAACATCGTTAAGAACAAACATTTTTTTGAATCAAATAAAAAAATATTTACTGAACTAAATATAGGTAAGAGTATGTGGTTGATATGCTTTTTACACGTAAACATAATTGTATTGACAGGTTTATAAATTTTTTTTCAATGATATTAAATTTTATGATGTAATAAATAAAATCCAAAATTGTGGTCAAATAATTGTGACGTAAATAATAAATGAAAATTTGATGAATCCTTTTGAATGATTTTTTATAAGATATCTAAATTCTTGTAATACAACATTATCAGTCTGGATTCCACCATATCTCTATTATGATAATAAACTTCAGTTAAATTAAGGACTAAATCGGGTGTTAAACCAAACATTCAATAAAATATTTCAATTAACAGAAAATAAACAATGTATGGAAATTAACCATCGGTTATTTCTATCATCGTATTCCAAATAGGTAATACTTTGGGAATATATATTACAATAGACGTTTTAGAATATATACGAAGCTGGGAACTTAAAGTGAGATAGGGTGGTCCAACCTCAGAGCTCTTGGGAGACGAGAAGACCGGACTCTACGAGCGAAAGACTAATTATCTTGACTTAAGGAACTTTACAAACCCAATCGCAAATGGCGAATCACTAAAAAGATGTGGAACAATCTACAAGGAATAATTGAATTTAACGTGTATGTTGAGTATACATTTTTTAATTTTTTGAACAATGATGTAAAACTATTTACATATTATGTAATTAATACGAATGGCAATATCTGTTTCCTAGAATTTTATTATAATTTATGGGAATGACATGATTCGCCTGTTTCAGGGATTATCAACTGAGATTTGATTAAGACATTTGATAATGCCTTAAGGCGAAAAATGTCACTGCCATAAATTATAATAAAACTACTAGAAAACAGCCGTATTCATTCGTATCAATTATTGATTAAACTAACTCATGTGAATAATTAACTAGTTTTATATCTACAATCCACTCCTGGACGTAGGTCTTCTCCGTCTGGTTCTATATTTGTCGATCCTGGGTAACATGCATGTATGTCGTATCGGAAGTCTTTTTAATGTCGTCTCTTCATCGTGTATGGAAACGTCCTTGGTTTGGATAGCAAAGGAGGCGTTTTGTCCATCTATCACGAGAGCTGCGAGCAACATGACCTGCCAGCTCTATTTTAGCGTTGCCACTCTTCCGATGATGTCCGATACTCTTGTACTGGCTCTAACAGTGATGTTTTTCATCTTGTCCACTGTATTAATATACCCCAACATAGTTCGTTTCATAGCCCTTTGGACAATTCTTAGTTTATTGGGACCTTTCGAAGAGAATATAACTGTTTCTATATATTATTACTTAGCATATATTTTTTAACGTTATTGAAGCTGAAGTCAAATTGATGTACAACATGAAAAACAAAAAGTATTAAATAAATATTAAATATTAAAACATAATGTTTATATTACTATTTGTCTTCCTAGTGTTTAAATGTTATTTTATAGAAATTAGCTATAGGTGTATTAAAATAGTTCAAATTCGGATAGCAACTCGTTGAGAAGGCGGATCACCTGTGCCACTGGAAAGATTTGAAGTGCTCCCAGTATGGTATTTGGATCTAATAATAAGTTATAATAATTCATTGGTTTATTGTAAAGATAAGGTATTATGATATTTTAAATTATGAATCCACCTGATTTACAAAAAAAGGTTAAGCAAACGATACATTTCAAGAGTGTTGTAGGGAATTATTTTTTTTGTGAAACAACTGAGTAAACATATTTTTCATTCAAATATTAAATCTTTTGTTTGGTTTATCTGTAAAACAACCGTTTTTTGTACATGTATGATTATATGTAATATGTTAAATGAATAAAATGTAAATATCCAGATTTTTGTAGGACAATGAATTAGGTTTTCCAAAAGTATTTAGGAGAAATTTTCAAACTCACAAGTAAATTATTTACAAGCAAATAACAGTTTACATGCGAAAGCGTGTGTTTACAAAGGTGAAAATTACATAATATGTAAACATTGCTATGTAAAGACACCAGGAGTTGTAATTAATTTATATTTCGAGATATTAATAAGACTTTAAACCTTTCATTAAATGCAAAAGTCAACCACCGAATTACACGCACGTGTGAAAGGCATAACAGAAAATGTAGTAATATTATTAAGCAGCTATCTGTATAAAAATAAACATTATAAGCACACGGCTAAATGCTATACTTGTTTTCCGGTGAGAAAGTTTTATATAGATGTACACGATTTATCATAGAAAATGCAAAACAATTGAGGGACGACGTGGTCCTGACTGATACCAAATATCTTGGCTGGGGAACATTTATTACTGAGATGTAATTTAAAGCATGGACGAGTAATTCTGGGAGGCGCAAGATAAATAAGCCTTGAAAAACGTTGGAGAAACCTGGTATGGCACAAGAAGAAGAAAACTAATGAGCGGTCAATTTTGAATAGAAATATAATATAAGACATCTTTACATAAGAAATGAAAGTGCCCGGACAAAAGCTCGATGAAAAAATATATAAGAGGATTTTATACAAGTTTTTCAACACACGGACGAGTAAATTGTGGAAAAAAAACCCAATTAAATTTGAATTATCGGCCATGTCACATGTTTGAAAATTGACGCAAATGCATGAAACGCAAATGTAGAGTTTACTATAATTAAACGCCAGGAAAGAAAAATCCATTCACTCTGTTTATCCTTTTGGAGAAACGCGTGATGGTTAGTTTTTTAGTTGGTAAAATAATTAATAGGGGTATTATTGAAAGTAATCTTGAGTAATATGAAATATTATGGTCGTACAATATAAATTAACTACAGATGCAACACAATAGATACTCGCATATGTTAGTTTGCTTACTTAACTGCTTTCTCTGAAACATAAAGTTTGTCGCTAATGCTACAAAAAAACGTATTTTGCTTATTGTAGGTATGTGGAGAATAAAATTTTCAAAGAAACGTGATGGTGTTTTTGAAATCCAGAATTCGTGTGAAATTGAGAACCCTGCATGTATATTCATGAAATTTAATACAGAAGCCGAAATTATGCACCCCAGATTGTTGAATATTTCAGAAAGGTCGGATAGGGTCAAATGCAGAGGAATATCTAGCTCACATGATTAGTATTTGTGTACGAAAATATTACTAAAATTTGTATAGAATGTTATATATAATATAACCATACAATGTATACATATACTCGTGAATGTATATTACATTAACATATATTAATTGTTGTACAAAAAAACTCAACTTATTTTTAAAATTAAAATCATCTCAGAGTTAGCCTTACTAACAGAGCAAATAAATATCATTTTTTTAATCACGATGTAGAAAGGAATTTATACACAATACGGAGTTGATGGTAGAATATATAATATAAAAGTTACAGTCAGATAGATATATAAAATAATTTTACGACGAATTTCCACGCAAATATGAATGAGATAACCAAATTATACACTTATGCATAAAGTATGGAAAAATATGTCATTATAAGGATTAGCTGGATGTTGATATTATCACTCTACAATTTTGACCGCATGAGAATATGCATATTCACGCGAGATTAGGGCACCTGTGTTTATACGAGTGTGTACCTTATGGTAATCCACACAAGTTGTATAACTTTGGGTGTATTAGTATAATTTGGTTGTAAGGAAATATTTTATCATAATTTATGTTCGGGAATATTAGCGCGTTGAGCAGCATAGCAAGGCCAAAAAAAAAAAAAGATGACAATCTTGTTTTGTGTGATGTGAAACACGAAACGATGAAATTTATATGAAATGAAAAGACTCATATTTTTATTATTATTATTTTGTGAAATTTATCTTAAAATCTACACTATCGCCATTTTATTGTCACAAGAAATCTTCACCAGACTAAAGACAGTGTGAGAATCTCACTGTCATCGCCGGTAACCAAACCCAGACTTTCGGTGTGGTAGCCATAGCTGTTGCCACTCTGCCACAAAGATCGGTAGTGGTAGGATAATAAAATAAATAACATTTTCTTAAATTTAAGTTTTAAAAATTTGAATGTAAAATTAAAAAAATATCACGATTTGTTTTAAGATTGAAATTTTCCAATGATATTTGTTAATGGCAAACCTATAATTTTCTCTCGTATGACATCACTTACACGAAACCATTGATTACACAACATATAAAGCATGTACCATAAAAATGCGTACGGTTTATTTGTTTATCATATAAAATATTGAACTTTCGTCGTAAAACACCCTGTTTATTCTAGTCGAAACGTTTGATGAGACACGATACTCATAATTGATATTTAATTCTCTATTTAGAAGTGAATTCTTCTGTTGATGAGACAGAAGGCCAAACTCTATAGGGGTAGCAGTGAAATAATATCGCGCTGCTTGGAAAACGAAACTGAAAGTAAATTCGTAAGCAAATATTTTAATCGTAACAAGGCAACTGGAATAAAGATGTCATCTCATGTTTCACAGTGGGGTGTAACGAGTACGTATAAATAGATTCAATGTAGCCAAAAGGAATATACCAGAGAAAAATGAAGTCTTTTACGTGAACAGAATGGTCTTTAAACACCAAATAATAATCATAAAACTAGAGATTTTAAAGCCAACTTAAAATATTTAAATAAACATTATGATAAAAAATTTATTACGATACATAGTTTGTTTGACAAAAAAGAAATAATATTTGTTATACATGAAGACGAAAAATTATAAAAAGTCATACTTATTAAATTACGATCTTTACATGATTTTAAATTTAAAGAAGTATCATAGTTATAAAAAAGCAACAAGTCAAGCGTGTAAGTGCTTTGTGTGAATGATTCTGGTTGTTGGTATTGTACAAATGAATCAAATACAAAAAATAATAAAATATTTAAGTAGCTTCATAAACTTTCATACAAAATGTACCTTCTGCTCTCTCTGGTGACATTATCGTTTTATTTGTAGGTAGGCTTGATAATGGAGTTGAGGAGTCGGAAAAAGCAAAGGCGAGAAAAATAAATAGCGGAGGTTTTTAGTAATAGGTGGCGCCTCTGTTCTACGGACTGACGTCCAGAAGAGTAAGCGTCTTTTGACATGCTCAAATTAGAACGAAGTGCTTCAGGGGAATGTAATTAAAAAAAAAAAACAACACGAAAAAATGCTTGGCCGCGGTTTCATGAATTTTCCATTTAAAAGGAATAATGATGATGTCACGAGTGAGGAATGTCAAGACATTTGCATTTTTAAAAAGGAGTAATTCAGAAAAGTTTATAGCATACCATAATACAAATCACACGAATCAATAATTTGTGGTTCAGTTCAAACCTTTTGGAAAAACTAAAAAAAAACATATTTTTAAAATTTTACAATCATATATTTAGTCATGGGATATTTATCTCAGAGAATTTAAGTGCATTTTCTCATACGTAACCGTATTTAGCCACACAGTTTTGTATATATTACGTCAATATTCTATATTATTTTAATTCATTTCGAAATTTCCCCGAAAGTGATAAGCTCAGTAGGGTCATTTTAAGTAACTTCCCTCATTTTTGTGTAACAGTAAGCTGGTATATATTGCAATTACATACCAATTAAAGGTGTCTCATAAAAAAATAAGGATATTATTAAATAAAATAATAAAACGAATACATACCGTAAACTGATATAAATGAGTTGTTTGGTAAAATCACCAAAGTGCTTTCAAAGTGAAGGATCATAAATTAATATACTGTGTATTAAAACGTATCGTATGCATTGTGCAGAGTTTAATAATAATAGTTGAATCTATCGATCCAACATATTTACGAGGGTAAGAACTGATGAAGGGGAGCCTTCCTGGAACGCAATTTACATATATATGTTAGGTACTTCTGAATAATAGGATTTGGGCTGTAAACTACATTGTCATCCCGCCATAAACTATGAAAAGTCTAGGGAATATATGAAGACTAAGAATTTAAATGATAACATTGGGGAAACTTATATAAATATTTATTTTTAAATAAAAATAAGCTTGAACACAAAACAGTTGTGAAAATCAATAACAGAATTGTGTTTGATTGAAATCAGGACAAAAAAAAAAAAAAAACTATGGTATCCTATGTAATTTTGTGAAAAAAGAAAAAGGAGAAATCAAAAGCGAGTCAAATTTAAAAATTATATTTGAAATGACGATACGAGTGACATACGAAATCGAGATTGGCCATGAAAACATAGCACAGCACAATTAATTTAATTTTAAATAAAATAATGCAAAGTAAGATTAATAAAGTTTTTCTGCTTAATGCTTCCAATCTTAATAGATGACGCTAGTGTAGAGTGAACTAAAAAATGTAAAGATAGGCGCGGCATCTTATACAATTTCCAAAAAAAAAATTGTCAGCCGTGGTGGTTGTAAAAAGGGCGGAATGGGGAATGTTGTTAAATATAAAGCGATCGCTCAACCCAACCAATTACAGGTCATAAGTCCTGTAAGCGCCTCGGCCACTAAATTTTGTTCCCAGAAAACAATTTACATCTTCGTCTCTATTGAGATACAATTAATCTTTTTAAAATGCAAAGTAAGTTTCTTATAAATGTAATTTATTTCTTATACAAATACTTTAATATCAGTATGTTTTATTCAGTAAGAATTTTTTTCAAAGTGGCATTATATGAAATTAATTTTGAAATGCACACCCTTACAAACAACTTATCAGAAAAAAGTAAGTAATGTTGAGTTGTGATCTTAAGTGAAAATATTTATTTTCGATCCATCAGAACTGTCCTGGGACAATAATTCCCACTACAGATGCCGCTAGGAGCCCCCGCCACGGGCAACTTCCGGCTGCACGGAAGCAAAACCGGAACTCGGTCGATCAGCACCGATACGGGAGCACAAAACATCACAGACTTTCCCGCCTGTTTTTCGGTTGGAGCCGAGATTAACGAGTCACCCGTTGTTTACCGCAAATTAAGCACAGACGTGCCGGAAAAGGCAGCCCGCCTCCGAAAATCTACCGATTTTTCATGTTATGTGCGATTAAAAACATGAAGCCTCTCCTTGTAATATTAATAGGTTAATTAACCGATTTGTGAGGTTACACTGTTTGATAGAAGTTTTACAGTTATTGTGTAGAATAATTGTTACAAATGAGACCAGGGTGGTGTTTTTACTGATTAACATTAGTTGACAGAATAAATATCACGTGATTCATAATAATAATTATTAGAATAAGTACAGTATATAATTGTATATAAATACGAGTATAACTAACTAACTAACTAACCTTCACGCCATTTCCCCGGGGGTTAGGGTATAGAGAATAGATCGCCACATTGTTCTATCCTGACATAACTCTCGCGCCTCTTCTACATTCTAACATTGTGACACGCACGTTCGTCGATTGTCCCTACTTCGAACGTGGCCGTTTTTCAGTAACTGATTAATTTAGTCATGCCATGTCTTCCTTGGCCTTCCTCCACTTCTTTTTCCATTCACACTACTTGTACATATCCTTGTAACCATTCTTCCTTCGTCCCTTCGTTTCATATGTCCAAACTATTTTAGAGATCCTTTCTTAATTTTTTATTATCACGCATTCATCCGCCTTACATTTCTGTTCTGTTTTTCCGCACATTTGTTTTAGTGACCTCATTTCTACGGCATTTATCCTACTTTCATCCTTCTTCTGCCAACTCCAAGCTTCACTTCCATACCTAAGGGTCGGCACTAGAGATTCATTGTGCACTGCCAATTTTGCTTCAGTCGATATATTTCTCTATTGAATGCACCATTTATTTTGATTTCAGCTCCAACCCTTCTTCCGATATCTTTCTCCATTTCTCAATCTCTTGTAAATGTGCTTCCCAGATAAATAAATTTGGGAAGTATCTCTAATTCAGCAATTTATGATTATGATTTTGACATAATCCAAAACTTTTTAGAGTAATCGATCAGTTTACCTATGAGGAATTATTTAATATTGAAGAAAACGTCCTTTAAGGTTAAATAATATCATATATTATTATTATAGTAAAATGAAAAGCCTTGAAATAGCATTATCGAAAAGCGTAATATGTCTCTCAAACAATATATAATATAAAAATACGTTACTGAAAAATACAATTTGTATTTATTTGTTATTTTATTCATTCTGAAGAATCTGTTATTAAAATATATTTTAATATTAGCGGAAGTATTTCCGTTAAAAATCATATACTTAAAAAAATTCGTTGTGGTCTCGTGGATACAATTTCATATTTACAATATATGGCTTCTCTCACGCAATTTATGTCACATTTTTTTATTACTTACGTTAAATAATAGAAGCTTGAAGAGTTTTACGTACAGTTTTCACGCTATGAAAAATTTATAATCACATAAATATAAGGTTTCGTCTTAACGGGAAAGCTATAAAAAAAGTGTTTCTTTTAACTTATTATTTTGGAGGGTTTTTAGCCAACATTTACATGGACTGCGGCGCTGGGGTGACAAATGGCCCGGCCATTCCGGGATACTTGTGCCCCAGGAACCGGAGTGGCCTATTGCGTGCCGGGCCTGTAGACGGCCTCATCGTGCTGGCTGATAATTCCACACTCTAAATATTATTACTCCCTCCGGCGTTAAAAAAAAAACATACAGTATAATGTTGCTACGTCTACATTTTTCCCGCTCGAATTATTTCCTTATAATAACGCGAGGACGAAATATTGTTCGCACAATCTTTGAAAGATCTAAAACTCGGGGTTGCCATTTGGCTTCGTTGAAAACACAACTAGGAAATGAAACCCGTTTGTACAAATGATTCAAAAGCCTAGGAAAAATTAATTCATTCAAATAATAAAGAATAACTTGATTAAATTAGTGAAAAAAACTCTTCACGGCTAAACTTAACAAAGGTTTTGTAAGTTAGTTTAGAAGTATAATATGAACAAAGAAATCAACTCCTTTGTCGTTTAGTCAAAGAAGCAAAAGTAGTCTCCAAGTTGTAAAATATTTATTTCACCCTGTTTGTTTATGTGATCTAAATTCAATGGTGATTTTTTTGTGAATGGTATTGCGAAAATTCGTAATTGATTCATAATTTTCTTCGCCATAAATCATACAGAGGCATTAGGGTTTGCCTGAATTCATAGAAAATACGTTTTTTTTTAATCAGACTGTCAAACTGTTTATTCCAGACCATTTGTTAGAGATTGTCCTAACTTCAGACATAGCCAAGCCCCGAATGCTTTGGGCTTCCGATTAGAAGTAGCGATAAAAAAAGGTCTTCGGCCTAAATACGAAAAAATGCTGAAAAATAAATGTTTCGAAGAAAAAATAAGTTGTGTTTATGAATAATGTAAAGAAAATTCTTTTAAAATATGAATGTTTCTAGTAGGTACGCCATAAAAATAAATCGGAAATTTTCCAAAATTAGACAGGTGCTCTCTGAATTCTAATTCAATAAATAATGGCCATTTCAGGAATAAGACCAGATTCTTCCTACCTAGTGTAGATAAAACAAAAATATTAATTTAAATATTACACACATGCAGATTATTAGGGAGCAATTCAATGTATTTTTAAAATACGTTTAAGAGTTATTTATATATGTACGTATATATTTATAAATATTTCAATAATTTTTTTTTGCAGAATAACATTACATGATAAATAAATTAACGAAGAATAAAAACAAATACTAAAAAAAAGATCTTGTTTGCCATTAACGAATTTATGTAACGATTTTTTATGAATTAAAACACTGTTTTTTTCCTCTTTTGAGGTTATTTTTCAAGACTAATTTCGAAGGATGGGAAGGTTTCTATATCAACCAGTTTATATCGTTTTCCCGATGATGAAGGTGCCTTCGAAAGATGTCTAGAAAAATAACCTAAAAAGTGAAATTCCACAGTGTTAACGGCATAAGTTTTACTAGAATTTATATAGATTTATTAGTAATAGATACTTGAGACAATTTGTTTAGTAGAAAAAGCAATCCGGTCACTGTGGAGTAATGATTAGATGACAATTATAGAAGTATGACACGAGAATATTCGTAATTTAAAAAGCTTAATGAGGTATGTATCTGTTTTTTTTTTTGCAAATGTTAACAGATAAATGTAATACGAGACAGAAATGTGAGATCTGATTGGTTGTGAGAATATGTATCCAATTTGTATGTCAATATTCAGAGACAGTAACGGACTTCAGGTGCACGATATCTAATTATAGGATGGCATTGTCTAGCATACGGTGAAGGCGGTCTACGGTCCACAGTCAACGGGAGAGACAATCCCCCGTTCACACCGCGACAGAGTTCCGATGTTTGGCTCGGATAATGGCGGCCATCAGTGTTCGTGTGAACGTGACCGGACAAACAAACACGCCAACCTGATTGCCCCGTGTTTCGTGTTCCTTATCGTTTTCTAGAACTCCCAATCCACATTGAATCCTTAAAACAACGTAATTTGCAACGATGTTTCAATACGAAATTGCTGTTTTCAACTACTGTTCAACTGAACGAATGCAAAAAAGTTTATTTGAGAACCTTGTAGACATTTTTTAAACTCGTATATGAATAGAGAAATGACTACCTTCGTAATATAGTGGAAGCAGTTTGACTCCCAAACGGAAGGTCCGGGGTTCGATTCTCGGAGATGACGTGAAAAAAATATTCATACGCTGTCTTTGGTCTGGTAGAATTCACCTGACAATAAAAGTGGCGAATGGTTAGTTACTTATAACATATCGTGATAATAAATAGCATTTTTTTTTATAGTGATTGGGTTTAAATAACATGTTAAAAAATATGGAAAACACCGGGATACCATCAAATTTAAATAAAAGAGAAAAAAAATGTCATGGCCGTATCAAAATGTGCATATACATTTTTTTTATCGTGTTACTGTTGAAAAGTTTGGTTCACTGTGTTTTTGTATTTCTGAATACGAAGAGTATTTTTTTTTTATCAATCACTTAAAGCATCTCGCATGAAAAAAGATTTGGATCCAGTATCGACGTTTTCCATTACAGGACCGTCTACGTGCAAGCAGGAAACTCAAAATATTGCGGGGACTTTCTTTTCATCTCGTACAATACGAAAGCGAGTGTTATAAGCTATTACATACGCGAGCGGGTTTGAGTTCTCAATGCGGGGCTATAAAGCCAGCATAGGCGCGGCGCGGAGGACGGTGAGACTTGAATAACATACGGCGGGAAAATGGATGAGAAATAAAATTGTAAAGGTTAATATATAGACAGGTATTTTGAACGAAGAATCACACGACTCGCGATACAGGTTAAAGGAGATTTCTTATAATCTTTGGGGACAATTCAGTGAGTAAATTGAGTCTCAAAATATTAAGACTTCGATAAGATTGACAATCATAACTAAGTTTAACCGGTTGGAGGCGTTTGAGATGCGGATATACTGCAGAATGCTCCGTATGCTATGTGAATGACCAGAGCCAATTGAGAGCTGTTGTCGAGTATGAAAGTTAGAAAGGTATCATATTTGGGTCATGAACTAAGGGGAGAAAAAAAACACCTTCTTCGGCTGATATTAATGTGTAAAATAAAGGGACGTCGGAGAGTTGGTAGATGGCAGTTGTCTTGGCTGCAAAGTATATAAAAAAATGGACAGAAATGAGCAGAGTTCATCACTGCAATGATTGCCAAAGTTGGGGGGACCTGAAATGGCAACGAAAGTAGAACTACTTTTAAAAAATTGTACAATATTATTATGGTAATTTTAGTGTATGTGAGTTATAGATATACGTTTTTTAAAATAACTTTGATAATAACGTGACGACATTCGTGATAGGGTGGCAAGAGCTTTGACTGCCATACCGAAGGTCCTGGGTTCGATTCCCGACGATGGCAGTGTGATTGTCACACTGTCTTTGGTCTGGTGTGTTGACATTCACGTGAAAACAAAATGGCCATATATTATCTACCTGAGAATCAAAATAATAGCTAAAAAACAAATTGTTTACGGTAATTTGGTTCACACGACCTGTCGAATAATAAAAAAAAAATTTATTAATAACTAACATTGCACATTTTATCGGTAATATATTTTATATCTCTCGAACGTGGGATGTTCTAATGTTGATATTTCCGAAATTTAAAAGGTCAAAATTTAGAAAAGCACTACTGTGAGTTAACATAGTCCCCGATTTAAAAAAAAATCCCTTCATAAAAGGTAAGGGTTAAATTTATTTTATATTTTTTATAAATTTCATGAATAAAATGCTATTTTTTCCACCATTGAGCTTATATTCTCGACATACGAGGTATCATACATTTATAAATCAGGAAAACTTTGTAAATGATCACTGATTATATATAAAATTAATACTGATGATGAAGTTATCATACCTTCCAAAAATGTCAAATAAAAAGTTTAAATTGGAAAAATATTGTTTTAATTCAAAAGAAAAAAATCATCACTTGTGGGTGATGTTTAGAACATAAGGTGACATCGTTTCGGGAATCGTAGAATTATTCAGAATTAAATTGGAATTAAGTAAATTAAATTATTATTAGCAAAATAAAAAATTATGTATTAGCGCACTATTCAAAGAAGTAAAGATTGTCTCTCAACATAAGTAATGAAAGACACACGTCACGAGAAATTCTTTTGTCGCACGAAATGGCGTCTTTTAGTGTAGATTTTGAGTACAAAGGAGGTTTTTGGCATTTCTGTAAGTGAACATGTCAGGCTTCACTTGACAATACATTTTTGATATAACAGAGACAAAATTATACCAAAAACATTTTATTTTATTCATTAAGATACTGTATTGGATCAAGTTTATGTGACAACAATTTTATATAATATAAAACACAAAAGGAATCACATATGTGGCATGTTATTTATATACATTGTCACAAAAAATCAAACAATAAATGATATTTTGAAATATCTATAAATGTCATAGATATCAAAACTGACACCCGGAAATTAAACGGTAGCATATATAACTCTAATATTGTAATACGTACTAACATATTTTAAGAGGTATTCTAAAAATCATTCCATGTTTGATAATTTGTTTTATTTACACTTCAATCGAATCAAGCGTGGAACCCGTCAATTCGAGATCGGGAAATCAGAACCAAACAAGTTTTGAAGATTTCCGAGATGAACAAACTGAGGATGATAGCAGGCGAGATACTAAGAGATCGTGTGAGGAACATCAGAATAAGAGAGATATGCAAGGCTGAGGATATTATAAGATGGAGTAGACAGCGATGGAGGGACAAGTGACTTCTCCAAAAAATGGACACCACCTGACTTCCCCATAATGCACTACATTTTCGTTTCATGGGACTCGTCCTTGTGGAAACCTCCTAAAATATGGAAGGTCAGCTGGGAGTCCACCTTACAGGAATACCAACCCTCTAGAGAACGGACCACATAGGCCTATAGCAAGGAAGAAGAAGAAGAATCAGTATAATATTATTGGTTTTACGCATGCTTTACATATTCTCCTTTTATTCTTAACTGTACTCATCTAACTCTTTATAATTTCTCATCTTACTCCAAATGGTATATACGAGTATATTTTAAAATATCTCAATATGCCATGTGATTTCGATAAAAGGTATCGGCGGTCGCCAGGTGAAATTAGAACAAAAAAAACTGATGTTCTGTGCCTTCGGACTGGCAGTCAATGCACTTACCACTCAGCCACGAAGGTCGTCAAGTTGCATGATCATGTGCCATAGATTAAAATATTTTGTAACTAACTAAAATATAATATAACTAACTAAAAGTATTAATATACTGACATTTGTAAACCACACTTAATGAATTGTATGGAGGAAGTCTCGAATTTGACGTAATGTTTGAAACAAAGTTGAATTAAATTATCCTCATATACATGTTCCACAAGCAAGGGGTGTACATACTGAATCTGGTATATGTCTTGGCAGTAGACTAAATGAGGTTTTAAGTTCCATTCTGGAGTAAATAGAATTGAAACCCTTATTTTCTACGCTACTTTCTTTATAAAGGAGAAATAAAACTTCGTCAAATAAATCTTACGTAGATTGGGGAAGAGGAATGATGCTCAGTCGCCATCAGATTAAAATGTATACTCGAATCAGATGATAGTGAAAAATGTGGTGGATATTTATTTATGTATAAAAAGTTTATAACATAACGCGGGTATGTACTCGTATTAAATCATCGTTAGGGGAAATTTGAAGTTAGGAAGTAATTTACGGCCACAATCTCCAGAGACGAGCTTTGATTCTACAAACGGACAAGAAAAATAAAAATTTGCTTAATGCTTATGAAATTATTTTTTAATAAACTTGAGCTAACATTTCATTTTCCGCAATTCTGATTTTCTATAAATCAAAGCGGTGTTTTTTTTTTACCTTCATCGCAGAGTTGCAAGAGCTATGACCGGATTCGAATTCGATTCTCGGCAATGGCAGTGTGATTGTCCACTCTTTTTGGTCTGGTACAATTTAAGTGACAATAAATTGGCGATAGATAAAAAGCTACCTATCACATGTCTTGAGAATCAATAGCTACACGGTTGTATACGGTTACTTTTGGTTCAAATAACCTGCGGTATTAAAATGTGGAAAGCGACGGGAAACTATCACATTAAAGGCACAATTAGCATCTCGAGAACCAGAAACAATGATACACTTTGTTGAAAACCAATTTCTTGGATTGAAACCAGCGAAGCGAGTATCTGGGAAAAAGCTATGAATGGTTTCTATCGTTTATAAGTTATAGCCTAATCTCAATTGCTAAGGTACAGGAAGTACTATACTTTGAGATCAATAAATGAATGAAAAAATAAAAAAAAACAAAATATATTCATCTATATTTGCCATACTTTGTGTTGTAGATGTTTTATATATTTTATATTTATTTTATATTTTTTGATATATAATATTATACTTTGTATATAACACCCACTTTTTAAACAAATTAAAATTAAATGAACGTTCCAAAATAAATCTTTATCACATCTGTCAAAACTGACCATATTTTTAAACAATTTTAAAATATTTTTAATTTCTATATACCTAATATCACTAAGGAAGGACAGGGTAGTCTGAAACATGTTTGATATTTAATTTTAATTTGTTTAAAAAGTGAGTGTTGTATACAAAGTATACAAAAAAAAAACATATCCAAAATATTTTGATTAAAATAAATTAACTCATTGTTTGGTTTAATAGTGTATCCCTCTTTCATCTTTTCGGTTCAATGTTAGATCCCCCCGACATTGGCTATACTTAACTTGAGAGTATACGACTCAGATTTAGGCAACTCGAAACAGTGTATCGAAATAGTGTTTACGTTTATTTTAAAAACGACCGTTTAAAATATGACTTGACAATTCACGTGTTCAATTATGTGCGAGTATTCTCGGCAAAAACAATACTTTTTTTTTGTATGCCATGGTACGACATTGGATATAGTCTTACATATTTCTAAATCTACATCCGTGAACATATTTATGCACGCGAGAGAAAAGCGGTTTTCTCTTAACTCTATTCTGCCGGGTAACACAAAAGGGTAAAAATATCAACCATTGAATTTCCGTAGGAAGAATCGAAATGTAAACATTCAGAGATTGTGCTCTGGGCTCCGCCCCCTACCCCCCCCCCCTAACGCCCCCCCGGCTGAGAGCAACACAAATAATGGCATACACTGAATAGTCTTTGCAAGTCGATCTTTTGTAACACGTCTTCAAACATGATCGAAAAATAATGAAGTCATTGAAAGCGGGGAAATAATGGCTAAATAGTTGAATGGAAGACAGTTTGCGCTGAATTGCGATAAAAGGAGAAAACGTTTTTGATGGAAAGGGTCAGTAAACCATTGTAAATGTAAAATAGATTTTCGAGAGCTTATGAAAATATCTTTAAAAATTAATACAACAAAGATATTTGAAATACAAATTATAAGTCAAATTTTAATTACTAAGTGAGTTACTACGTAAACAAAAATAAATAAGGAAGAAATTTTGTAAATATTTAATTTTATACACAACAATTTATTTGCTGGGAGACTGTCTAAAAATTAGATTAAAACGATGTTAATAAATAAAACGTTAAGTTAATTTATGTGGATAACGTAAGATTGTTTATTTATAAAACGTATGTTAATTATTTACAAAATAAGATAGAACGTGAAAGATACCAAGCATCAGAAATTGAAGACAATGGACTGACTGTGTCGAAGGGATCTGGAGGAGACTGAGGAGATTTGGAAAATGAGTAAGACGGACAGGGAGAAGAGTCAATGGAGGACTATTGTAGAATAGGCCAAATCCCACACAGATAAACAAAGCCGAAAAGAAGAAGATAAAACGTAAGCAGATGAAATAATTTTATTAATAGATAATTCAAATAACAGTTATTTAAAAATGCTATATTTACATTCTTTGAAATGAATTTACCATACTTATACGTAATATTCGAAAGATTGGATTCATAGTAGTAAAATAATCTTATATAAAAATAAAATAAGTTTAGTAGTCTCCGAAATGATCACTTTATGCGAGGAAGTGAACAAAATCTATTTAGAGCCCGTAAAAATACGAAATGGAGAGGCGGGAAACGCTAACACAATATTTATACCGAGCTTCGTAGTACCAGGGCGGTAAAACGCCGTGACGTTTTAAGTTAAGTGCTGCAATAAATATTTTTGTTTCAAAGCATAATAAAAGGGTTCTTAGTTTAGAACAATGTTCGATCTCCCAACTGACTTGAATCAGAATTTGTTTCGATGCACGGAGCCAACACACCCGAATGGCGTTAAAAGCTTTTCCAGCGGAAAATGCATGCACGTACCTTCCCCGG
Organism: Lepidostoma basale; assembly: GCA_022606425.2. NCBI lineage: Eukaryota > Metazoa > Arthropoda > Insecta > Trichoptera > Lepidostomatidae > Lepidostoma > Lepidostoma basale. The sequence goes on along the minus strand of JAHDVF020000864.1, from coordinate 465,762 downwards.
TAATCGGAAGGAAACGGTTTCGTTCTGGCTTACAGCCCTGCAACTCCGAATAATCCGGTCAAAGTTTTTCGCTACAGTGATAGACAAGAAATAAAAGCAAAGCATCCAATAAATAATTTGTAAAAAATTAACTATTCGTATTGTCAGTAAAATAAATATGTGCTCTTAAAAATTCGGAATAATTAAAAATAAATGTGTTATTTCACTTCTTTCTCTTTGATGACTCTACAGCTCATATCGAGCCATGGTCTTCATCGGTTCTCGGCTGCAACCACTTAAATCACCTGGTGCGATCTTTCAGTCTCATTAGCAATATTTGCGCAGCGTCTTTTCTCACCTCATCGTCCCATCGAAGATTAGGCCTACCGACCCTTCTCTTTCCACACGGATGTCTCTCAAGGATTCTCTTTGGTTCCCGAGACGACGACATTCTCTCCATATGTTAAGCCCATCTACGCCTATTCAGTCTAGCATGTGTACAGAGTTTGGGTGTTTTATAGATTTTATACAGCTTCTCATTGTACCTTATTTTCTAGCTTCCATCATCGTTCATGGGCCTCAGAATTTTCCTTAACACCCTTTTCTTAATCGTGTTCCGCGTCTTTATAGATTTTATCGTCATCATCCACGCTTCACATCCATGTTATTATTTTCTGATTATAGTCTTGTAAAGGGTAATTTTTTTTCGGAGGACACTTTTTAATTTAAGGACTGGTAGAAGAGAGAAGATTATTTTGTTCCTTGTTACTATTTTACTATTGTTGTGTATATTGCCAATTAAAACAATATGTATGTAAATTTATTTTATTATTTGTACGTATTTGAACAAGCACAATAGTAACTATATCCCTACATTTCACTGCATAGATAATTTTAATAAATTTTATGGGAACTAAACAAAAGGAATACAAACGCAACACAACCGTATGATTAATTTTAGGTCAGAAAGGGTGTTAGAGTGTTGGGTTAACCTGCGATTTTGTAAAGGGAGTGGTGAAGGTTGTTTTACCCCAGTCTCCTGGCTATGGCCGTAATAAACATTACCGAGGCAAATCACCATTTTATGAGCTTTTCACTACCATACTTGTATCTTTATGAATTCAAAAGTTACAACTTTAAGGGTGGATTTGCTTTACTATTTTGTTATGAATTGATTACAAAATACATAAATATGAAGCCTAACATGTTCTCATGAGAAGAGCTTATAATATATACGAATAAAGTTAACAATATTTATTCGTAAAAAGGTTCATCTTGAAAACGTGAAGTTATTATATGTTTTAGTATTTTTTCCGCTCGGAGTGAAACGGAGTTGCGAGTCTCGCTAATGATGCAGCAGAGGCGACTCCGCATCCTCATTTAAGTTTTGGATTCGAGAAAGGAAGCCTGACACGTCATAAAGTTAGCGGTAATTTGGCTGACTTCGATAATGGGAGAAACTTTGCAATCCTTGTTGAGGGTTGATTAAACCGAACCAATTCCTTTATGTTAACGCAATTCAATGCGAAACTTTACACTGGATTTAATAATTTCGATATTCACAATAGATTTAATGCTTCCTAAATAATCTCTTGTGTTCTCTTATATGTTCGACTAGGGTGGCCTTTATATTTAAACTTTTTTTTTAATGTCTCATCCCCTCAGTTTTTTTTAATTGGTCGAAAACTAATGTCAGAAAAAATTTGATCATTCTCATAATTCTAAGTGGTACCCTAAAGACTGTGAAGGTCTTCATTTAAACAAAAAATATTGTTTTTTTGTATAATAAGTAATTTAATTTATTTGATAAAACCAACAATATAAAATTATTCTATGATGTTTTAGCTTGATTTGACCCAAATTTGAAAAAATAAATATATATATGAAGTTAATAGTTAGTTAGATTTTACATTAAAAATCAACATAGAAAAATTCTTAATAATTTTTATTTTATTTTCATTATTTACAATGAACTTCTACCAAGAAATTTCAATCAACAACATCAATATGAAGTTATCGCCATATCTGTTGGACCCTGTTCCATAATGCGGTGTCCATTATAACTTCTTACAGGTTTAATAGTTAATCTAGTGCCTGATCGATCGATTTCTTTTATTTTAAAAACTTCTATTTTTTTATAAACAATCATCAACTGTTGCATTTTTCCTAGAAAATCCGTATGTAAATTATCGGAGGCCGGCATTTTGTTTATTTTCAAAATTAAAAAAGCTTCGATCAGGCACACTAACACACAATTTGAATGATTTTAGATGAACCTGTAAGAAGTTATAATGGTCACCGCAAAGTACCACTTATGGAACAGGGTCCAACAAATATGACGATAACTTCGTATATAATTTATATATTTTTTTTCAAATTTGGGTGAGACATACAAAAATATAAAATTATTTTTTGCCCATATGCTTAGGGCCACCATGTTCGACAAATAGATTTTGAATCTTGATGTTAATTAATAAAAAAATAGAACGTCATAAGATAATAATTTTTAATATAAAACTTGTGCCAAAAAAATTCCTTATCATTAAATTAATATTCAGTTGCCTTATGTATTAAGAAAATGTGCCTTATTCATCCCTTAGGAAATATATGCAAATAGAACTCTTTGATCGAACTTTGTATTAATACATGAGTAGATACGAAGGTACGCATATATGAGTACTTTATTTAATTAGCATCTTGGAGATAGTATAATAATATTATATGTAGCCCAGAGCTAAAATTTTACTTTGGAAAACCCCAAGCCAAAACGTGTACCCTACGATGCAAGGTCGTATTAATCGCTGGGTTTATTTTGAAAATAATATTCGACAAAATTTTAATTAAAATATAATATACGCTAAAATCTTTGGGGTGATCTATGCTATCAAATTATAAACTCTTGCTCACAGAGAAAGTTAATCCTGAGTGATATTATATAATATAATATATATTAAAAGATATATAACTAACCAACTAATCATCACGCCATTTCCCCGAAGGGGTAGGCAGAAAGAGTGGACTGCCACACTTTTCTTTCCTGACATATTTCTCTCGCTTCCTCAACATTCATACATCGTGCCATGCACGCGCGTCGATTTCTCTGACTCCTTACATGGCCGACATGAAATGATATATAATTTTCTTAATTTAAAAATTATCTAAAAAGCACAATGTTTAGTAAAAACACGTGAGCATTTAAACGAAAATTAAAACTGACCAAAAATAATGATAACCTTTGATAATTTATGGTAAAATAAAAATTGCACATGATAAAGTTTGAAATATTACTTGAATTGTATTGAATCAATATTTTAAAATACAAAGTCAATGTTTCTATACATTAATTGTGGGTGGAAAGAAGAAGCAAGGCAGAATTATAGCCGTCTAAAGAAGGACTCTGCAAGATGAGGCTAAGGCGGCAGGCCTATCATGGAATGGCGTTAGGCATCGGGAAGAGAAGGACCATTGAAGCCTTATGGATCACGGATGTATGATAGTATAAGAAGAAGAAGCAAATTCGTGTGGTAGTTAGTATCTTTAATAAATATCGCAACCATTGCGAAGTAAAAATTAATCAGAATAACATAAATGATGGATGAGTTTCTATCTTGGCACCGACACAATTTAATATAGATATGTTATGTCCCATATAATATTAACATGCATCATATGAGTACAAGACAGTGATTGGATAATCCAAGCAGGCAATCCAGCTGACCCGAAATTCAGAGCTAATTCCAAGGCAGGCTGACTCCGCAAGCGGTGGGCGCGAGGAGACAGATACAAGAAGGGAGGGAGGAGCCGGTTCCAGAGAGTGGTAAAGGATAATCGTTGTATCAAGTTTGACGCACGTCTGTGCCCTGAAACCCGAGATAGTTTTAGGGCTTAGGGATTACTGACTTTCAAATTACACACGCGTACGTGGAGAGGCTTACCCGGTTCTAGTTTTTAGAGTGGACTTAAAGCGATCAACTTTGAAATGAAAGTGCACGGGTCGTTTGTTTGAATAAAAATATCTATCCGAATAGATTTACAACATACATATACAGAAGTGGACGCAAATTTTTAATTAAGATTTAAATAATTGTATTTTTAAGGGCATAAAAGAATACATTTTTATAAAATAATCCATAATATCTTAGCTCAGCACTGAAAGGTATCTAAAAAGGTACCCGAGTCTTAATTTTTTGTCGAACTTTTTCTTAACCGTCGCGTTGCCATGTGGTCAATTGAGTTTTCACTGCCAATTTAAAGTTGATTTTCTTAAAACCTATGGACCCTAATATTATAAAAAAAATTGTAATCCTCCATTGAAGTGTTCTCAATATTTCGTAATAAAAAAAAAGCAAAAATTACTTCCTTCATCCCAAAAAAAAATATTTTCTAAGACTGCCCTCACCTTCATTCGTGTTAAGGTAGAATTTGTTTTGTTAATATTTACAACTTTATCAAAAGTGACAAATACTTACTCGCTGTTTTGAAGTATTATAAATTATATCTTTGGCCTTTTCAATATGTACGAATTAATACCGACTGTGGACGGAAACGCAGGACGCAATTTAATAATATCAGAACTGTGAAAATATTAACACTTTACCAAAAGGGACAAATATTAATACGTACTCGTTGTCTTGAACGTACTATACATTTTGCCTAGGTGCCTTTAGTGGGCCGCGCCGCGCGGCGCTTGTTTATACCTGATTTTAGTCGATCGTATGCCGTGACGCATTCCATATCAGAAATCGCATGGTTCCAGAAAAAAAATAATAATGATATGTTTTTCAAATAATCCATGTATGTTATAGATATCGATCTATTCCTAATGAAATTCTCTACAAGATGACATAAATTAAATTTTGATTCATCGAGTCATATGCTTGATATTTAGATAAAGTTAGCGGTAAACTGAACTTACCACATGGGAGCGAGCGTTTTGTTTTGAACACGGTACGTTAAGGGTTAAAGAAAATAGTACACCTTCAGTACTTTGGGAATACAATCACAAAACGTGACTGGTGGTTGAAAATCTACAATATTGTAGACAGTTCCCGGAGAAGAAACACGTCTTCCACTCGATGGACAAACCAGATAAAAGACGTGTCTGCTTATCACAGAGACGTCTTTCATATTAGTGATGGTACATTCAGGAGACAAATACTCTTGACTTTAGAAAGTATCTTGTCTTCCTAATGTTACATCTCTAATGCGTTCCTGGTACTATGTTGTATTTTTATAATATTTTACCTGTACTCAATAGATGCCTTAAACATTTTTCCTGTTTGTAATGTCTTTTGAGTTAATAAACTGATTTGATTTGATTTGATCATTTAATAGTACCAATCATGCTGATGGAAAATTCTGTGATATTTGGATTCTTCCCAGGGTCAAGATCCTCATCAGTTAGAGAAACTATTGGAAAATGCATAAATATAATACATTTTTGATACTGATATACTTATATAAAAACAAATAAAAAATATCGAAGAAAATTTTATTTGATGATTTTTTGTTTAAGTGAGATTCTATAGTTATTTACTGAAACAGTTTATTTTTAAATTGAGAATTATCGATATATTTCCGTGTATAGCGACTACACGGAAAAAAATGATATGTTAATGATGTAAATGGAACCAGAAATAGAGGATGACCGAGGAAAACGTGGCACGATCAAATAAATCAAATATTAAATGTCGGCCATGTGAGGAGTCAGAGAAATCGACGCGCGTGCATGACACGATGTATGAATGTTGAGGAAGCGAGAGAAATATGTCAGGAAAGAAAGGTGTGGCAGTCCATTCTTTCTGCCTACCCCTTCGGGGAGACGGCGTGATGGTTAGTTAGTTAGCTAGTCGATATATTTCGAAAGTATAACACCACGGAAACAAGGCAAAAACAGTGTTTTAATTTACACTAATAATAATAACGTGATTCTTAATATAGTACATAAAAATAAAATAAGTCCTCTCTTTAGAGTGAGTAAAAGAAAAATCCTTGGAAGATAATCTAAGCAAAAAATAAACACAAAACGAAGTAATAATGTACAATTACTAAGATAATGGTTCTTATAAATTTAACTAGCTAAGTAAGATCAGTGCATCTTTATAAATAAAACAAAAAACAGCGTTTCTTTTCAACTTGTGAAGTAAATCTTAGAGGTGTTCAAATGCCTCGGTGTGATTTATTCCCGAGTTCAGGCGAGACTGTGACTACCTACGAACGTGAAGTACTCCGTGCTCTGTATAACCTCACTGATAGTGGGAAAGGGGTAATCGATCAGTGAGAAAGACTGGCGAATCTGGGCTACACATCGTCAAGTTATTTAAACTTAGTTGGATCAACTCTCGGGGCCAACTTTTCCGTTTACGTACGAGTATTTAACGAAAGCCTTCAAGAGTGAATAATGGGGTATACAAAAGAAAGTAAATTAGCACGTCTAATCGAAATGATTTGAAAATCTGTAGAAATTTATACACAATACAAAATAACCGAAGTAAACTTATTTGATTTATTTTTCCTTAAAGACATAGATAAATTTTTTATTAATAACATTGTTTTATCTACATTTACTGATTAAATGTGTTAAATTTGTAAAAACATTTAATAAATAAAAGTGGATTAAACAGTATTATTATTTCTATTCCAAATTACAACAAAATTTCACAGTGTTAACGCTTTTACCTTCAATAAACTAATAGATATTGCAAGTTTAGAAGTATACCTTGCTTTAGGAACATAAGAGAGCAATTTCAAAAGCTGAACAATCTCGTATATTTGGAGTATTCGTATCTTGAACAATTATACATTAATAAAAACAATAATTTCGCTATATTAAACGATCAAGTTTGGCAGTTTGACTGCTATTCATACTGGCATCACCAGAGGTAGGTTAGTTCTACATGTTGGATAGTAAAAAAGTCTATAGATGTGTCAAAGAAACCCATTCGGAACATTCAATAGATATTCCCCAAAATGGAGTTAGGCGAAGTTATATGCGACTACTTATTTTTTCTTCAAATCAAGTCGTTTCTACACGAAGTGTGGCAATTCTCCCCAAAATAAAATGATTTCAAAATTATTGTATTCTTTTTTCGTAATCAATATTGTATGAAAGAAAATGAGATCCCTTATGGTAGACGCATGTATTATGGATTAGTTAAATATGTTTGTAAGCCAAAATATAAATAAGTTAACTGTGGGCGAATGAAAGCGTTATAAACAAAAGAAATGAAAGGTTCATTAAGATGACACAAACAATAGAGTAAGACTGAGAAACCAATCAAATATTAACTGTCGGCTACGTGGGCAGCCGGGAAAATTGACTTGTGTGCACTACACGATGTATGAATATTGTGGAATCAAGAAAAGTATGTCTGGAAAAAAACTGTGGCGGTTCATTATTTTCTCCTACCACTTCGGGGAAATGGCGTGAAGGTGAGTTAGTCGTATTGTGTTTTTAATATTTTTGTATTATAAAATCCTTACCACAGTCAAAATGGCGAAACATTCAAGATGTAAGCCAATAGTTCCACATGACTATTATTCAAATGTTCCGTTCTTCTAATTGTACTGGCAGATATTAGACAGCCGTAACTCAAACGTCTGTCATGGCGTCATGACTAGACAAAATAATTGCTGCAAGATGGCGACGCAGAGCAAAGCGAGAAATAAGATCATATTTTACCACGTTATAATATGTTTACACCCCGTTGAAAATACCCTAATAAGTTCTTTGATAGTTTTAAGGAGAAAAAAAGTTATATTTCATTGTCCTCGCAAATAATTATAGAATATGTAAGTGTTATAACAACCGAAACAAATTTATTGAGATAAAATAATACGTATGTTTGTTTTTTAAGGTTTAATGTAAATGTAAAGAAGGATGGAGTGCCTCTTCGGTTAAAGTGTGGCAGTCCATTTTTTCTGCCTACCCCTTCGGGGAGACGGCGTGATGGTTAGTCAGTTAGTTAGTTATTTTCGTTATTTACAATGGACTTCTACCATGAAATTTCATTTAACAACATTATTATTTAAAAGTTAATGTGTTTCGAGTTACGGATAAAAAACTGTTGAGACACGAATTTTGGTATAACTGATATAATACATTCATTGCTATATATATTACATACAAATCACTTACGAGAGTTAAAAGGTTGAAACAAGGAACTCGCCATTTTTAATTATTCTATCCTTGTGCAAATGTAGATAGACGATATCAGGTGCAACCCTGATTTTAAACGTATTGGTTTATAAATAACTAGGTTTTGTTCTGGAGCTTTTGATGTTATACCCAAAACAAATCTGTGGCTGGTGATGAAAAGTGGATTCGCAACGACAATCCAATGCGAAAAAAACATGGGAAAGCCTGGTTATGTCAACATCAACACCAAACCCGAATATCCATAGCTCCAAGGTCATGCTCTAGATATGAAGGGATCAGCTCGGTAGGGTGTACTATGAGCTACTCAAACCCAATGAAATCATTACAGGAGATCGCTATATACTGCAATTGATGCGTTTGAGCAGAACATTGAAAGCTTAAATACCGCAATACGCTAACAAACACGACAAAGTTATTTTGTAGCATGACAACGTTCGACCCCATGTTGCAAGAGTTGTCAAAAATGATTTGGAAACGCTCAAATGGGAAATTCCACCCCACCTGCCTTATTTACCAGATATTTCCCCTTTGGACTACCACTTTTTTGGATCGATGACACGCGACTTGGCTGATCAACATTTTCCTTATGACGATACCAAAGAATGGGTCGATGACTGGATTAAATCAAAAGACGCATCGTTCTTCCAATACGGATTTCGAAAATTGCCTGAAAGATGTAAGAAAGTAATATTAAGCGATGAAAAATAATTTGATTTAGATATTCCTTATTAGTTTTTTTTAAATAAAATTTCAAATTTAAAGAAAAAATAGCGAGAATATATTTGTATTCTTAATATACTCGTACAATATTATATTTGGCTAATTGAAATGAGATGTAACGTCCTTATTATGGAAACGAGGAACATGCAGTAATAAAATACTCAAATTACGTATTCTGAGTAACAAAGCAAAAAATAATTCAATTATACGTAAATGTAGAAGCTCTCAGTTGATCAGAGGTGTTGGGCGGAAGATAAGCCATAATACGTTGAGTGGGAAACTTCAACGCTTGGGGGAGCTATTTTCGATTATCTCGGAAGAAAGGTAAGTGAATAATTATGTATTCCATCAGTGGTGATGAAGAGAGTATGTGCAAGAGCAACATGGTGGAATGAGGTTAAGAAAATAACTAATCTTCTAATCCTATTAAAACTTGTGTACTAATTTAACAGTAGACAATTTTCAATTTTCAACAATAAAATAAATCTAAGCAATGGATATAGGAAGTAATTATCATGAGATGAGATAATTCTCCTGTAAACACAAATGCGTATATATTCCATCTCATAATTTAGTCTAAACAAACACACTTTATTAGCACAAAAGGGATGATGGTTATGATTCCACTTATTTATAAGATAAATTGTATATTATTGAAGCTATATGATAGTTATATAAATATATTCTTTCAGTCACAAAATAACATTTAAACTAAAGGAATAGAACAAAAAAAGTTTGAGGCTCTTTAAGAAATTTCGCAATATTGTATAAAAATCCTGCAAGCTGTGCAATTTTCTTTAACCAATAAGTCAAAATAAACTTCAAACACCACCCGGTTCGGGAAGGAAAGTTTCCAGATATCATAACTCAAGTGCGGCGATCTTCCCAACTACTTAAGCAGTGACACCGCATCTTCTGCGGACCGGAGAACGATTGAAATCGTCCGCTGGGAACATTCGCAACTTCCACCTTATAAATTCGCAGCGAAAAGACGGGCGGAAAATATTACAATGTCCCTGAGTGCGATATGCCCTGGCGGCAATGTGAACTCGAGCTAAACCATCAAGTTTTGTTCAGTGAAAATCAATTTTTATTGATGAATTTTGTGTGAAAAAAGAACCATGGTTAAGTTTACTCTACCGTAGCTGTGAATCGTCAGTTGTTAAAACTCAGGGGTTAAAACTCTTACACGGTGGGGCAGAAAATAGGGGAAAGTTCCCGCGCTGTGGTGGCACCATCGCGCGGAAAACTTCGCGATGGATACGCCAATAGAGTATAAAAATTTAGACAAATTGCTAACGATGCTCTGAATCAGCTAAAGAAAATTGATTTGTCGGATACTGGCGAAACATTACTTTTACTGCTTTTTCAAAGAGATAGTATGATTTATTACAATAGATAACGAATAAATGTTAGAATATTCTAACAAAATATTTCACAGAGCCTACGTGTATTAAAGGACTTGAACTCGTATTTGACTGTATTGAGGAACGAATATGATTTATTTTCAAATGTTCTTCATCTAATGAGATTAGTGTATTCAAATCAAATCAGTTTATTTTCTCAAAAGACATTACAAACATTTTTTATAGTTTAAGGCATCTATTGAGAACAGGTAAAACATAAGGAATATATAATACCAGGAACGCATGAGAGATGGTTCGACATTAGGAATACAAAATACTCTCCAAAGTCAAGACTATTTGTCTTCTGAATGTACTTTCACGAATATGAAAGACATCGATCTCCGAAGCGATCATGTTCAGCAGTTTGATTGCTCTCCCCACCAGCATCACCAGAGGCAGGTTGGTTCTGCATGCTGGGAGATAAAACAGTCTGTGCTGACGCTTTATAGTTTATAATATAAGTATGAACGAAGAGAACTTCGAAAAGGTGAGGGAATTTGTGTATTTAGGTAGAATGTTCACAGCAGATGGCCGAACGGATAGTGACGTCGAAAGAAAGGTGGTGCAGGTAACAAAGGGAATGGAGCTTTAGAATTGGAGAATAGAAATGGAGCTTTAAAATTGGAAGTTATTAGAAGGTATTATGAACAAAATTATGAAAGGATCGCTGTGATGGTTCGTACATATGGAACGCAGGATGGAGAAATAATGGTTAAGAAAGTATACTTGAATGATGTAAATGGACTACGGAGTAGAGGCAGATCGAGGAAAACATGGCATGACCAAATTAATCAAATTTTAAAGGTTGGTCATGTTAGAAGTCGGAGAAATCGACGTGCGTGTATGACTCGTTGTATGAATGAGGAGTACTCTAGAGAGGTTTGCCAGGATAGAGTAGTGTGGCGGTCCATTTTCTCTGCCTACCCCTGCGGGGAAATGGCGTGATTATTTGTTTGTTTGAAAATAAAATGAATTGTACTCTTAAAATAAATATTCATTCCAACCATGTTTTAAATATATAACACACAGTTTTTATATTAAACTTTCAGCTTATTTAATATTTGGAGCTAATTTATGAGAATAGGACTATTTCTTCAGCGAGAATTCTTTTTTTAAAGGAAACTAGAGTAATCTAACTTGTACAAATTATACAATTTCGGGGAATGCACTAAATGGAGCCTTTCCATTCGTAAATACGAAAATAATTTACGCAAAGTGGCGCCTACTGGGACATACTTCGTCTGCCTGACGACAGAATGGCACTCGAGCATTGGATATGTAAATAAGCTTACATTTTAAACAAGTACACCGAGCGGGAACGCCGAGATATGGAATAAGTACAAGTCTAAGAACTATTAAGCATTTAAGTTTGTACAAACTGTTACATTTTTTTGTCTGTGACAGATGATTAAATTTTCAACAATTGCGTACACTAGTGGTTGAATTATGATTTTTTTTATTCTATAAATGTTAGAACGTCTAGTTATGTATATGGAATGCTATATTAAGTTTATTAACAAAAAATAATGATATTATTAATAAGTTGAAGCAACTAGAGAAATATATGCGATCCTAAGATAATTTTGAACCCCATCAATTAAATAAGCAATATAAACAAAAGTAATCCCACAGATATTGTAGAAATTAAGGATTACCACCAAAATATCACATACCCGAAACATATCGCCAACCGGTTAAATAACTTTTTCGCAAATGTGGGTAAAAAAATAGCAAATGATCTCACGAAGGCTTTAAATACTAATAAAGATACAATTACTCAAAACTATTCATCAAAACTCCAAACAAAAAATAAATTAACATTCACTAGCATCGATTTATTCATTAATAAATAAATGCGCTTCTGGACCATACGGACTCAACACAAAGACGATAAAATACGTCAAAGAAGTAGCTACCCCTCATGCACACATCATTAGCTGTAGTATCACCTCCAAAACCTTTCCGGATCATTGTAAAACAGCAAACATTATTCCAATTCACAAAAGCAAAGAAAATAAACGACCCTTCCAACTACAGGCCAATCTCTCTCCTAAATATAGTCAGCAAAATAATATGAAAATAATTAACAGCTTGTAAATTTTATAGAAAAAAAAATTAAAGCAAAAGCCTTCGATACAGCGTCCCACAAAATCGTCCTAAAAAAACTTTCAGATATTGGAATCAGTGATGGACTCCTCGAATGGTTCAGAAGTTATTTATCTGGACGAGTTCAATATGTGAAACTTGGAATGCTGCTCTTAATGATACTCAACCAGTTACCTTCGGTGTCCCTCAAGATAGCACACTCGGTCCATTGCTGTTTCTCGTATACATCGACCCACTATGCGGACTTATAACGGGAGGAGAAACTACCGTATTTGCAGAAGACAAGGTACTCAAGTTTGAGGCGAACACCTGGGAAGAAGCATTCAGGAAGGGAACTAAAGGACTCAAAACTGTGAAATACTGGCTGGACAATAATCTTTTGACTTTAAATACAAACAAAACGGCTTACTTAACTTCAACTATTGACAATAGACGACAACCATTAGGGAAATATAATCTTATTATACATAAATGTAATAATAATAACTGCAAATGCTTGCCGCTGACTAAAGTTACTTGCATCAAATCATTAGGAATCCATTTAGAGGATCATCTTAGAAGGACAGACCAAATGACGACCGAAAAATTAACGACCTTCGTGGCAGAGTGGTAAGAGCTCTGATTCCCATTCCGAAGGTTCTGGGTTCGATTCCCGGCGATGGCAGTGTGATTTGTCACACTGTCTTTGGTCTGGCGTAGTATTCTCGTGACAATAAAATGGCGATAGATTGGCTACCTGTCACATGTCATGAGAATCAATATATCAGCTTAGACAAATTGTATACTGTAATTGGGTTCAAGCGACCTGTTGTATACGAAAAAATATATATATAAAAAAAAATGGAAGCTGTCTCCAAAAGAATCAGAAGCATTTAAAAATATTTGAAATATATAACCGACAGCCAAACTTAAAACTGTATATTATGCATTTGTCCAAAACATTCTAAACTACGGTTTAATAGGATGGGAAGGAACTACAATAACTAAATTTAAAGCGGTTATTGTAGCACCAAAGACAATAATTTGAGTCATTAACAAAAAAACATATCGTTACCCCTTACAAACTCCCGACTGACCCACGTATAATAAACAAAACTATTACGACAAAAATAAAATTAATAAAATTTATTCATTAACAATGTAAACAAATCAAAAATTTAAATCAATTTAACCATCCCTTCCCTGTGATGGGTATCTTCTACACGTTGCTTCTAATAACCATCAATATCTTTATAAATATAATAAATACAAGGATAAGATTTTAGGTATACCTCCATAATATATTTACGCATTAATTAATAAAATAATATTAATAATAATCAAAATTTATCGGGTACATCCGAGATATTTTGTGAAATCGGAAACGAAATTCGTAGCGCTGAGTGCGCGACACTATATTCGCATCTCACTCTTGCATACTTCATTGTGGAAGCGCGAGGAGCTCAATGTTCTCACTTCCCGGCAGTCGGCGGCAGTAGCTCTCGGGCTTGTAACCAGAGTGGACTTATGCCCGTCCCGTGAGCGTTGCCAGATGTTTTTTTTATTAAATGGTTTTAGCAAATAAATCACAATTATTATAATTTTTTACTTCAATTAAAATTAATTAAGGGGATTAGCTATGAATGTTCTTATTTTTCCAAATTAAAATTGTTAATTTTTGATAGGGTACTGACTACCCAACACAGGAACGCGCGTTTTTATTTTAGCACCGTAAGGGAAAGGTTAACCACCTTTTCGATTAAAAAATATAATTATAACTTATACGGCATTATCTCGTCTGTGCCATTTTTAATTTAAAAAAATCATCCTGTACTTTCACAGACGTATTTTTGTTGAAAGTAACTTTTCTTTATAATAAAATAATACTATTTTTAAATAAAAAACTCTCATCCTACGCAATCATTAAAAACGTAATATATATTTTTCTACGCCAAAAACAAAGTTAATTGAAGGTGAATGCCTTGTGAGCTTATTTAAGAACAAAACATGAAATCTTTCTTGAAAAAAAAAACATATCTAAGTATTTACCAAAAAAAGCACAATAAAGTTTATCGGATTTCGAACAACAGTTTCTTTTAGAATTTACTTAAATATCTCCTAGCCCTAAAGTTAAATACGTAATTTATAAAAAGGTTACGGTTAAATTGGTTTTCGGCGGTACAAAATCAATATTCTTATTTAAGAAATAATCTCAAGAAACGTTTCATATAAGAAAAAAGGAATTCTTTAGCCAGGGTTCAATGAAAATAGAATTACTTCAATCACAAGCTTATTGAAAAAGCAAACATGTAATACATTTATTAGAAGATATTGAAATATAATATAGTGTCGTCTAAAGGTTTCAAATCAATAAATCTAGTGCGTATCACAAAATATATATATTATATGTAACTAGAATACAATAATTATTATCAATCTATATGCCAAAAATCTATTCAGACTTTTTAATAAAAAAAACAACAATTTTTTCATGATTATTGCTGATATCCTGTAGAAATATTGTGGTATATATACGTATGTACCTACATTTATTTTCCTTAATTGAGATTTCCCAAATTTAAGAAATATTTATGACATTTACCAATATTTGCTTCCATTTTGAAACTTTCTATCAAAAGTGTAGATTTATCATTGACCTTATAGCACAAAATACACTAACTAATTAACTAACTAACAATCACGCCTTTTCCCCGGAGGGGTAGGCAGAGAGGATGGATCGCCACATGGTTCTATCCCGACAAAACCCTCGCGCCTCTTCTACATTCACACATCGTGACATGCACGCTCGTCGATTGTTCCTACTTTGAACATGGCGGCCTTTCAGTTATTGATTAATTTGGTCATGCCATGTCTTCCTTGGCCTTCTTCGACTTCTTTTTCCATTCACACTAGTTGCATATATCTTGGCCGTTGGCGAATCTCATGGCTCCTCTACACAAAGGATCGTACTGGCTTACAAAACGTTGAAGAGCTGTTTCAAGCTGCCAGGAATAGAGACGCCTAGCTTTCAAGTAATATTCAACGTCGAGAAGACATGATATGTCACGAAAAGAAGAAGAAGAAATTTAAACGTTTGTATAGCATGAATTTAAAAAAAATTGTTCTTCTTTCAAAACACGAAAACATTATTTTTCAGAAGCAACATAAACTATTTTTGTTTAAACGCGCTTTGTAACCGTCGTTTTAATACTTCATTCTAAATGGAATAATAACCCCACATTGCATAACTGAGCTGTACAAGCGAAATGCACCTCAGCGGGGTTTAAATGATTGGTGGTGTAATTTATCCGCTCGTAAAACTCTCCTAGATTCGCAACTGCAATTGCGCCCTTAACAGAACAAGAACTATTCCAACCTACAGCAGCATACCGCGTACGTACCTACGTATTTGATCATTTCCGGCACAAGAGAATTCTCTTACACAATATTGTGACCAATTTTTAACTTTGGGTTATTCGCGTTTATGATGAAAGTTTTCACAGCGCCGCGGTTCGATAATCCTTGAGTTACCAAATATTGGAATATTAATGGCTCCATAGACGCAAAACTTTTAAAATGTCTGAATTTATATTGGAGAATATTTTCACTGTTTATCCAATCGATATGTTTACAGTAAACATACATTTTGCATTAATCAGAATACATTACACGTACCGCGTTTCAAGAAATAAGTATATCGAAGGTTGAATTTATTATTATGAACCGAGTTTGCTCTATCCAGAATTTGTTATTATGTGCCTCTAGAGTCAAGCATATACTCAAGTTGTACATGAAGCAAAACAAAAACGGCTATTTTCCAGGAGCTCATTAAAAATACAAAAATGCAAAAAGAAATTCCTCTATGCTCCAAAAGCATTTTAGTTGAAATGTCGAGAATTTGTATCGTTTCTTTGATGACAAAGCTAACTATTTCGTGGTACATATTAAAAATTATACTACAATGAATTCTGACGGAGCATACTCAAAAGAAGAATTTTTTAAATGTATATTTATAATCACAATCTACACAATGAATAAGTTGTTTATTTCTTTTGAAGTTGCAGCTTTATGTGTGTACTTGTGGTAACTTTATTTACTTTCATCGTTCAATTACAAAAATGCTAAGTGTATTTAAATGAATGACAATTATAAGAGTGCATCAAAATTTGTTTTGGTGTTTAAATAGATAATTTATTTATTTAAAATTTTTACTTTAAGACCAAGAGTGCCACGGGTTCAACAAGATTGAATTATTAAAAAACAAATGGATCTCTGATCTGACAGATCACACGGGGAAACGGATAAGGTCGCCGGATCTGGATACACGGGGGGCATAAAGGAAACGTGCTTCCAATAGGAAGGCAACGTTGCGTTTCACTAGATTCCAATTAACGGAAATACTAATGGGCAAATATCACCGGCTGCGCGGTAAGCCAGATAAAGCGGCCCAGGACATACACCCCTATGCCGGGATCAAACATGCCCGTACACTAGGCTTAGAGTCCTCATAAATTTGGAAGGTCGTTTGAACCCCAAAATTTAATACAGCAAAACGTGTTTTCATTTTTATCCTTTCCCCGTTGCTTACTCGTCTCCCGAAATAAGGCATTAAGAGTGGTTAAAAGGCAGCGTGATTAATTACAAGAGAGTTTCGCCACACGTATATACTCATCGATGTAACATATTGTACAAATATAAACAGTTGATTTCGGTTATTTTAAGCATCCCTTCTCCAGAATTTATCCAAAGAAATATTGCGTTTTGCGGTTTAAAATTATTGTTTTTTCTATTTCAGGTTATTAAAAGACATATGAACTCATATAAATAATACTACTTTAATAAATAATTCGGGTAGTAACGAGTTTTATAATAACTATAAGATTTAATAAAAAATAAGTCCTTTAAATAAGATCGCTAAGTAATACAATATCATTCATTTCGGGAAATCGAATTACTCATCGATCGACATTCTGTAAAAAACGAATCTTTTTCATCAGTAAATTGATATTAAAAATATTTCTTAAAAAGAGCACGATATATGATTATATTCGAAACTAACAGCAAATAAAATTGTAGCTAAAATCCGAATCCCGAATACAAGATAAAAATCAGCTGCATTCATGGAATGGGAATAGAATTTTTAACTCAGCGTCACGGATCATACTTCCGATTCACCGAACGGAGCACATTTGTTGACAATTGTGTGAAAAAACACACAAACTCAAAATTTAGCATTGGAAGACATTGTCGTCTGATTAAAAATATTACTTAAATTTTCTGAATCCCAATGATTTTGTAAATATAAAAATATAAAACTAAAGTTCCAAAAACGTTTTAGAAACAAACAAATTGGAGAATCGTAACCTATTCTAGAATGAATCTATTGAATCAAAGTTTTATTTTCAAGGAATAAAAAAATATTCAGCATTAAACAGAAATAAAAAAAAATCACACCAAACGTAAACCGTTAAAAAAAATAGTGTTTATTCAATGGGTATCAGACCCGCAGTTTATGTTTCGAAGATTTCTTATGGGAAAGGTTTTAAATTTAAAAGCTTGCGAGTTATAAAATTCGTATAGTTTATCGCAGTTGTCCCAAAAAAAAAAATCTTTTTAGTTTGTTATAATTATGAAATTCATAAAGTTTTATTTGTTGATTTTATAAAAAAGTTGAAAAATCGACTTATATGCAAAAAGTAATTTCACGAGTTAGAGCACTTTTACCACGATATACCATAGTTGCCGGTATGTCGGTTTGCGGTAACTGACAAAAAGGAAAACAAAGGTTGATACCAAACTTGTTAAAAATGTACATGTCAGCAATCTCTGGCTGGGGTTGTCATCACAGGGGGAAGTGGGTGGCTTGCGGGGGTGGGTGATATTCCGGCTTACCTGTAACGAAAAAAACACATACATGAAAATGTTGTAGAGAATGAGAAAGGTAGCACTTTTCTCGCAAGATCGCGGAGACGAAATATAACAGCGACATGGATTCATTCATTGGGTTTTGAGCCCGGTCATGTGAATGGAAATGATTTATTAGCGATAAATTTCGTTACACGTCACATCTCCGTAGATATTTTCTAATAAATTTGTTTGGTTTTGTAAAAAGGAATATTTATGTAATGTTAAGAATGTTTTTTTGTGTTTTTATCAAACCTCAACGTTCCATAAAAAAACCCCCAATATTAATGTTTAAACATAAGCGTTTACCGAAAAACATTAAACATCGTGAATATAATTAATATGAATCATCTGTGAAAACATCTGTTATCTTGAACTATTTTTTATATTTTATGTGAATGACATATTTTGCCTGTCTAATGCATTATCAAAAACGTTTTAGACAGGCAAAACACGTCATTCATATAAAATATAATAAAACTTCTAGAAAACAGACGAATTAATTCGGATTAATTATTTAATATGGAGTTTAACAAAATTGCTCAAAAAACATTTATTTAATGAATATAATTGATACAACCTTCGTGGTTCAATATATTCTGTTTTTCAATTTCTAGCGCAGACTGTTCCGTGCGTACTAAATATGGTAATTATTGGAAATCATTTAAGTTACAGCTTTATATTTCAGTCAAAAAGTTCTCTCAAATAATGACCTTTATAAATTTTTATTTTGAAAGTGGAAAAAAGTAATTTTATTCATAAAAAAAACAGGTGTGTGTCAATAACTGTGAAATGGTGTCGATCAATTTAAAATTACTTTTGCATGTGAGTAAATATTTTGGAAACATTACAAACAGTTAAATAGTTTATACGACATCAGCAGGTGGCGAACGATTGCTAAGTGAATTTTCGGTCAATTTGTAAGCACTATAGCAAATGAAAGACCGTTTTTCATAACATAATTTAGTTGAACTGTCAGAAAAGAAAGTCGTAGTTTGAAACAGGTCCACGGCCTCATTCATCTCTGTCATCGGAAAAATTCTTTCACAAAACGTGATGAAAAATGTCAAATGGTAGTAAAATATTATTATTACTGCCGTTTAAATTGAATCCTCCTCTTACAAAAATTGTTGAAAAAAAGAACTGTTGTAAAGAATTAGTCTATAATTTATTAAATTATATCATTTTTAAGTTAACCTGCACCATCTATCGTTAAACATTTTAACTTATATTGTAAAATGTCTGAAACCTAGCGTACGATATAAGAACTACGATGCTCGTAGGGTTAGAAATAGAAATGAAATGCACAAGATCTACACCATCTACCGACTAAACGAGACACTATGTAAGGGGTGGGATTTTCACTGGTTTGAAACATGACTAATACTAAAAGATTTTTAGCACAGCCTCAAACCAAATGGAAACAGAAATCTTATAGTAATGCCGATGAAAAAAGTTTAAATAATATTATAATCCCGAAATATTTTTTTTGTATCAGATGCATCTGTTTTTAATTTTTAAAAAACATGGGATGATGTTTAACTCGCATTTCGAAATGATCTAATGAAAATCGCAGAATACTACGAGAAATTTAAAAATTACCAAATTTTACTTGCGTTTTATTTTAAACAAACAGTATTTTAGAGAAAAAAAAACAAAGAAATCGGCATGCCTACATGGCAAGATGTATGAATGTAGAGGAAGCGCGAGAATTATATCAGAACAGAACAGTGTGGCGGTCCATTCTTTCTGCCTACCCTTTCGGAGAGACGGCGCGTTGGTTTGTTAGTTAGTATTTTAGAAGAGAGGCACATAAAATGAGTACACTGAAAAACTATCAACGTAATTGATTTTAAATCCGATTTCAGGTAAAATGGTACGCTACAAGAGAAAAAGAGATTAACCGGTATGGCGGAGTGGAAATTATCAATAAAAATAATTATGTGCTGGCACTGTAATTTGATTCCACCCCTGCAAGGCGCAAACAAGAGAGGGAATTCAAAAGAACGGGCCATTCGTCGTTGTATGACAAAAATATTAAATTATAAAGACTTTTGATATTGTGCATTAATAAATAGCGATCAATGCACTTAAAATTTTACTAGAGTTATATTTTTCAAACATTATAATAACATTATTTTGTAAATATAATATCACTGATTTGTCATAGCGTTGATATTGTCTTTAAATAATAGAATTAAGATTAGAACTAACATCAAGAATTTTTTTTCAAAACTTTGCAATTAATATGTAGTTAGTTATAATTTATATGCACCGTTAAGTTTACTTTATAATAATTATATATTATACAACTTTAAATAAATAAAAAAAACTTTATTTCTACAACTTTTCTGTAGTCTGATGAAGATTTCGGCAATGATATATTCCGAAACCCGCGAAGAAAGTATATATTATTATAAGAATAATCTTTTAAATAATTCACTCATACAATGAAAACAAAACGATTTAATAATCAATTTCTAGAAATTGTTGCCACGTACGCGAAACTGAAGCTGGTTTTCAAGACAGGAGAGGAGAGAAAAAGTTTCTTTAGAGTAGCGTTAAATTGTTTCTGACGTTACGTAATTTAATAAGTGACATTAAAATGCACTTTAACGAGGCGCAAAATTGCAATTAAAACGTAATTTCATTATTTAATTAGGTTAATTGGCTAGCGGAATCTTTGTACACTACGAGAGGGGAATTTTCTCAGTAATAAATACATTACTGAACTGTGTCATTTAACAATTACGCCGTAATAAGGGCTTAATATAGGATATCTAGTTACACGTATATCAAGATGATTGAATTTCTCATGTGACAAATTACCTGATTCAGTAGTTACATATGTGATGACGTGTCCAGTATTAGAGGTGAGAAATAATTTGAGAAGATTATGGATCACAAATCAAGTCAACGTAAATAATAATTCTCGTAGTATCTCGTTTTTCTTTTTGAACTTAAATGAATTAATACTATTATAATTATTTTTCTAATTAATCCATAATTCAGATTTTTTTATTGGCAAGGTACCTATGTGAACAAAAAAAAAAGAATAGCGACATTATTTGTTACGTAGTTCGTGGAATCGAACCGAAAATGAAATAACCGAGGTACCCACAGAAAATGATTAGGTACGAAGTAAATCCTCCCACAATCACAGAAGTGAAATTAGTAATTAGGAAATTAAAAAACAATAAAGCACCGGGAGTGGATAATATACCATCTGAGCTACTGAAATATGGAAATGATCATCTCCATAAGTTGATCCACACAATTATAACAAAAATATGGAACCTAGAACATATCCCTGAAGATTGGCAGATGAGTATAATATGTCCAATCCACAAAAAGGGAGACAAGCTGAAATGCGAGAATCACAGAGGCATCTCACTTTTGAGTACATCATACAAAATCTTTACCACAATACTTAAAAACAGAATGGAACACTTTGCAGAAAACATCATCGGAGAGTACCAGGCTGGGTTCAGGAGGAACAGATCAACAAGTGATCAATTGTTCACAGCAAGGCAGATCCTAGCAAAATGCTGGGAATTTGACGTCGATGTATATCAGCTGTTCATTGACTTCAAACAGGCTTATGATAGTATCAGTAGAGAGAAACTGTATGATGTACTCTTGAACTTCAAAATCCCTACGAAGTTAGTAAGACTGGTAAAAGCAACCATGGATAATACAAAATGTAGAGTCAAGATAGGAGGAGAGCTCACAGATGAATTCATGGTATCACAGGGCCTCAAACAAGGTGATGGTTTAGCCCCAACACTTTTTAACCTGAGTTTGGAATATGCCATAAGGAAAACTTACCACCTTAACACGAATCCCAACACATACTTTCATAGCAGCCAGATCATAGGATATGCAGACGACCTTAACATTGTAGGAAGATCCCTAGCAGCCATACACGAAGTATTTGAGCCTTTAGAGACAGCAGCCAAGGAGGTGGGTTTAGAGATAAACGAAGAAAAGTCACAAATAATGAAACAAACCAGGAATGCAACCCATAACTCAAGGCGAACCATCAGATTCAAGGACAGATACAACTTTAAGATGGTGGAGGACTTCACTTACCTGGGTTCGTCTATAACAAAAGAAAACGAAGATCACAAGGAAATCGAAAGAAGAATCACAATTGGTAACAAAACATTCTTCTCTCTACTATCAGCGCTCAAATCAAGAAACGTACACTGGAAAACCAAAATCACCCTGTATAAAACAATCATCCGAACATTAGTGACCTATGGGTGTGAGGCGTGGACAATGACAGCGAAATCTGCAGAGCGACTGGATACTTTTGAGAGAAGGGTGCTGCGCAGAATTCTGGGGCCTGTGAATGACGGTGGAGGCTGGAGAGTGCGGCATAATGACGAGCTGTACAATATTTACAAAGCTCCCAGTCTCTCCACACAGGTCAGACTGAATAGACTGAGATGGGCCGGTCACGTGCAGAGGATGCCGTCATCGCGAACCCCAAATAGATTGCTGGAGTGGCACCCAGGTGGTAGAAGACCAATTGGACGACCAAGGCTGCGATGGGAGGATGAAGTTGGGAGAGATGGAACAAGATTGTTAAGAGTGTCAGATTGGAGGGTCGAAGCGGAGGACAGGAGGAGTTGGAGGCGAAGAATACTGAAGGCTAAGGCTCGATATGGGCTGTAGGGCCATCGAAAAAGTTCGTGGAATCAGTTAATTAGAACGTGCATAACAAATAGCAAATACTGATTTAAATATAATAATCAATAGCTATCTATTCATCAATTACGAATCAATAAAATTCATAAGAATAATGACAACAATACATAGTTCAGATATAAAAACATGTAAACAAATTATTGAAAATATTACTCAAAAATATTGTATTATTATATTATATATTAATTGTACTTCTTAATTAGGAGTTTTGAAAAACATGGGACTGAGATTTGCATTCTACGAAATTGTTTCTTGCATCATCTATATACGAGTGGTTACCGTTTTATCTTATTGAATTTAATACAATAAGCTTCCGAGTTGAATTCAATATCAAAATTAATGGTAAATCATTCATTGAAGCTAAATAATTAATCAAATAACCATCACGCCGTCTCTCCGAAGGGGTAGGAAGAAATAATGGAGCGCCATACAATTTTTTCCTGATATCGTAACATGCACGTATTTCGATTTTTTTTAATCCTCACGTGACCAATATTTAATAGTTTATTGATTTGATCGTGACACGTTTTTCTCTATTTCTAGTTCCGTCTACGTCGTTTACATATACTTTCTTTACTATAATTTCTTCATTTCCTCTTTTCATGTATCCAAATCATATTAATGAATCTATCATTATTTTATTCAAAGTACTTTCATTCGCACTGCATTAATTTCTTATGACATTATTGACACTATCATATACAGATTTATCACATATTTGTCAAAGAGATCTCATAAGCCTTTATGAAGCTTAATCGGTAAAAAGCATTGCAATCGGCCGTTGGAGAATTTATTGGGGAGTATTGATGAATTTTATTATCATTTTGTTGGATTTACAGCACACAGATTTCATTACTTCAAGTAAATACTCGTGGATCTTAACAATGTGACAATTTCGCTACCGAATGTATTAAGGTTTATCCGCTTACCAATACTAATATGGCAGTGAGTCTACGTAATGTAATGGAACACAAATACGTATCGAAAACAATCTCGTTGGAATAACAAGAGGAATGCCAATTCAGACCTAAGTGGTATTTATCCGGTACAAATGTTATTTGAACAGAAAATAAACAAACTTCGGCGTTTTCGGTTGACACAAATCGTTTACAGTTTTTTTTTTAACATTATGGAATCAGATATCATTACTGAGCTTTTAAGCGAGATAGTGAGCATCTTTGATGTTAATTCAAAAAAAAAATATATAATCCACTATATAATCTAAACTAAAAGCTAATAAAACAATAATTCATTGATACTATAGTTAAGTGGTACTTCCGCAGAATGTTATTGAATGCTCACATGCCATCTAAGCTAGTTATTCTGTCCAACTTTTTTGATGGGAAAATTTTATTGAGATGTTATAAGCAAGTTACTGTAAATGTAATGAATACTTTATGTATTGTTTTTTTTAATAAAGTTCTGAGAAAAAACGATGACGTGGAACTGAAAAAATATATATGTATGTGAAGTATATCAAATATAAAAAATCTGAAAAACGTAAGATCTAGAAATAGTGTATAGAACAGTATCACAAGTACACGCTGGACTCTCATTACGGGCATAAATTGTACGGTGTAGCGCGCCAAGCGTCTGCCATGGCCACTCCACTTCAGTATGGAGTGGTGATATACCGGAACACAAATTTCTCTTGATACTAGTATTCTAAGGGAAATAAATCTATCGCACACGCGAATGTAAAAATGCACTCCCGTTTCACCAAACCGAAAACGTACACTTCCATTTTGAAATACAAACCCAACGACCACAACCATAGGAAATATTTACAAAAAGGTTTGTTGCAAGACAATTAAAAAAATTTTTTTTTACTGGCAGTGATGATTATACAATTTAAAACTAGACCATCTAAATCATAGTAAAAATATCATAATTTGTGTATATTTATAACTTGGTATCATTTAAGTAAACATATTCATTGGTGGAAGAAAAACATCACAAAGAGGAGATATGAGAAAATGGAAAAAGATGGAGTTATTTTTGTTATTTTGACAAATACGTAAATAAAAAAACGAATTCTTGTAACAAACATATTAATAATTATACATATATATCTTGAAATGTTGGTGGTTGAGTTGAAAAGAGAGTATAATATTTAAATAAAGGGATTTAAGCATAATTAAATCTGGTAGAAAATAGGTAATTAATGAAATGTTTCAAAAGCCAAACCGGGGGGCATTTTGTGTTTTTCATATGTATCATATTTGAGATGAAAGAGCTTTAGTACAGGCGATTATTTTTTATATAGCAAGATCATTAATATCATTTTCAAATTGCTAGATTTTAATTGTTTAACCGTAATGCACGTAATGACTACATTATTGCCGGTAAGCGGAAGGAAGCTTAATTTAGCAAACGACGCCGACGCACAACGCCTGGACGCCTAACGGAGCGCTTCTCGGGCAGATAATGAGAGTAGGTACAAATTGCCCCATGATGCGACGGTGTGAAAATAATCACTCAAAATGATTAAAGATTAATATCAGGATAACACACCTCCGAAAATTACGAATAAAACAAAATTAAGGAAATTGGATTTTTAAGACGATGTAAAAAAATATATATATAACAAAGGTGTTACTGAAAAATATTGTATAAAATATTTTATGCAAAATACAACATTCTTGTAAAAAATAAATATAAAAACGTCAAGAATTTTAAAATCAGCATCGGAATCAATTATGAAATAAATGAATAATATGAATGTTAATAATATAAGCTCGATGTGTCTTCACTCATGTAAAATCATCTCATACACTCCAATCCTTCCCTTACTAAAGATTTCGATTGCACTGCCACATCTCAGCTACATTACGTACGAGAAAGTTGGGCACTCGAATTGCCACTGAGGATAACTTCAACGCTGTAAAGAAATATTTGTAGACACCATGTTTCTTTACAGCGTTTTTGAATAATATCAATATTCAAAATAATTAATTTTGGAATTGATATTAAGGAAGATGACACGGATTGTTGAAGTTGGAAGAAACTTCGTTTGGAGACGGAATAGTAAAAATAAATATGTATAATGACATTGATAAATACAGAAAAATAACTACTGGACATAGCTTTACAGCTTAGAACACTCGTCCAAGGTAAGTAAGTACAAGGTCGATCATTTAAGATTTTCTTTCAAATGAATGTCAATGTTTTCATAGATTTCCAAAATTATTTAAATTGTTAGTGTAGAGACGATATAAATGGCATATTAAAAACAAATAAACAAAGAATTCAGATTTATACTGTTGATCCATAACAATACCCATATACAGATGGATAATTACTGAGAGTACTATGGATTCGTAAATCCAGTGTACGATGGATTTCCCGCGAGGAAAGGCAGCGTAGCACGCCAACGAATCAAATACTAGATGATGAAGCGGTTGTCACGTACGAATATCCTTAGGGATTTGGTCGACTAAGAGCACAATGGGAGCGCTCCAGCGCCGAAACGGTTTGTTAAAAAATTACTTCACGAAACAGGAGTACGGTTATAAAAAAATCGAAATTGAATTTTATTCGCGCTCTTCGCAGAGGCGAGGCTGCCGCTCTCCACCACATATACAAACATTGCCGAAAGGTAAATAATACGTTTTGAACGAACATTTTGTTCTTTCAAAGAGAGTGCACGTAAATGAGTAGGTTTATGTAGATACCAAATACATACGGGGGTATGAACATGTAGGAATCACACCTTAATATTCCTTTATACGAGTATATAGAAACTGAGAATTCATGGAGTTAACTTTTTGGCTGTGAAAACAATATTTTAATCCGAATTGTGGATTTTTTTTAAAGCAAGTTTTCGGTAAAAAATATACTGCACATTTTTTCCACAGAATGAGGAAAAAAATAATGAAGGCTTTAATAATAAATAATAATAATGTGCTAATTTTTAAAGTGCCGTTTTTGTAAGGATTAATTGTATTTCAATAGAGACGAAGATGTAAATTGTTTTCTGGGAACAGAATATGGTGGCCGAGTCGCTTACAGGACTTATGACCTGTCATTGTTTGGGTTGAGCGATCGCTTTATGTTTAACAACATTCCCCAATCCGCCTATATTCACATTTTTTAGTTTACTCTACACTAGCGCCATCTATTAGGATTAAAAAAATGTGAAGATAGGCGCAGCATTCTAGCATATATACAACTTCCAAAAAATTGTCAGACGTGGTGACCATAAGAAGGGCGGAATGGGGAATGTTGTTAAACATAAAGCGATCGCTCAACCCAACCAATGACAGGTCATAAGTCCTGTAAGCGCCTCGGCCACCATATTCTGTTCCCAGAAAACAATTTACATCTTCGTCTCTATTGAAATACAATTAATTCTTATAAAAAAATAATTTATCCGCAATGGGTAAAATCCAGAATTTTTCTATAAGAATTTGTATACATTCAAAATGTTGCCGTTTTTGTGTTATAATCACCTCAAGGGCGCATTAAGAGGTGTTTTAAATCAACAAATTTAGATATGAAAGCTGCATCTGATATTCGTGATTGGCTAGAAAGTATAATAGAACAAAATACACAAGTTTTAAGTTGGATACGAAATATGAAAAACATGGGTTTCCAGCTTAGATCTGAAATCTGTGGGATCATTTATGCATCTAAGGTATGAAAGGGAGATTGTTCCAAGCTGATGGGCCGGCTACTGCAAAGGCTCGATCACCGAAATTCGTTTTGAAATTTGTACCGAAATTTATTATTTGTGAAAAGTACCATAATATTTTTTATTTATTGAAGCAATACATTATGACTAGATACAATTTAAATAGAAATAGTTTAACGTATGATTTATTTAAATTTAAAATAAGATTTATAACCTAAAACGAATAAAAAATATTCCATAAGCAAAAATGTTTACGTAATTGCGGGACACGTTTCATACATCAATCGAGACGATTTAAAAGAATTTGGGAATTTTCAGCACGTCTCGCGTCATATGGCGCTTTCCATAAAGATTTTTTTTGGACGAGGAATAAATGCATAAATTGAAAAACTCTGTTATTCGAGAACCTTTCTCTTTTATTTAATTTTCAATGAAATAAATTTTCCAATATTTAAATCAAACTTCTGAAAAATCTGTTTTCCAAGTTTAACGTTTATAACAAGCGTTAAACTTGGATAATGTATTTGAATGTTTGAAGCTTTCGCCTTAGTGTGATCAAATTAGAATCAAACAAATACTTGTGTCTTAGTGTGAATAAGATCGAGGAAAACGTGGCACGGTCAAATCAATCAAATATTTAATGTCTGCCATGCGAGAAAGTTGGAATAATCGACGCGCATGCTTGACACGATATATGAATGTTAAGAAAGCGAGAGAAGAATGCCAGAAATAACAGTGTGGCGGTACATTCTTTCTGCCCACGCCTACGATTGAATAGCAAAATTCACAAAATATTTTGATTGTTAAATATTATGAACAAAAAGTTCACAATTATAGTTGCATTAATATTAAAATTAGGCCACGTGAAGTGTCGGAAAACGTTCGATGTGTATGATATTTTTTATATCGGTTACAAACATAGGTAGATTTATTGAATAAATTAGATAAAAGCCAATAAACTAATTATAATTAACAATAAAAAAAACATATTAAAAGTTTTAATGTAAGCCATTATATTATTTCAATACAATTGATGAATAGAGTAGTAAGGCGTTTCATTCTCTGTGCTTACTACTCCGAGGAAACGGCCTAATTATTTTGTTTGTAAGTATACATATAATTTAGTAGATACTTGTATACGATACCAAAATTAGTACGTATTTTTTTATTATATGAACATAAGGCGATTTTAAATAATTTATTTCTCTATGTTTAAAAGCACACACAAGTCTTTACAGTACTTTTGAATCATAATGTCAGTGCGTATTTGATCTTATAAAACTTGAACTAATCAAATGTGAGTGTACGTGATTTTTTAATCAAACGGGTCTAGAAAACTAACCAAGTAAAATTCGCGCCACTTACCCAGATACTCTTTTGGTCTCTTGCTTTGGCTTTTTTCCAACCTTCGCTTTGTAACGTTAACAATACGCTTTGTTTAAAATAAATCAATATGGTCAGCGATAAGCACTAGAAATGGGAAGATAAAATCTGGGATGAAAATGCTTCCTTAAAATTTTTCGCAATAGAAAAAACGTATTTAGATTTAAATGCGTTTATTAAATAAAAGGCAGGTCGACTTTAAGCATGTCATGGGTATATTGAAGAAAAGTTGTTTTAAATATTTATTACTATAAATATGTAACTAACTAACTAAATAACCATCACGCGGTCTCCCCGAAAGGGTAGGCAGAAATAATGAACTATCACACTTTTACAGATGCGGCACTCCATCCTTCTCTTTTCGCTCCGCGGGAGACGCGAGTTGCGAATCTCATCGCCACCAATAGGCATCTCCCGCGCACACTTCGATCGACCAATACCCACAAAATAAATCTAAAACAAATAATATAAGATATATTGATATAAAGTAAAAAAACAAAAAAAAAATTAACACAAAATGTTCTTTTTAGATGGTGCACATATTGTCTATTTAATTTATGTTCCACGAATCCACCGTTTTTGAATTTAGCACATAATGTAATAACACATTATGTTTTTTTCGACGTTGCACATGTTGACATGGACGATCCGGACTTTTGTGTTTATTTAATTTATGTAACACGTATCCTCCGTTTTTAAATTAGCTGTAACTAGGCAAGACTTAACCAGCAAGAACTTAAAAATAATATTGAAGAAATTGAAAAAAAAACGAAAAAACTGATAAAATTTTAACAGCAAAACAGTACAAACGTATTACGTGTCGCATTTAACTATTATAAAGTGCAGCAACAATCAAATTGTCCAAAACAATTCACTTACAAGAAATATCTCCAAATTTATAGGAGCACCACATGAACCAAACCAAATTTTCATAAATATGTAGGTATCTAATATAAATAATACCTTGAAATTGTATACATTTTTGCCGCTACCAAATCTTTTTTTGGTACAAGAACACCGTCAGTAAGGTAAGAAGACCTAAGCACCACTAAGAAGTATAACACTTTTACCTATGATAAGCCTGAGCAGGTTGGCCGCCAGCAGGCTGAGGTCCGGCGAGTGCCCCATCGGAGCGGTCAGGTCCCGCGGGGCCGTCGCGCCGCGCGCGCTACTCGCGGCTCCATCGCATCCGACCAGCTCATCTACCCAGATGTAGAGCCACTCATCCCGCTTCCAGTTCACCGCGTCACGCCGCAGAGCATCTCACTGAGCACTCGGAAGTACCATCTCAACCATCACTTAACATATTTTTCCGTTTTGGCAAATGCGCTCGGGAATGCAAATAAATTTAATTAACGGAACACGGCGCAGTAGTGGAACACTTCGGCTTATTGTCTTCGGAAAACGGCGCTCAGAAAATATTTCACTTGTTCAAAATGAGTTCCTTGTTTGAAATTGTCTAATTATACTTAATTTATAAATATATTCGAATTTTCAAAATATTTCAATATATTTGAAAGGAAAAATTTGTAAAATTATTAGTAGTCACGTTATAAATTTTATAATATGAAATGTGTGGATACTCTGTGTATGATAGAGTGTCGAATGAAAATATAAGAAGTGAATGCGGTGCGAATGATGGTGTTATGAACAAAATAATGAAAGGATCATTTAGATGGTTTGGACATATGGAAAGAATGAATGAAGAAAGAATGGTAAAAAAATTATATGTTAACGATATAAATGGAACCAGAAATAGAGGAAGACCGTGGAAAACGTGGCACGATCAAATAAATCAAATATTGAATGTCGGCCATGTGAGGAGTCAGAGAAATCGACGCGCGTGCATGACACGATGTATGAATGTTGAGGAAGCAAGAGAAATATGTCAGGAAAGAAAAGTGTGGCAGTCCATTCTTTCTGCCTACCCCTTCGGGGAGACGGTGTGATGGTTAGTTAGTTAGTTAGTTAGTTTAAAAATTTTTTATAAACAAAAATATTCCACAGCATGTTAAGAGGTGATCTCCATCCTCATGTGTAAATATACGTAATGGTACACATGATGATAGAGATCATCTCTAAAATATATTGTGAAATATTTTGTGCATCCAATAAAACAATTAAAATATATTGTACATTTCGTTAAGATAACAGAATTTCAATATTCATTATATTAACAGTATGTAAAAAATCCCAAATAAATGCTAAAGAAATCTTAAAACTGTACGTATGGTAACATGTTATTATGTTATAATCTGAATAAACATGTACTAGTTAAATAGTGAGACAAAAAATATTATACAAACATAAAAAGCGTATTTTAACAAAAATAATTTTTGGAAATGCTCGAAATAAAATTCCAAAATAAATACTGTTGAAATATTAATGTAAACATTTTTGGTGGGGAAATTAGGGTACACCCAAAAAAATTCACAAAATATAAATATAATACAGTTCACTTTCTACTGAAATTACAAACGATAAAAATAAAAGATAAAAATAACAAATAAAAAATATATATTTGAAGTGTAACATGGTCCAGAGTAAATAAAAATTATTTTCGTTTTCTTGTCCATATCCCGAATAATTAACGAGTTAAAAATTACTGAGAAATACGTTAATGCTGTAAAAAACAAGTATCTTCCTTATTTGTTTAAGGGAAAAAAACTAAGAAATGAGCATTATATTATATACCATTTTCCATAGTTACTACCAACAGCAAATTAAAATGCTAATTGAGGCTCGAGTTCTAAAATTATGCATTTCTTTTAGTGGGATTAAGCGACTGTGCAATAAGTCGGGATAATATATCCGGTAGGAGAACGAGGGGCATCGTCTCTCGCGATAATTTAGGTTTAAAAAAGAAATGAAAGAGAAGAATATAGAAACAAATAAACAACAAAGGGTTGCGGAAGGGGGAGCGCGTCCTTCCCAAGTAATGAAAGATAATATCAAGTCTCATGTTTAGGGCAATGGGAAACTTTGGACATTTGTAAAACGATCGGTTGTCGTTTCTTCGCAATCTTAAGGGACAGGAACGAAGAAAAGAAGAAAGCTGACATTAGCCGAACATGAGGCTTGTTTTGAATTTCTAAACGGTAAACATCTTAGAATGACAGTTTTTTATAATATAAACAGATTGTTGTAAATTATATTATAATATATCTTTATGTATTTCGATGTTTTAAATCGCTGTATATATCCAATTAATATGAAAAATAATAGTATGCAAAGTCAAATAAAAAACATTAATTTTACTTGAGTTTTATAATGACTACAAATAACATTTTATTTTTGTAAAAAAAATTAAAATACTTTAATAGAGCACTTTATTTTGTTTTCAGGGTAACACAAGTTAATTAAACATATGAATTTTTATTGAGTGATTGTATGTGAACTTGAGAAAAGACATGAGCTTTAATGCTAGTATGGCATAATATTGAAGAAAAAGCATGACGCTATAAATATCCTGGGATTACGATACCTATTTGAAGTATAAACTTGAAGTTGTAGTCTGTTCACTTTGTTCTTTCGCACAACGGCGTGGTAGTAAGTTAAACAATATGAATTAGAAAATTGATTAGAGCCACTAGCTAAAATAAAATGAAGAGACGCTTAAAGCGGGCACTCTATCAATCAAACATGATTAATGAATGTCTAAAATGAAGGAACGAACAGCTCTTTTTATAGAATATAATTCAGAAACATCATAACGATTTTCGTCACTTTCGTCATGTCTGTCAGTTTCAATACATCAATAATGAATCTGAAGGAAGGAGAAATATTTTCAGAATCGTAGACAGACGGTCGCAGGCGAATTACAGGGACAGCTCAGATTTACCGAGGACACAATTAATCAAAGCGCCTATATTCTAAATCTCCTTGTCCAAGTTAATCACGTCGTGAAAAATATAATCGAAAAAGGGATAATAAAGTGTCTACTAGGAAATTCTAGCTACGTTGGATTAGCATATATTCTTGCTTTATATAAAAACTTTTCATTTTTATTTAATTGCTTTTATCATTTATCGAATTGACTTGGTTAATAACATTGATGGATAAACTTTGCAAGATACTATAGCTCCTTTCATAGATTATATATTGAAATATTAAGAGGTGAAATTATTGTTATTTTTGAAATATACAATGATGTTTTTCGCGTTTCGTTACCCCGATGAAACTACGATTAGAGGGAAAACGAATTATAATAAATTTGTTATTGCATAACTTGAATTCAGGTATTAGAATGTTATTAGTTATTTTTAAACAATGGTATAAAAGTCAATATTAAATTATTAATTTGAATGAAAACGTCTCTTCTAGGATTTTTTTTAAGTCTATGTAAATGATATGTTTCTTATTTATAAGGCATAAGAAATGCAAAATACGTCATTCACATAATCTGTGATAAATCTTCTAGAAAACGGATGTTTTTATTCGTATCAATTATTAGAATGTTTTTAAATATGACTTTAGAATATTGGTACTTATTTGATGCTGGTCTAATTGATTATGAGGTCTCAATCATCAATCGACGGTAAATGGTATGCATTTCGATATGCACGACTAAACACAAATATGAATTTACATAATCATTCGGTGGCGGGTGTAATGAATGTGTTCCGAATCCACAGTCGAGACTCAGGCTTCGACCCGACATATTATCTACGACTGTTTATTTGATTGCGGAACTATCAATATTGGAACTAACGATGTGGGCTATGAATACATGTGGATTCAATGCGTGGGTATATGTTATGTTAACCTATCTTCTACAGTTACCATAAACAATTTGAGCATACTAAAAAATGTTACTTGACTTTGTCTGTTTCATGATTTTAAAATACTGTTTGAATAAAAGGAGTAGAAATGAGATATCTTGGACAATTGTGAGTTAAATCTGTATTTGATAAGTGTCATATGCAAATAAAATAATTGAACGCCGTGAATGAGAATGAATAATTTTATTTAAAGAATCATTTCATCATCAAGGTTTGGATACAGGGAAAGGATGAGTGAAGAAATAATATGTAAATGACGTAAATAGAACTAGAAATAGAAGAATACCGAATAAAACGTGGCGCGATCAAATCAATCAAATATTAAATGTCGGGCACGTAAGAAGTCGGTGAAATCGATGTGCACGCTTAACACGATGTATGAGTGTTGTGGAATCAAGAGAAGTATGTCAGGAAATACCAGTGTGGCGGTTCAGTCTTTCTGTCTACCCCTTCAGGGAGACGGCATGATGTTTAGTTGGTTAGTTAGTTAGTTGAATATTCTTCGTGTAAAATTAAATAATATACATATTATACGCAAGGTAAGTATCTCCAGTATCTATCCAGTATCTCAAGGTATTAACGGTCTAAAAAGCTATAATACTGAACCCAACAGTTTACTTTCAGCTTGAGGATTAGAATGGACTTTCAGGAACTATTAAAATAGCAAAATATTGAACATCAAATTTACAATTAGAAAATGGTAATCATATTTCCAGCCTGAGCGAGATTCTAACGGCCCATGGAGCGAAAGAGAAGGAACCAAGCAGGAGAAGCGTTTCCTTGTCGCACGCACAGGTATAATTACGGAGCGAGTCTCATTCGGTCTCGGCGGATTGCTCTATCTTAATTGGAAAGAAGGCTTTGGGCGGTGGAGGGCCGCTGTACGAAGGTGTGCCGGAGACCTGTGTGAGCAATAATTAAGAGGGTATGATCTTCATAAACGGGAGGCAAATTATTTCGAGAGAGGGGTCACACGAAACGCCGGCGATACGGATCTCCAATGAACTTTGTGAATCTAGAATAGTAATCGGAAACAAAGATAAACTATTAATAACGGTATGTACCAAAATACATTATGTATTTTACGTGAAAGTTCGAGATGCTAAATAAGTTACGTCGTAAATAATGCCCCCTAATTTTGTAAAGCCCTAGATATTATGTGAATATAAAGACTCGGAAAGTATCAATGGAAATAAAATTTTATAAGATTGTTAATAAATTTAGCGTGAAAATTAAATCAGTTCTAGAATCAATGGGCGGAATGAACCCGAGAAAACAATGAAAAAAGAATTCCGCGGGCCCCTACTAGACAGTGTTACCTTCCGCGTGAATAATTGCTCTCCGTTGGAGACAATGGACTAGGGCCGGTAAAGGACGTGCAGGGAGGACGAATTCCAATTATTATACCCAGGGTATTCCTCGCCCGAACGGGTAGGTGCCATTCTAGAAAAATAGCAAAGAAAATGTACCCGGCCCGTGGCATTCCTCGAGAACAATGGCGCCCGCGCCGTGTCCCGCCGTACGGCCAACTATGCCCAACTCAATAAAGGCTCCTCGGGCGGCTGCGACCCGTCTGCTAATACCGCGGTTTTGCGAACTGTTTACGCGAAGCAATAAAGCATAGACTGAACGCCATACAACATTCGGTTTGGTGCTTAAGCCCCGGAATAAAGTGCCCCCTTTCAATTCCTATTCGGAAAAAACGCGTTGTAAATGTATAGACCTTTCGGCACACCATTCGTCCAGTGGGGATTTATAGCATTCGAAACAATCGTCGTGGGATTCGTGAAATTGAAGTGATTGGAGAGAAAAGGCGGGAAAAGCGTAATTACAGAGCTCCGGTTAAATAGTTTATTTATGTAAAACAGTTTCTTTGAATGCCATCATAAGATTTATTTTTTACACGCTAATAATTATATTTAAGCATAATTCTTACCGAAGAAACTTAATTAAAACCGGTTAATTTTAGAAAAAAATTAATAAGTCACAATTCAACTGTACACATAGTTATAAAATGCTCGTATAATGTGAAATAAAGAAAAGTTTTTAAATAAATAACTTTTGAAGCATTCGCTAGTTTGGCCGAGAAAAATCTTGGTACGTAAAGATACTTGAAATAAAAATTTTCATCCCGACACGTGTTTATTGGTAGGTTAGGAAAGTAGAATAAGAAGTAAGCTAGCGGAAGATTCATCGGTGGCGAAACATAAGGGCTGGCGGGGCGGCATTTGTCAGCTGCGGGAGAGCGATAAGGCACCTTCGGCCTAGCGTCTCCCGCGGCCGTCCGCCCGCGCTCGCCGCCCTGCTTCCGCCGCCTCTCGCGGGGTGATTAACTGCCATGGTGGCCTTCGCAGGAGCTTCCGTCACGGACACAATCAGCCGGATAGAGACCCCCGCGATATAAATCATCCATCGAGGTGTAAATTGGCAATGATTCTAAAATAATACCAACAGCGTTATTCGTAGAAGATTTTACATAAAAATATTTAATATCAAATACTTCTCCAAGTTACACATAGTAAAGGTTAAGACGTTAGGATCATTTGAAATGGTGTTAGGAATCAGAGATGCTATAGAGTCGGGAGGATCCTCGAGGCCCTATGCACCACGGAGTTGTGACAGTGTGACAAGAAAAATTTGTATATTTATATTAGTAATGCAAATTATTTTAGTAGACATTTTTAGTTAACATTAAAAAAAAGAAGTCATTATGAGTGCCTCCCGTGTAAAGAGGCAAGGAAAGAAATTTAAATAATATTTTTTTAACGTGTTAGACCTAATTACTTATTTTAAACTTTTTAATAGTTGTAAAAAAAACTTTTGGTTGAAACTTTTGATGAACATTTTTGACATATAATAAAACTTCTAGAAAACTGACGTTTTCATTCGTATTAATTATTCAATATGGAGTTTTACATCATTGTTCAAGAAACAATTAATAAATTTTTTACACTAATTTGAAATCAGAAATATAATTAAATAGCCCATTGTTTTGGCCGAAACACTATGATAATCAATTAAAATTAAAACTAACTTGAAATGGAGAATACATGCGTATGATTAATGGCTAAAGAGAAAATAAAAACTCTGTATATTTTTAAATATACAATATAATCTGCCTCACGCATAATAAATTTGAAAAGGTGTGGAAAATAGCAGGAAAATAGGATGGCTCGTTTGGCTTTTCAGAGTGCTCTGTGACAACAAAGTGCCAATATAAACTAAAAGAAAGGTGAACAAAGCTGCTGTGAGATCAGTCATGCAGTTTGGAATGCTGGGCTGTAAGACGCCAAGGAGATCAGAGAATATTGAAGTGGGCTGCTTGGAGTGACCAGGATTGACATAATAATAAATTAGTATATTCGAGAAAACTTCAAAGTAAGGTATTGTGAGGGAGGGTCGTCAACGACGGTACGGTCATGTGTGCAGAAAGGGCGAGGACCACATCGTCCAAAAAGCCATACAACTAGAAGCAGGAAGGAGAGGATCGGATAGGCCCCCGGCAACTTGGCATTCAACCGTTAAAAACGACATGGAATTTCTGCAGATCGACGGAAAGATGGTCCAAGATCTAGAAACTTGGCGTAGCTCTATTAAGAGAGCCGATCCCATAAAAATGAGAAAGGGCTAGGAGAGAAGAAGAACGCAGCATCAGAAAACTACTACTAGATGTTTTCGTGTTTCGTTAGGACACCGTAATGCGATTTGGAGTTTTATCTCAAATATACTCGTAAACTAAGTTGAAAAATAAAATAAAAACTGATAACGTTATTCGCAAATATAATGTTTGGAATTTGACCCTAAGTATAAATAAAACCTCGTGAAAGAAATGTCGAATTTCCGTAGCGTTATCGCGATGTATTTTGCGAGTTTTATATGGGTCCCGCTGCCGCTTGTACTTTTTCAACTTCCCTCACATTCAAATAGTGCCCTTGATAATATATCTCCACTACCTGCTAAACTCCTTTATGGCTATTCTCGTGCATAAAAAATAATGTAATGATATTTTGATAGCGCCATAAAACTGCGAATGCCCAACATTTGTGTCCCGCAAAAAGGTAGCTGTATCCCTGTACCGATTGAAGACCAAATCAGAAACCAGATTGCCTTTTAATTCATTTCATAATTTTGCTGGGTTACTAGAAATCAATTTACCTACAGCAAAAACATTTTCCCAAATAAATTCAAGAGCGTCTACTCTTAAGGTAAGGCCTAATTAAATTAATTTTGATGGAATCATTGGTTTCTCTTAATAACGTGTCTAAAAAAGTAAACAGGAGGCCGTAGGAATGGAATAATTGAATTAAACGACCATATAAAAAAAACACCGAATAAGATTGATCCTGGAATTACCTATTTCTCGGAAGTTTTAAATAATCATGTAGATATATTATAAATATTATATAAGTACACCCACATGAGATTACGAACCAAATGCCTTTTTCTTGCTTAAGTAAATAAACGTAAAAATAAAGCATGCACTTAAATATGTATTAAGTAAAATATTTATAGTTAATAGAATATTGTATGTATCTGCAGATTACAATTTCATTGTGGAAAATGAACCATTTAAAACTTGAATAACACGGATCGATCCTTGATAATTTGTTTGTCAAACATAAGGGACGGCAATCAAATTATATTGGCCTATTGAATTTGATGGATTGGGAGAAATGTAAAATCATTATATGTTAAAGTATTATTAAGCACTTACTATTCAATTTTGGAACTTTATATGAATATCAATGATTTAAAAAGGTAAAAATGAATATCAAAGGATATATGCATATAACCATGTGAATTATCTTTTTGATCCTATTATAATTAAGATGTTTACAAATTCACTATAGCTGCATCTAACGAGGTTAATTTCGAATGTCACTTCGTTTGGAAGACGAATTGCCTTCAATTTAGGAGAACATCTAAGCGTCTCTACGCGGCAATTTAGGCAATATACGTGAAACTAAAAAAAGAAATTTTATTTGAAAGGAAAAACATAGATTTTTTAGTAATGCGAAATGGCTCAACAAATTGCATAGTAGAAGTGCAATTCATCTTTACGATGTTATTGGGTTGGCAACTGCACAATTTTCATTGTTGCGATGTTCTTCCACTAATGCGGGTTGCGAGTGTGCCATACTTACAGATAATGTGTTAGCATCGTGACAGATGACTCGTGACTAAATGTTATTGGAGAGGCAATACTAGTTTCATGGTTCGTTTCATGTCGAGGTAACATTCCTTCTTGATATTGCCCTCTGCAATAGTAACGAAATTAGAAAAAAGCGGAAAAATACGCCGTGATTTATCAAATTATAACAACGATAAATCAAACCGTGCAAATTATTAGTTTTTGTAAAAAAATCAGTTTTTAAAATAATTGGTTCTTCGGGTAGAAAAACAACGAACACGTTTAAGGATATACTTTTCACACAGAAAAATATTTGGACGGTTTATTTTTATATAATAGAAGTTAGCAAGTGAATGCAATTTAATTTCTATAGCATCGTATAAAAGGTAACAGAACTAAAGATGGGTATGGGGGATGGGGGTGGGGATGCTTTTAATGGTTTTGATGTACTTGTTGAATTGAATCATTCAATGCTATTAAATTGATAAAGTGATTGCATAAACGATTCGTTTTAAATTGTATACTTGCAAATAAGTATTGTCGTAGATAACTTTAAAGATCCAACCGAATCTTAAATGCGATCAATTGATACGAATCTTATTTAGTAAACTATTAAAATGGCGAATGTTCGATTTCAGAGTATCTAAACGATCTTCTAACGAACGAAACTAAACTCGTATAAAAGTCTTCCGCTTAAGATAACTAATAAAGTGAGCAGACTCAGCTGAGCCAGTTTCGTATCTAATAGTAATTCAATGATAATAAGTTCCCAGCTCAAGACTCGGCCTATCCTACCGACCGCCAGCACTGAGCAATTCAAATGTCTTTATTACCTTTTCGATTTACCCAACGAGTAGATTTTTCATTGTGGAAGAGATTTCTGCGTTGGCAAAGGATATTTTCAAATTGAAACATAAAA
Organism: Lepidostoma basale; assembly: GCA_022606425.2. Taxonomy (NCBI): domain Eukaryota; kingdom Metazoa; phylum Arthropoda; class Insecta; order Trichoptera; family Lepidostomatidae; genus Lepidostoma; species Lepidostoma basale. Next base: position 425,950 of record JAHDVF020000864.1, on the reverse strand, counting down.
TATCTTAAAGTTTAATATCACATAACAGGCTATTTAATGGCCCTTGTAAAGGCTGCGCGATTTAATGTTGACAGATGATTGCGTATTCAAATGAAGGTTAGCGGCCTGGGTAGGTACTGGCATTATAAAACCGAGGCAGGAGATCTATTCGGAGAAACATTCCTGCAATGCTCGCGCCATTGCTAGCAGGACGTAATGCAATATTATTCGGAACGTGGAAGTACGAGTGACGTGTCTGGGAGAGTCTGGTAAAAGGATTAAACCTTCGGAGATATTTTTGTACGTTTAATAAAATTTTCCCTCGGAATGCCTCATAATTAACAGCTCTAAGGGTAAAGATAAAATCATTTGGTTTAGACAAGTTACACCGTGGAATAGAGTCTATTGATATAATTATTATGGTAAAATGAAACTAACTTCATTAGTAATAGGACCAGATAGTAATTATATTTTTTGTATCAATATATTTAACGTTGTGTAAATGATTGAGGGATCAATTATCTCATAAATATTATATATCGAACATACGTTTTTTTATACAAAGAAAAAAAAAACCTTTTAACCCTTAGATAAAAGATTTGCATGAAGAACAGAGAGTTCATTTGAGATCCGTATTCAAAGTAAAGTAAACATTCGGCTAGCTATTCTCCAAATAAGAACTGTGAAAAGGTCTAAATTTCGAAATCCCTGGGTATATGTAATATGACCGTTTGTCGCCTTGTGCCCCATCTCTGCCCAAACGTTCGTGTTATTTTATAAATTGTCACATTTATTCTTGACAAAAAGCTCACTGGTCCGCGAGATTTTTTCTTGATGACACAGCGTATACTACAATACCAAACACGCAGATATACTCTTACATTCCCCACTAACTATACGAACTTTATAAGAGAAGAGTATATAGAAGCTGTATTGGGATCAGGAAATTGTTTGCCTCGCGAGGGAAAATAGCTGTGTAAAGTGAACCGAATAAAAAGAAGAGTCCTCGAAAATCGAACAAAATAGTGTTTATGTGGCTGAGAGAGAGAGATATACTTAAAACATAATTTTATTCGGGCTCCTCGCAAAGAGTGCAAAAATTTAAATTAAAAAAATTCAACGTTAAAATAAGCAATCAGGAAAAAATACAGCCAAGAAAATCCTCCTAATGTTCCATTTTAATAAAGGGTATAATAAATTCTAGTGCAAGAAATTGGTTTCCTTTCGAAGAAATCCCAACAAGGAATCGAGGGAAAAATATAAGTGCGAGTAATGAAAAAAAAGTGGCAGAAAGTTACACAGGAAATCCATTAATGGGGGATATTTACTCCATTAGGCTTAAGTGTGTCGTTTAATGGATGACTTAGCCTACTAGGCAGATCGCTAATAAAATGTATTTAGCCAGATAAGCAACACCTTACTCGGATTATGATAATGAGGAGGTTATGTCTTACCTTAACAGATTAGAGGATAGTTGCCTAATTACCCAAGCGGGACTAGTGGTAAATTACTACTTGAACTATAATAACTATTCGAAATACAGAGACAAACAATGATTTTGTTTAACTGTACCCGAATATTAATTTAAATTTAGCAAACCAGATTAAAAGTAATTCTGCAGAAAGTAAAGATAAAAAAATACATTTCGATGATTATAATTATTATCTTTATTGCGGAAAAGAAAACATTTACGTAAACGAGGATGAGTGTTTTATTAAAAGACTCTTTAGTAATACACACCAAAAGTTGTTGCACCATTTTCCTGTGTCATGTTTTTTCGGCGTTGTACTCGTATGCCAACATTAGTACTTATTTCTGCTAGAAATTTTTTCCATACATAAATAATAGCAACAGTTTTTCAAGTAGCAGAATATAACGATTTTTACCATACGTACATTGCTTGTGCATAATAATATACTGCAAAACGATCATTTGTTCTTAAGAACGTGGCTATAAAGATTAAGATTTTTTATTGTAATTCATTTTAAGATTTAAAAAATATAACTAATCATTAGTCTTTTTTCATTTATTTATAACACAATATTTAATACTTTTCGTATTAATTTTCTCGACATGTTTTGAATGTTTTATACCTTTAAACCGAAAGTATTTAAAATATTGTACATATAAGCTAAACTACATGTGAAAACACATCATTTGTGTAAGCATTGTTTATTTTTCTTTACGAAACCATTACACGTGTGAATGAACACTGTCTGATCTCAAAAGAGTTTACACTGCGAGGTGGTTATTTGTTTACAAATATGTATTTATCATTCGAGAACAAACAGAAGCAATCCAATAACACAAAGTGAGTAAATAATAAAGATCATTCATATTCCGGGCGCGGGCGCCGCACCTGAGGAAACTCGTGCCGATGTTTTTAATAACTTGGAAAAAAGCTTCCGCAATCCCATATAGCTAATGTGATTCAGTAGCTATATGAAAGCAGGCTCTGGCTGTAGGCCAATAAATTAAATGGGGAGAACAGCTAACTTATCCGACTCAGGATCATTAAAAATAATAGTAATGATCGTTGAATAGATATGAGGAAAAGTGCATAATCAATTAAATAACATGGAGAGAGACCGTGGACATGGACCGCCACATTGTTACATCCTAACTCGTGACATGCACGCTCGTCGATTGTTCCTATGTCGTTTGTTACTTTGATTGATTTGATCTTGCCATGTCTTCTTTGACCTTTCTGGATTTATTTTTCTAATCGCAGTACTTGTATATATCTTTTTAATCATTCTTCTCTTACCCGTTCGTTCCATATGTCCAAACCATGTTAGTTAACTTTCTTTAATTTTATTAAGGACGCCGGATAAATCTAATGATTATTAATGAAAATAATTATCACAATGATTAAATAATATTATGTTATTCAATAGGAACCTATTTTCTATAAATTTATCGATAATATTTTCCATTAACAATCCTTACAAAAACAATTTTTTAACGATTCTTCCCCTATCTTTTATTTCCACATGTAACAACCACCGTACTTAATTTTTTTAGATGCATTCATTTGCCTTATATCTTCATCGGTATTCTATCATACATAATTTTTCCACAAAATTCTGTTTAATGACCTCATTTCTACACCATTTATCCTTCTTAACAAGAACCAAATATTTTTATAAGCAGTAAAATAAATAACTATCTTTATTAGCAGTGCCTACTTTGAATGGATCGTTTACTTTGTTCTCAGCACAAACCCTTCTCTTGATAACTTTTGAATTTTTTTTCGTTTCTTGTAATCCATACTAGAATTTTATTAATACTAAAAATAAATTTAGATTTCAAATCGCAAAAACCGATGACGGCGAAAATGTTTTCAATAGATGAAAAACGCGAGTATATGGAGTTTATTCTTCTACTAATATGCTTCATATGATATGGCAGCAGTTTGTAGTTATTTTCTAGTAGTTTGCGTGCACCTGCCCAGAGTGGCGGGTTTTTGAATCTCTGGATGCGCGGGGTTAATGCTGCCCTTTCTCCAGTTATATACGGCGTTTTTCATTTACCCAAAGAGGCTTGTATTCACCTGCCGCAAGCTGTTTGGGGCGGGAACACAAGGCGAAAAGAGGGTTAAGGGCTTTTCGCGCCGCTTAAAGTTGTAAATCAGACAGAGCGGCGAGAAACTTGTGAAAAAAAGTCCTAACCTAACCTTACCAAACCGAAGAGGTGACCACGAACTTTAATAAAATCATGTTGAAAAACGATATGAAGGCTTATGAACAACTTATCCTATTTATTGTTTCTTGAACAATGATGTAAAACTCCATATTAAATAATTAATATATATCAAATGGTAAAGGCATTTGATATGAATTACCATAGAAGGGCGAAACATGTCATTACATAAAAACTTAATAAAACCCCTAGAAGACAGGCGTTTTCATTTATGTTAATTAAATTATTTTATAGTAATTAATATTGTATATGTATTCTAGAGAGCCATTTACGACGTGTTTTTTTTAGAAGTATACATAATTTATTTAGTACCGTTTGTGATTAAGAAATAAGACAATACAATAATAACATACAATTACCACCGATTTCATTCAATACATGGCACTTCTATATAAAGATTCAAACGGATCTGAGACCTCCGTGAAATAAATGGTCCATTTGTCACCCGCCGGGTGATCCCTAAATTCCACTTCGAACAGCAAAAAACAAAAAAATTAATAAAGTATATCGAAAAGCATAACCCTGAATCACACGCTCGCTCCAGAAAATGAATATATCAGACGATATTTGAGGATTCATTTCGCTTCGTGTAGGGTCGAAGGGACAGCTCTTTATTAAATCTGAGATGAGCGGATGTCAAATAAAAATTCGCTTGAATCAAAAAGTCTGACGAAAAAACTGATTTCGGTTTGAGCTTCTTTGAAAATGAATCTTTTCCTCAAGTTTGATTCGTATTTTTATGGCGGCTTTATTCTGCGAAAAAAACTCTGTTACTCAATTCCAACTTGATGCGAGGAGAAAGTCATTTAGATTTTATAGATTTCGGGCAAATGTATAAAAACATATCTGGTGTTGAAAACTTAGGAAACAAAACTGGGTTAGAAGTCTCACCCGAAAGCGATTTTCTCATATTTGTTAAAGGATAGTAACGATTTAGAGAGAAGAAATGGACATTTGATAGATAAAAATAACTTGCGGCTGAAGCTGGACCCCAATAAATATTTACGGCTTTTAGATTTGGAATTTCAAAACGTAATATGCGTTTATGATTGTTTGCAGATGCGAGAAATTTATAATCATTGTTAAAACATACTAATGGGTAACAGTAAATTTATCTTTTGTTGAAAAACAAAACTACTTTATAACACAGCAACATATATTGAAAACAAAAATCCTTCGAAATGAAAATTAAGTGTTTATATTTATTTTAGAAATGTAACGAATTTAACTTTATAGTAGGTGGATTCATATAATAATATGATGTGAAAACATTATCTTTCATACTCCTTGATACGCCAGGGGAATAATATCCCTTACGTAGCTGGAAGACACTTTAGTGTGTGATTGTCACCTAAAGAGGGAGACATCAATGGACATAACAGTAAAGGACATTAAGGAAAAGGAAAATGATGCCATTGATGGAAAAAAAATATTGCTCAAGATTTTTAACCGTTTACACTCGCTTTAGATGGAGCACTTTAACTCGCGATAGTTTTTAGTGCAAAAAGGATTGGAGGCCTTAAAATAACATTCAAAATAATGTATCTTTAGAGTTCAATTCATTTTCAGTTTCATCATTTTACTCATAATGCTAAATTCATATGAGTATAAAGGTTTCTCGGTTTCCACTTTTGTTTTACAAACTGAATTTCATCTACATTTTCCATTATGGCATAGACAAATTTAACGTTTAATAATTAATGGCTGAAACAAAAATACATAATATAGATTGCAATACAGTTTTACTTTGCGACCACGTAGTTAATATTTACAATCTCAAAAACATATTAGTCTGTTAATTATTTAAACTATTTATCTTACAAAATGCTCTTTAGTTTATGGAATTTATCAGATTAGTTTATGAATGTATGACATATGCTGGGAATGATATTGTTAGTTGCCAGGAAAATGTTTGACAACAAATAATTCCATATTGTAGTATTTATTCTGTGAGATAAAAGGGAAATAGCAAAACGGTATCAATAACGAGTTAATAGATGCACAGTAAAATAAATACGAATTTTATTAATTAAAGCACTGTTTTTTCCACTTTTGAGTTTACTTTTCTCGACATGTTTCAAAAGCTAACACCTTCATCATCGAGAGAACGAAATAAACGAGAGAAAAGAGTTTATATCGTTCTCCTGATGATGAAGGTGTAAGCCTTCGATACATGTCGAGAAAAATAAACTCAAAAGTGGAAAAAACAGTCTTTTAATTCATAAAAATTCGTCATTATGGAATTCCACAGTGTTAACGCCTAAAGTTTATCTAAAAGTTAAATAAATACTAATAAGATCTTGTATATTAAGACAAAAAAAGTAAAGAAGATAAAATATGATTATATTACGTAGTACATTCACTTTCTTTAAAAGCGTTGGGAGCATTAATCTTTTGAACAAACTTTGAAGCAGCATCAGCATTTTACTTTGATATTTAATTTCTGACGGAACCGCAAGACTACGTATTGATGACTCCTTCATAAAGGTAAGGAAAATTTGTAAAGTGGGTTTGAGTTACGGCATGAGTCCCTTCGAGGACTTTATATAAAATAATAACCGATAAGCGTAAAACTTTCTTTTCACATAAGCGTTTCTTTATTTGAAGCTATTCAAACAAAAAGTTCGCGTTCACAACTGCAGGGTAAACTAGCATTAGTAATTGAATGGCTAAAGGAGTAAGTTCGCCATTAAATCGCAACTGGAATGATTCTGGAGAGTTTCATTTACCTAATGCTCTACGAGTATATGTGCAACGGATCGTGCGTGTGGTGAGCTAAGGATGCCTTTGATACGGTTATACAAAGTGCATCTTTTCTATCGACGGGCGGATAGAAACTAGTCCACGGACCCCATACATTTTCCGCGGGCTATATAACGTTGATCATTATAAACTTTTACATTATCAAATCAAATCAAATCAGTTTATTTCATCAACAGACATTACAAAAAATATTTTTAAGGCATCTATTGAGAACAGGTAAAATAATATATTATGCATAGTATACTACCAGAAACGCATAAGAGATGGTTCAACATTAGGAAGACAGGATACTCTCCAGAATTAAGAGTATTTGCCTTCTGAACGTACTTTCACTAACATGAAAGACGTCGATTATAGGGTTATTAAAAAGGGGCTTTCATTATGAATATGAGAAACTTCCATTGGTCCATAATTTTTTATCTTATTCAAAAATATATAAATGATTTCTTAGTAATATAATTGATTTACAATTAAAAGCTAGTTATCATGGCCATTTAGAGTAAGCTGAACATGTATAAAGCTTGCATAATACTAATCATAACATAAGGCGTTGAACCAAGGGCAGATATAGTCAGGACCAAATAAGTATTGAGGACTTAAGAGATGAAGATACTGAGGATGAGAGGAGATAAAACTCTAAGAGGATATTTATGAGGTTAAGAATATCATAAGATAGAGAAGATTGCGAAGGAGGGCTTGGTACTGTCATGTCCAAAGAATGGACACCACTAGACTTCCTTTTATTGCACATAGTAATCAGTCTTACGGGACTTGTTCTCGTGGAAGACGTCCTAAAATATGGAAGGACATCTAAGAATCCACTTAACAGGAGGAGCAACTCTCTAGAAAACAGTCCACATAGATTTAAAGCAAGGGAAGAAAAGATTTTGAAACATGCTATTGATTTTCCAAAGCATTATCTTTTATTGATGTAAAATAATACAAATGTTATTATATATAACTGCGTTAAACAAAGTGTGAAATACAATTAATATTTGTTTTCGTTATAGGCTATATGTTATTTAAATGTATAACGTACCGTGATAAGCTGAAAAAAATAGGTGATAAAATATCTGTTCTCAATAAACAAAAAATATGAAAAAAAAAATAATAATAAAAAACTAAGATTATATACAAACACCGAACTAGTAGGTAATACGAAAATGTTAGACCTTTAAACTTGAATAAGATTTTCGCAGATAGTTTGCTGATTCCTAAGGGTCGTTTTAGGAAAGACAAATGTGGGTAGATATTGGAAGGTAATGTAATCATCTGTTCTCGGAACACTAACTCGGATTTCATTCTGCCGGACGGGAAGAGATATAGAAGATGCATTCATTTTTAGAAAACGATTTTGGAAATTTATAAAGACCTTCGGAAAATTCTTCAGGTTGTTCACAAAGAATTTGCTTATATTCGAAAGCAAAGAATAAAGCACTAACGATGTAAAAAACTGAATAAAAATCAATATGTTTTTTTACTTAATAATTTTCCTTGCTTTGTGTTCGTGAAAAAAGTATGGATAATAAACAACTTTCTAAAACACAATAACGTGGTGTTTTTCATCAAAAGTATTCATTATAAAACCATACATATAAACGTTCTTTTCACTGTATAAATCCACTACCAATTAAGTAACATAAATTGGAAATTGATGAATGGAAAATTCAATTTTATGTTTAATTGTGATGGCCTTGTCAGTTATCTGGTACACGTGTCTCGTAAATATAATAAGTATAACATGTTCAGCAAAACGTTAGATTGAATATAATACAAAAATAATGTGTATATTGTACTTAAATAATGATGTAAAACTCCATATTAAATTGTTAATATGAATGGAAACTTCTATTTGACTAACTAACCTAATATAACCGACATTTGGTAATACCTTAGACAGGCGAAAAAAGTCAGTCAAATAAAATATCTTAAAACTTCTATGAAACATACGTTTTTATTTGTATTTATAAAAATAAACAAAGGTGACAAAATATGATCAATTGTGATATTTATAACAAAGTTTTTATTTAAAAAGTTAATGAAAAATAAACCAAAACAAATTCTGTTATTCTTAAATTAAATTCCTAAAACGAAGAAGAAATTTAATACACAATGATGAACGCTAGATTTTACAATCAGGATACACTGTGAAGAATATCATTCTAAAGGACAGACAATAAACCGTATTTGGTATCGTTAAGCGGTATTTATACAGCAAATATCCTGAGCACACAGCCCCGACGATCTCACTGGGACACGCTAAAGTTACAGTACTATTATAGAAAGTAGTAAAGGATCACCGAGAAACATTAAAACAACCGTAGTTTCATAACATATTTCATGACTATATTTGAATACTAACTAACTTACTAACCATCACGTCGTCTCCCCGAAGGGTAGGCAGAAAGATTTTTACTGCCACTGTTCTGTGCTGATATACTTCTCTCGATTCCCCTACATACATATATTGAGTCATCCACGCACGTCGATTACTGAAACTCTTCACGTGACCCGTATTTAATATTTGATTGATTTGATCCTGCTATGTTTTCCTCGGTATTTCTCTATTTCTAGCTCTGTTCACGTCGTTTAAATATACCTGTTTACATTCATTAGTTCCATGTGTCCAAACCATCTTAACGACCCAAGTATTTGAAAATATGGAATAAAACTGGTTTGTTTAATGCCATTTTATTTTATTTTAATTATATATCTAGAAGCATTTTAAACGAAGTAAAAGTTGTTAGGTTTATAAGAGTTTCGCTGGTAATAAAATTTAAAATTAATTAAAATTGGACTCAATTATAAGTTGAACATGAAATGACCAAAAACATGTCAAATTATGGTTCAAGCTAAATATTTAAGAAATCTACCGTTTTAAAAAAAATTCAAATTACTTTTTTTCTATTCAATTTAAGAAAAATATGAAGTTAATAGAAAAAACTTCTAAAATAAGAAAACAAAATAAAAGTATTACAAGATTTTTACCCTATGAAACAGATAGAATCAGTTGACTATAAATAAAGTACAAAAAAGAAAACATTTAAGTCTTCAATTTGCAAATATATAAATCATAACTGTACTACAATAATTTGTTTGGATAGAACTTTACTTGAAGTACACAAATATTAGGTCCTTTCATATGAAATTGGCGTTTTGTATGGGAGGAACATAAAGTTGATTTTTTTAAAATATAATACATTTATTTAATCAAAGTATGTACCATTGCTATCTATGCACTTTTGCCATCTCATAGGTAGTTCATCGATCCCTTTACTAAAAAAAGCATTCGGACGGGAATCAATAAAATCTTTGAAGTCGGTTTGGACTGCCCCATCGGAGTTGAATTTTTTCCCTTGCAAGAAGTTATCCAAATTTCGAAAAAATAGTAATCTATTGGGGCAAGGTCCGGAGAGTACGGTGGATGTCTTAGACATTCCAATTGAAGCTCTTCTAATTTGGTAGCCGTCTGTTGTGCAGTGTGTGGTCTAGCGTTATCATGAAGCAGCAGTGGCCTAGAGCGGTTAATCAGCCTCGGGTGTTTAGCAGCTAGCTTTTCCATCATTGTTTGCAGTTGCTGATAATAGACATCTACCGTAATCGTCTGGCCAGATTTAAGAAAGCTGTAGTGAACGACACCAGCACTAGTCCACCAAACGCTCACAAGTAACTTTTTTGGAGTCAATTTTCGCTTGGGGTATGGTTTGGCTGGTTCGGCAGGGTTCAGCCATTGCGATGAGCGCTTCTGATTATCATACAGGATCCACTCCTCATCACAGGTAATGATTCGATTCAAAATCCCTTCATTATTGTGCCGGTTGAGTAATGCAACGCAGCAGTCAACGCGCGTTTGTTGATTTGCTTCACTCAATTCGTGAGGTACCCACCTTTCAAGCTTTTTCACCTTCCCAATTTGCTTCAAGTGGATTAAAACAGTTTTATCACTAACACCGCAGCCTGCAACTAACTCGGACGTGGTTTGCGATGGATCCGCTTTCACAATAGCCTTCAATTCTTCATTATCAACTTTGGTCTCCGGCCGTCCTCGGGGCTTGTTCTGCAGGTCGAAATTTCCAAAACGGAAACGTTGGAACCAAAAATGCACTGTGTTTATTTTTGCGGCACCGTCGCCATACACATCATTAATCCTTCGAGCCGTTTCTGCAGCACTGGTGCCACGGTGGAACTCGTACTCGTAAATAACGCGATATTTCAAGTTTTCCATTTTGTAAACTGAGTGAAGCAAAGAAAAAAAACAATTGAGGAAAAAACAAATGAATTATAATTTTCGAAACACAAATACTTAAGTAAATAGCTACATAAATTTGAATTTGGAATTCCTAACCAAAGAGAAGATATTTGAGATTAAAGTTACCAGTACGGCAAAACACCAATTTCATATGTAAGGACCTAATATATAACAAATTCCATCGAAAGTTACATTTTAACAAAAAGTGATAGTAAGCAGACCCATGTTAGAAAGTGTATTGGCATATTCTAAGGTAATATTGGTGTAGCCGTCACTCTCGTGAGTCCATTACAGGCCTCCCCACAGGTGAAGCCGAGAATGGATATGCCAAGATTGAATCTCAGGCACTTTCCAAGTCAAAGTTTTCCACTAGCGAGTCAGCGGGCGTATTGTCCTTTAAAGGTTGTTTAATATTTCGCATGAGAAATTTCTCAGTGAAGTTCGACTTTGGATCGAGTAAAATATAAAAGCGACGTGCATTTCACTCTTGTTATTATAATGTTACGCAGAACACGCGATAAATAAATATTTATATGAGTCGAATTTCCAAAAAAATCGTTATAATAGAAAACAAAATGAAAGGTCCATATTGTTTATTCCCGGAAACATTTCCAATACAAATACGTAGATATAATAAACGATTTATTAAGTTATTTATACGTCACATTATTGGATAGTTATACTAGTATACTATATATACTCGTATATATATATATATATATATATATATATATATATATATATATATATATATATATATATATATATATATATATATATATATATATATATATATATATATATATATATATATATATATATATATATATATATATATATATATATATATATATATATATATATAATATGAATGAAAACGTGTGTTTATTAAAGTTTTATTATATTTTACGGGAATGATGTTTCTACTTGTTAAGACATTATTAAATGTTGACATTTCTAGTTTTTTTTATCATACATTCTCAATGCATTAACAAGGTTAAACGTGCTGTTCCTGTAAAGTTTTATAATTATTTTTTATAAAACAAACGTTTTCTGTCTTATTAATTATATAATATGAAGTTAAACATCATTGATATATAACATAATTGGATATTAATAAACGTGAGAAAATTCTTTTGACGAGATAAGCTAATTAACTGAAGCAATAGATTGTATTTAGGATGCAATTAATATATAATTTAATTGGTAAATGGCATATCAAAAGAAGTTAAAATTAAGTTAACAATTTTCATAAATTATTATTTCAATCTTTGATCTCAATAAAATAAACCAGATACATTAACAGTAGCGGAAGAAGCGATGTAACACGAAACTTCTCTCCGGGACATTTGATAAGGGCCATTGAATTGTATTAATAAGTTTTTATGAGAAAAGTTACTTGACACGCTCTTCAAATGATAGAGTTTATCAAAGATTCGCAAGCAAATAAATTTTGAGCCAGTAATTTAAACAAAGCCTTTTACTCACACTTTAAAACAAAGTAAAAGACGTATCATTCATTACAAACAACGAAAGTAAACCACCCTTAACGGCTTACATCTCTTAGCCTTAATGTTTGGGGTAGCCCGGGAGGTGGCACAACAAGATGAGGGGGTCGGGGTAAATATAACACGGGGCTAAAAGAACAGGGCTTGGGCCAAAGGGCTAATTGAGATCAATGACTGGTATAGGCCACTTTACCAAAGCCAACTTTCCTCAGAGCCACGTTGTTGAGAAACTGCCGTGTGGATTTAACGTGAAAAATATTCCAGCCGTCCCAGTTTTTTTCAATTCACCGCAGCATTTTTTACATTAAGAGGGGGGAAACCCATTAGATTTCGGAACGAAAAGAGGAAAGTAACATCTTTTACTGACATAATGGATATTTTCTATGAGACAAGTTTTGGAAACGGTTTAAATGAAACTTATTAGATTCGTGAATTTACTATGAATTAGCGTATTTTCATTATTTTATACATTTATTTGATTTATTTAAAAGGTGTACAAATATACAACTTAAAAATTCGAAAAACACCATTATGTAAATACAAATTATTATAAAATACGAAATAAAAATAAAAAAAACGCGCAGATAAGAATAGAGTTGTTTGTAAATTGTTTTACTATGTTTTACATGGCTTGGACATATGGAACGAATGGATGAGGGAAGAATGGTTAAAAAGATGTATACAAGTGGTGTGAATGGGAAAAGAAGTCGAGGAAGGCCAAGTGAGACATGGCTCGACCAAATTACTCAATAACTGAAAGGCGGCCATTAAGTAGGAACAATCGACGAGCGTGCATGTCACGATGTGTGAATGTAGAAGAGGCGCGAGAGTTATGTCAGGATAGAACAGAGTGGCGATCCATCCTCTCTGCCTACCCCTCCGGGGAAACGGCGTGATGGTTAGTTAGTAAGTAAGTTAGTTAGTTAGAATGTAATTGCTTTTAAAATGTAGCATTTGAATGTGTTTAAATATTGCAATTTATAACAGTAACGCAATAAACACGAAGGTAAAATTATAATAATAAGCGAAAATGGTACGGCACTTTCAGCTAAAGCATAAAAGTAATCTTAAATGTAAATAAAACATACCCTTAAGCCTACTTTCAAACCTGCTTTATACAGTTTACTCATTGAATTCAGAACATTGACAGGGGACGTGAGCATAAGGCGCTGTGTATTATTGCTGGGAAAACTTTCAATTGAATAACTTTATGGCAATATATACAGAAAACATTCTTTATATTATTTCAAGTTACTTATATAATATGTAATACTTGTTCTCATTAAGATTTGAATATTGTGTTTTTTCAGAAGTTTATTTAGTGTACATTTGAATATTAATTGATATAAATTGAATGTTAGAAATAAAGTCATATTATAATAATAAACACTTAAAATAAGTACTATTTTCTTTATTCTTTAAGTAATACAGTCTGTGATTCTAAATCAAATAAAATTTACTAATTCCGTCTACTGAGTGATTAATTTATGCAACAGACCGATTTCTAAATTGCCTGTAAAAACTTGAAACAACCAGAAAGTTAAATACATTATTATTTTAATGGTAATTTTATGTATGAGTTCAGGAACGTTTCGAAGTAACATAAACAAAGCTACAGGATTTTTTGATAAAATGAATACTACGAGTACTTTAAATTGAGCTAACTGTTTAATGTGGGGCACATAAATGAGACTATTATGATAAGTTTTAATAAACATGTAAATTAATACTCGTGTAATAAAAACAACCTCAAAATGTTGGACTAAAATTCTTCCGGAACTCATTGAAATGAACAAAATAATTTTTATTGAATAATTACTCTCCGTGACATACCAACGCAAAGACAATGAACACTCCGATCAGAGGGAACCAATGCGAATAACATTGTAATGCAAGAGCTAATAAAGCAAGTTTCTACGATCGTGTTTTCAGTGTTGCGGGTCTGTTGACATGTTAATCCACATCTAAGTATTGAGTATCAGAATAGCAATAAAAAATATTACTGAAGACTGCACAGTCTAGTAAATTTTATACTTTTTTGATTATAGTAATAATCCCTAAGGGTAATTGATTCAACAAAACTGCAATTTGTTTAAATACATCATCGGATAAATAAATAATAAATGTTATTATTAAACGTGTTTTCAACAAAATAATGATAATATCATTAGGATGGTTTGGACACATGGAAAAAATGATAAAGAATGTAAATGTAAACGGAACTAGAAATAGAGGAAGACCGAGGAAAAAGTTTGTAAGAAACGACACAAACAAGGAAGTATTGCAGTGCATGAAGAAAGAAGAAGAAATTGTAAAGACCATAAAGTGCTGAAAGCCATTAAACGGGAGAACATCACGAGAACATCATGAGAAACGAAAAATACATAGTGCTGCAATTGATTGTCCAAGGTAAAATTAACGGAATACGAAGTGTCGGGAGAAGAAGAAAATCCTGGCTATAAAATTCCGAGAATGGTTCAGTTGCAGCCCAAAATTCCTGTTTAAAGCTGCAATATATAGAGAAGAAATAGCCATGATGCTGTCCAACTTCCTATAAGGAAAAACAAGAGGAAGAAGAGGAAATCGTGGCACGATCAAATAAATCAAACATTGAATGTCTGCCGCGTGAGTAGTCGGAGAAATCGACGCGCATGAACGACACGATGTATGAATGTTGAGGAATAAGATTTTAATTAACTAACCATCACGCTGTTTATCCAGAGAGGTAAGCAGAGAGTATGGACCACCACACTCTTTTCTTTCGCCACTTCTAGCTTTCTCTACATTCATACATCGTAACACGCACGCTCGTCGATTTTGCTGAAAGTGGCCGCCTTTTAATAATTTATTAATTTTATAATGTTTGATTAGTTATTCATTCTCTCAACTCAAAAGGCTATACCTTTTAAGAACGTATAGGAAAAATAAAAAAAATACAACAAAAACAAAATATTAAGCCGTTTCTCCAGAAGTGTAGGCAAAGAGAATGGATCGTCACACTACTTTAGCCTGACATACATATCTAGATTTCTCTACATTCACACAGCGAGTCACACACGTACATCGATTTTCCCCGAATATACGATAGACATATAGAAGTAAAACATTGGAGAATGACGGCTTATTCATTAAAAACGTGATTATAGTACTCCACACTCGACGAATTATTATGCGTGAACAGATTTACACTAGTACTTCACTGAAATGAGCTTGTTTATGCCCCAACGAAGTGACGCTGGCCCCCCAGTCGCCAATACCCTCCCCGATCCATGGCCTATACGAGATGATTGATGATGAATTCTAAAGCAGTAATCAAGTTTTGGGTCAAAAGTAAAATTGAGCGCTTTGTTGTATTAACGAATCTGGCGTTTATCGCTTTTTCCGATGGGTCGTTTAAAAAAATATACAGCAAAAAAAAAAAACAAACTCGAGGGTAGCCGCGCTCCTGAACTATTTTGCGGAGAATCACTCTTATTATGAAGTTGAAATATACTGTTTTCATTCTAGGCCGTAAAGCGCGATGAAAAAAAATGGCGATACTTAAAACAACGAGCTTCTGGTTAGTGTTAATGCTCCAACGGAAAATAAGGGCATAAAATAAACGTTTTTTTACAAAGAAAATCGCTTATGGTCTTTCAAGCTCTAACTTGTTCACGCTGAAGAAATATATAAATTCATATTTCTGATAAAAAAGAACGCATTAACAAACCACGCTGCTTTACTTTAAGACAAAGGTTAAAGCTATTAAGGCACCCTGTTAATTAATTTAAATGTTAACCTTCTAATGGAAGACTGAAAACATTAATGAAGTTGATTATATCCGCCTGTAAAATTTTACAACTGTTTAAGATAGATGGTAAAATATACGAAATAAAAGTTCCGCTCATTTAAGCTACAGTAATAAAATTTTGTAAATAAAATTTATAAACGTAAATTTTCGTACAAAGAAATAAACATTATTTGGAACAATGATAAAATGGGGCAAAAATATTGTGAAATTGCCGTAAATTCTGAAGAACGTTGGTGTAAATACGTAATAACATTCTGTTGCGCACAAGTAAGAGAAGGATCTAATTTATGATCAGCTCATTTGTTATGTCTAGATTTATGGAGACACACTACATCAAAATATTTCTTTAAATCACACTTTTAAAGACACCGAGGTTCATGCTAGGTGCAGGGTGAGAGGGAATACATCAATCATTTCTTTTTGAAACTCCCCCTATCTCGGAACTGGTGTATGGAGCCAAGTGCCAAAAACACTGCGGAAACAGCGTGTTAACAATTTGTAAACAATTCAGACAACTTGAGACCACACTCCGTGCGCTTGTCTTCCGGAACACCTGACGCTTGTATGGAATATGCATTGTGTTATAATTAATTACGATTCAGGACATCAAAATTAGACTGCACATTCAAAAACAACGAAAGCAAAATACTAACTAACACTCAATTCTATTACATTATTACGTAAATAACATATTTATTAATTAGCACATAAGTAAATACGTCATATTGTACAAAATGTATCATACTTTTACTTATAAGAAGGAAATCGGAATACAATAAATTCGATGGTTAACGATCTGTACAGGGAGATATCACAATTGAAGTGTTTAGATGTTTTTTGCTTATTGTAATGTTACTTGTAGAGAAAAACACCATAAACAATGATTTATGGGTTGTCAATATAAACCTGTCGCATAAAAAAAAAACATTAAAATTGTCGAGGTGAACAAGTGAACATACATAAATATTTTGTAGGGATATTGCTGATAAAATTTCATACTTCTTAGCTTTTTGGCATGGCGATAGTTGGGTAGATACAACAACATATGAAATACTTTCACAATATAAGCAGGGCGTGATAAAACTGAACGCTTCTAATTGAAAGTACTATGATTTCAGAGTCATAATATTAAATATCTTTCTTGTGTCGGGTATAAGTATAGACGTAAATTTAAGTACAGGTTTTTTACTTCACATCAATGGGCAGTATGATATTATTCAAACATGAAGCAAGCTGGAAGGCGTTGGACGGGAGCCACATTAATATTATATTACATTCAAGGAATTCGACTTATTTCGTATGCGCAAAAACTTCATGATTTTGAAATATTCATTTTATAAGTTTGCACGAACAGAATATAAAGCCACATTATGTGAGTTGATATAATGCTACAACTAAAGATGTTACTCGCACAAAGATAAACTTGATAAATGTTGGAGGAATAAAAACATGATGGGAAGGAGATTGGGGGTACTCAAGGCGAGTAGTAAATCTGCTACAAACAAGTAAATATAACAGAACCACAATTTATCAACAAACGTCAAACTTGGCCATTAATGCATTACGTGTCTTGTAGACTTTGCTTCCTTAAGGCTTCTAGCATGGATTATCTAACTTTTGGAAGGACTGCGAGAACGATTAGTAATTTTGAATAATCTGTTGTATTTATGCTTAACTAGGCTGTGGGTGCGAAAAATTACAAAACAAATTGTTTCTATTCTTCTTCTTCTTCCTCTTAATTTGGATCGTATGACCTGTTTGTGACGGTAAGTTGTCCTGGGATGATAATGTCAAGCCATCTCTCCATCTTTTTGGCGACCATCCTAGCTTGTAATTTTTGCAATTCTTATATTCTCCATGCTGTCCACGTGTTCTTTCCAAAAGCGCCTTCTGCTTTTTCCCCATCTTTCTATGTCCTTAACACCACAGACGGACCTTAAGGTTTAATTTCTGAGGGTTTTCTCTTAGGGTTTGGCCTGCGATGGAACGCAGGGTTTGCATTTCTGCTACTCTAAGAAGGTTCTAATATTAATTGGTATAGGCTCTGACCTCTATTTCATACGTCATGTGGGGCGGACGTATGCCTTGTGTATCTTGCAGTTAAGTCCTTTACATTTAATTTGTCATTGTCGTATTAATCATTACATTGGGGGATGAAGTTGTTTACGTTACGTTTCTCGCATTTTTTTCTTTGTGTCAATGCCAATCTCGTCTTATATATCGATTAAATTGTCCAAAAAAGATTTCATATCTTATATTTCATTAGCCATTGGTGGTGGAAGGTTTGGCCGATTTTATTTCGTTTCCAGAGGCATCAGTTGTTATGTTTTTAGTAACACCATACGTATGAGCGAAAAGGATCCACGAATGATTTTGTCTAAAATCCAGTGTAAGCAGACTGATTTGAGCTAGCTAAATGGAACTATGATAATTGTAAACCTATTGAAGATTGACTGTACTGGACAGGGTCCGTTGGAGACGTTTTCAGCAGGTAGCCCTGTTATGCACAGCGCTTATAATGTTGATTTCATAAATATAAGAGAACTAAGTTTACTGGAACAATAGAAACAATTTTTTATACAATAGTAAGTAAATATATTGAAATTTTTTCGTTTTATTCATTTTCAGAATACAAAACTCACCATAACGGAGAATAGATAACTGAGAAGAATAAAATTAGATATTTATTATACGAGTATATACATGTTTTTTATAGTTTACAATGAACTTTCGGCAAAGGAAATTTAATTACTTACACTCAAATTTACAACCTGGAGTCTTTGATTAATTGAATTAAAAGAAAACATCTAAAAAAACCTTAAAATTAAGCTATTAACTTATTTTGTGTAGAAAGGGCCCGAGTCTTGTTGAATTTCACCACGATAAAACATACATCCTACTTCATTATGTCAAAAAAAAATAGAAAAGAGTTTGTTCGATACTTCGAACTCGAATGTAAAGCAACTAAAACAATTATGATAAAACTAATTTAAACTATGAATAACAAATAAAAATTAGAAAGCTGGGCTTTTGGAAAATATGAAAAACAAATTACAGGAACTCGGAAAGGCGGGGGCGCCATATTGTCGTGAGCTTCCTTCCCGAGAATTTCCTTTAAATATTTCCCAACAGGAATGTGCATAAATCTCACAAGAGCCCGGGGACAATGCTCAATCGCCATGGAAGAGCAGATAAGCTTAATTTGAAATGAATAAGTTCCGACTAGAAGTGCGACGAACTCTTAAGAGCCTTCCCGGGAAAATCGCGCGCTCGATATGATTGATCGTCTGAATTATTGAGCGGAATCGAAGTACAGTATTATGGAGATATTGTTTTACCAACGTTAACCAGAAGTAAATATTAAATAACATGCGGCAATACGAGTAAACATCATTGTTGTTTACTCGATTCGACGGAAACTAATTCCAAAATAGATTCGTTAGTTAAGGCAATACGAAAATCACTAGAAGACGATATTTAATCCAAATGTTCTGAAACATTAGTATAATATTAAAATTAAGTGATTTGTATGAAAAAACAAAAACTATTTAATTTACATATGAGATGGTAGCATGCTGCTCTAACCGGTAAATTATAAAAAAAAATGGAATAAAAACATTATATTTTTATACATTTATATACGTATATATTTTATATATAATATATATTTATTAATTTTTGTTATTCAAAACTTTTGTTATTGCTTAATAACAGATTGGTAAAATTCGATGCTGGGAATAGTAAAAAAAATCCTTTTCAGTTCATTCGCACGAGAAATTATAGTTTGATATTCGTCTATTCTAATATTCGCTTTTCTCTCGTGAACAGTTTAATGTTCCAGTGTATATGTAAATGTGAACGAAGCATAGAGAGTAACCATGGAAAAGTCACGACATATTAATCAAGAGGGCCTTTAAGAGTCGAAAAAATTAACGTCTTTGACACGATGTATGAATGTCAAGGAAGTTGAACGATTTATGTTAAGAAATATGTGATTATCAATGAATCTGCCTGCACCTATGAATTAACAGGGTTTAAACTAGTAAGAATATTTATAAAAATAAAAAAACGTTTCTCTCTAAGCATAAAGTCAAACTTTTAATTTGATGAAAACAATTATCTTCAGCAAAACGAGAGTCTAATTGAAACATTAACACAAATTTAATGTAGGTTAAGAGAAATAGTGGGTGTCCAGTAGCTAGCTATAATGTATATATAGCTAGCTAGGCTCACTTCTCTGGCTTTAGGAAAACTTTGCGTGATAAAAGTTTAGGACAAAAAATGTGAATAATGGAATGCAGTGGTGTCCCGGTCGTTAGAGGCGACGACAGATGGCGCCACTGTGTTGGGCTCATTTGCAGATATATAATTAAAGAGAAGAAACGTTCAATGTTAAATGTATTAATCATTTCCCAGACGAAAAACTTCTGAGTACCGATGATATATGTGGAAAATTAATGTTAATCAATAGGCTTTCATTTATTGTTTCTTGAACAATAATGTAAAGCTTCATATTAAATAATTAATACGAATGAATACCAAATAATCAAATATGATAATACCTTAGAAGGGCGAAACATGTCATTCCCATAAAATATAATAAAACTTCTAGAAAACTGCCGTTTTCATTCGTATTAATAGGTATTCAGCTCTGCTTGAAAATCAACACGAAAATTACGTTCCAATGTAGAATAATGAGGGGTCACAAAATGTAATAATAATACTGTATGCTAGAAAAAAAAACGGAAATCCTATTTAAATATTATATATAACAAAACATGATATAAAAAGGTATGTTTTATTTTATGAAACATCAGAAGTGCATAAAGCAAAAGTTATAATTGTATTAAATATGTAAGTTATTGACTCTTAGTCCCACAAATCTATTTTATAATCTGTCGCATATTTACAAGTAACAAACACGTTAATAATCATAAATTGTTACATTTGCAATAAACTCGCCAGATAACAATTCATCGTGTATTAGGTTTTCGTTTCTTGTTTAAGATAATAAATGAAGACTACAGGGGAAAAACAAGGAATGTCAATTAAAATTCAAAATTAATGTTCAAAATTCGATTAGCTTTGTTCTCAATTTATTCAAATTAACCTTCTCCTGACATTCCTGACATTCCTTGTTTTTCCCCTGTAGTCTTCAAATTATATATTGATGACACGTTTTAACAATTGAACTTCGATGGTAAATGTATCAAACACGAAAATGTTATACGTAAACACAAAATTAATGTTTTATATAAGGGGTATATTGAATAGTAAATTTTTACAATATTTCGTTGATATAAAGTGACATACTTCCAAATGCTTTTACATACTTAATTTGAATAGATCGACAAAATTTCATAAACATAGTTTCTCACTTGTAAAATTGGGTGATTTAAATATGTACGATGATTTTTTTATGAATTAAAACACTGTTTTTTCCA
Organism: Lepidostoma basale; assembly: GCA_022606425.2. Taxonomy (NCBI): domain Eukaryota; kingdom Metazoa; phylum Arthropoda; class Insecta; order Trichoptera; family Lepidostomatidae; genus Lepidostoma; species Lepidostoma basale. The sequence continues at coordinate 404,515 of JAHDVF020000864.1, read as the reverse complement.
AATTCTTCATTATGGAATTCCGCAGTGTTAACGCCTAGGGTTTATCTAAAATTAAATATTAACGCTATCTCAATTTACAAATGATCTGACATTACGGCCACCTACATATTTAAACTGGAATAAATAACGATGCCTTAGAAAAGGACATTTAAAAAAAAAAATCGAATCCCACGAGGGGCAAAGGTGGCTAAAAATTAACAGAAAAGAACATTTTCATAAAATCTTTGCAAAAGTTGTCAAAATTAGAAAATATTAATAGCCATAGTAAAGAGTATGTGATTATATTAATAATGTTAGTATTAAATAGTTTGTTAAATACAAGATTAAAACTATTTATGTCCGTTTTCGACGTATTAAATAAAATGTGATTATAATGTTTTTTTACTAACTAACTAACAAACCATCTCGCCGTCTCACCAAACAGGTAAGCAGAAAGAACGGACTGCCACCCATTTCTTTCGCTTCCTCAACATTCATAAAGCGTGTCATGCACGCGCGTCGATTTCTCTGACTCCTCACGTTGGTTTAAAGGTAATGTAAAAGCATTGTCAATGTTATATTAGGCATTATCGAAATGTGGCAAAGTACCTTAGTAGGGCAAAACAGTAGTAACCTTAGTAGGTACCTTAGTAGGGCACCTTAGTAGGGCAAAACAGTAGTAGCAAGTACCTTAGTAGGTCTAGAAAATTGTCGTTTTCATTCGTATTAATGATTTAATATGGAGTTTTATATCACAACTTAAAACACAATAAATTCACCTTTGTATTTGGGAAAATTTGAAACTGATGTATTATACCTGAAATAAATCTCTACAACACCAATTGAAATGCTTGAATTGGCGCTGTATGACATGATTCCCGAAAAGACTTAAAAAAATCAAACGATTTTAGATTTTTTTCAGTATAAGCCATTTTCGTTCTCTACAGCTACGGTTAAATTGAGTTCGTGTTTTTAACATACTGCGTTTATTTTTTCAAAATTGGATCTAAACTTTAGACGTTCCACAGCATCACAAAGCCGCCACTGACGTGTAGTCATAACGCTATTGATCACCGAGGGAAGCCCACCCGAGGACCGACCGCCCCGAGACGTGACTGATGGAAATAATCTTTCCTGAAGCCACAATCATTCGTGGATCGTGCCGGCCCATCAGACGGGACTTTTTGTTAGCCATTGTTAACTAAAAATGGTACACGGGGGAATGATACGCCGAAGACAACCGTTTTTTCCTTCATCGTAAATTCCTAATATCCCAACTCAGCTTATTTTTAAGCACCGCGCGTTACTCTAGCAAATAAATCCATTTGTTTCATAAGACTGAAAGGTTTCTACGCAGTAGGCAAAAGATAACTGCGAATTTATTGGTATATTGACAAGTTTTGGTAAGATTTTGACAAAACTTTTACCCAAGAGAGAAATTGTTGTGCTGAAAAGGGACTGATTTATTTTACGTGCCTACTTGTTCTCAAACAGAAAGTTTGCTGTTTGTAAACGAACAACTATTTAATAATATAATTTAAAAAAATAATCTCATTCAATATATTTTTTTACTTTAATATTATCTGGTGTTATGAAGAAGTTTTTAATTAAAACTGATGTTGAAGAAACTCGTTAAAAACTAAATAAATTTTTTTCAGAGTCTTAAAAATAATTGAAGTAAAACATAATTATAACAATATATATATAAAAAAAAAAACAAAGTTATTAATTTTAAAAGTTTAAAATATAGTGTTTCGGTGAAAACAATGGACTATTTAATAATAATTTCTGTATATCGAATGTAGTATCAGTTTGATTGAAATCAGTGTTTTCAAAATGCCGTCTTTTAGTTATTGTAGCTGAAATTTTTTAACCATGTTTAGACGACTTATTAATCTGCCCAAAGTCAATAGTTAGTGAGCAAAGCTTTGTATTTATTATAACTAATTAACCAACTTATATCTCCCCGAATGGAGTGGCAGAAAGAATGAACCGCAATACTCTTCTATCCTAACATACTTCTCTCGCTTACTCAACATTCATACATTATGTCATGCACGCACGTTGATTTTTCTGACTCCTCACATGGCCGACATTCAATATATGATTTATTTGATCGTGTCAAGTGTTCCTCGGTATTTTTTTATGTCTATTTTTGTTTACATTGTTAATATATACTTTTTTTTACCATTATTTCTTTATACATACATATATTCTAACTATGTATCTAAACCATTTTTATGATCCTTTAATTATTAATTTTATTACATATTATTATATGACTCCATTGATAAACTATTGTTACCAATAATTAACAAATACTTAAATATTCATGTGGGAAGTTATTTGTTGAATGTTCTTTAATTAAAGGCGAGAAGTCAGTAACGGTTGCAGCGGCCGGGCATGGAATGATAGAGCACGTTCCAGTATGTGCGAATGTTGTATATCATAAAATATGCGGGTACACTGTGAAGCGGGACCAACATGACATTTAACGGCAAAATATCGGAATAATATTCGCCATGTTGGGGAATAGTTTTATCTATCATTATACACACATAAGTCAGCGGAATGATAAATGCGGCAAACTGGAAAAAGGGATGATACGCTGAAGCTTCATTGTGCGGGGATTTCACATGGAGGAATATATTTTATGCGAACGAAAACCAAATTAATTTACTACATTATAGTGAAAAATCGGTAGCTAGATGCGAGTGTAAGAGGTTGCAGTGTAAATAATGGGGTTGACAGAATTTTTAATTTTTTTTAAGTTCGGTTTTTATTTAATCGCGTTGTAAAATGCAGCAAAATTTTTGTATATAATTCATCTAATGAAAAGTAACGTATAATATATAATAGTTTGCAATCAAAGATCCCATCAAAATTAAAAAAAATACACAATGCTAATTATAACTAGAAAAATTCACGTACATACAATACATTACATGTTCCATTGACTCTGATTTTCGGTAACCATGCTTTTAACGGGTTCAAGTATCAGAATTAAAAGTACAGAAAAAACATGTTTTCCATGTAATACGTGTTGTTTATATTTGATGCGATTTGTAAATCTCAAACGGTTTTTAGTTTGTCTATACATTTTTAAGTCAATTATAGCAGATGTATAAACTTTTAGTTTGGGATATATTGTGTAATCCTTGGCAATTAAATCTATTGTTAAAGTAGATCGAGTCTAAAATGTCACGGTACAGATGTGATGAATAATCCTTTTTGCTTCCTTTAAGTTTGTCAGCATTTGATGTAATTTATATTTGAAGTTATAACAAACGTAACTCAACTATTCATAATTAAGAAATATTAAGAAAAACACCGATTGAGTTGTTTTATAATAAATATGGAATACATAAAAACAAATTTAAATTAGTCATTTTGAAGTGTATTAAATCAACCACTCGATCCCGGACAGTATCAATATCAAACAAAATGGTCAAGCATTTCATTATGTGGGGTTGACAGATATCCTATGTCTTCTGGAAAATGTAGCTAAATAAATTAAAGCTCTCTTTAAGCTTATAAAAAATACGCTAACTGCCTGTCCTATGAACACGTGCTAGGAAGGGATGAAAAATGGGCAGATTGTGTACGAACACAAGAGAAAGAACACTAAAAAAAACTTTTAATGAGAATTTTCCCTTTTCCGTATCACGGTAAACGATATGAACAGGTTTCAAGTTGTCGTGGAAAGGGAAGTCAAGGGAAAACGATTTTTAGTTTGTATTTTCTAAACATGTTAAAAAATATACACACGACAGGATGGGATTTTGTGTCTCACACCCGGTTTTTTCGTAAACGTGAAACATGTTTTAGCAAATGTAAATCAATTGCTTTGATGGCTTATTATACTCAACTATTGTTTCATTATTTAATTATCTTATCCCATTTCATCGGGTATTGCAATGTACAATATATAATGTATTAAATTAACTTAAACAAAAGATAATGAAACAAAATTATAAAGATAAAAATTGATTCATTTGTGATAACCGCGACAATTAATTTTGTTAAATGTTCTTCTTCTTTTCTCTGGCCTTTATTTCTCCGCTGCTGGATAAAGTCGTTTTCCAACTCCTTTAATTTATCTTTGTATTAACCTCCGCATTACCAGTTGGCAAAATTTAATTCCATGAACCATGGTATGATCGTCTGTCTATTTTATGGTTCATGCCAAATTATTTTAAATAAAAATGGTACTATAAAAATAGTATTTTTAGTTAAAATAATTTGACAATGGAAAAGTGTAAGATTTCAACTACTATCTAACTATCTAACCATCATGCCGTCTTTCCGAAGGGGTAGACAAAAAGAATAGACCACCACACTGTTATTTTCTGACATACGTATCTTGCTTTATCAAAATTCGCACATCTTGTCCTGCACACACGACTCCACAAATGGTCGACATTTAAAAAAAGATACGCAAAACTCAGTTTAAATGCCTAACTTGAAAAATGAGTTTTCTGAAGATTTACTTATTATTATATGAATGAAAATAACGGTATGCTCTCCTCGTCAAGACGAGTATAAACTAGGACATAATGAAGGCTAGCGAGGGCACACATATTATATGTATTTAGGAAAACGATTTACGTGAGCTCAGTTTACGCGGGACCCGACACCGCGTGTAAACAGTGGCGCGTGACGGGGACAGCGCCCGGAATAATGTCGTGTGATATTATTTTCTCCCATTGCCAACGGCCTCACGTATCTAGGTGTCCCCAGTATGCAAATAAGTTATTTTCCCCTTGAACGTTGATTCACGGAAAGCGGAGTAGGGGCGGGTGAATTAGTTACAATCGTCCCAGCGCTGGACCCGCACGAAATCAGTGCACGTACTGCGGGCGTGATCTGCTCATTCAATTTATAAATGCACCACAAACTATATGTTATACAGCGTGGGCTTGAGAACAATAACTTAACGTAGCGCTTTAGATATAACACTTCAGATAAATATGAACGCAAATGAAAAAGAAGCTTTAAATACGGGAATATAGTTGATCATTATTTATAATATACATATAAATACGAGTATATACTTTCGTCTGAAGCACTAAATTTGTGGTGTGGCATTATTAAAAATAATTAATACTATTGTACTTTGTTTTGACACCACGCTATTTTGTTTTATTGAACCAACCGGTTTCGCTTAGTTTGTTTTTGCGACCCCAACAAAGCTTTGGAGGAAGTGAAACCGGTTGATTCGATACAACAAAATAAAGTAGTTTGACGGTTCTTCTTCATATTGCTGGCGCTATCCCCACTCATAGTTTGTATTAAATGTTGGGGTCGGCTCTTCTCGATCTTAGGCTGTACCTCGCACGGTTCTGAGTATCGCCCTTACTCAAGCCATTTCTCTGTAAGACGCTATTGCCCTAAATCATCCACGTGTTCCTAGGTCTTCCTCTGGATGAGTGACGAGGAAGATTCACAGACAAAGCTCTATTTACTAGGTGGTCTGTTGGTCTCCGCTTTATACGCCCGTACTATCACATCTGCCTTTCTCCTAGCTTATTATTTATATCCGTAACTCACAGACTACCGTGAACGCGAAAGCATTAAAAAGTATATTTTTTTTACAAAAATATGCATGAAGTCATTTCAAGTAAACTGTTCTAAAATTCTACTTGCAAAAATATAAGTTAGTGAAATTATTAGATATTCGTACATATTAGATGGGCTCCAGCCTGTAATGAACACCGAGCGGGTCAGGTGATTATTATTCAAATTGTATTGAGTTTATTGGATAACTATTTCTATGAATATTTTGACTTTCTCCGAACCAATAGTTATTACCTTGATAATCCGAGTGTACCAAAATATTCCTCGAACACAAAGTAAAATCATTTATATGCGTAATTCCGAAAATTTGGTCCTTTGAGACACTGATAAATCAATTACTTCCAACATCTACAAAATCCTTTTGATAATCCGGCGATTGTATTAAAACGGGGGATGGTAATTTTCTCACGGAAAGGGCTTATTTTTAATAACAAACCGGGGATAATCATTATTTCTCTCCGGAAGTAATATAAAAGAGAATGAGAATAGTTAGCCCACGATGCGAACCTAATGCTGACTTGGAGGTTAACCAGAACCGTGAGAAACTTTCGAGGGAGGTAATGTATGGGCGAAAGAAGGCTCCGGAGGCATTAACGGTCCATCATTGACTTAATGCCCGACATTAATTGATTCGGCTTCTTTCATTCGCAATGTGGTTCCGCAAGCCGAATTTCACCTCTGGCCAGGAAACACATTAAATATAATAATTTGAAGTTAAAAAAAAAAACATGTTTTATGATAAGACATGTTTTACGATATTTATTATTTCTTGAGAAATCTTAAACTCATAAAAAATATTTTATGGGAATTAATTTCATGTTTTTGCTTATATAACAACATTTTTAATGTATACAAATTCTTGTAGACAAATACTGGATTTCACCCATTGTGGATAAATTATTTTTATTTTTATAACGATTAATTGTATCTCAATAGAGATGAAGATGTAAATTGTTTTTCTGCGAACATAAGGTGTTCCCAGTTCTGTTCTCAGAAAAACAATTTACATCTTCGTCTCTATTGAGATACAATTAATCCTTATAAAAATAAAAATAATTTATCCGCAATGGGTGAAATCCAGTATTTGTCTACAATAATTTGTATACATTCAAAATGTTGTTGTCTAATAATTATTGCTTGGTAAAATACGAGGCCAAGATGGCAGAATATAATCGAGTTCCAGTGCCAACCCTAATGTATGGAAGTAAAGATTGGAGCTGGCAAAAAATGATGAAAGTAATAAATGCCGTAGAAATGATATCACTGAGAAGAATGTGCGGGAAAACGATATATGATAGAATACCGAACGACAAAATGAGGTAAACATGTAAGGCAGATGATTGCATTGAAATAAAAAAAAAAAAAAGGATCCCTGAGATGGTCTGGACATACGAAACTAATGGACGAGAGAAAAAATGGTTAATTTTTTTTATACAAGCAAGTGGAAAGGAAAGCCATGGAAGACCAAGGAAAGCATAATACGACCAAATTATTCAAATACTGAAAGGCGGCCACATTCGAAGTCAGAAAAAACGACGTGCATGCATGTTACGATGTATCAATGTGTAGGAATCTAGAGAGGTCAGGACAGAACGTTATGGCGGTAAATCATGATGGTTTGTTAGTAAGTAAGTTAGTTACAAAATAACGTAAAAATATTTTTTTTAATTAAAAAAAAACTAAATTTTCATTTTATAAGTATTATGTATTTTCCTGGACATGTTTCAAAGGTAGAATATTTTCAACATTAGGAAAACGAAGAAAACGCATTTTATTGTTTTCCCAATGATGCTTATAAACCAACATCTGAAAAATACAGAGAAAAAAATCGTTTTAAAAAGCGTTTCCTTTGATATAAATTAAAATATAGTAAAATATTAAGTTTACAAATTTTTATCATACAATGCCATGTTATGATGATTGCATAAGTACAGGAGTTGGTTAGAACGTAACATAACGTACCATTTTACTATTTTGGTACGAAAAAATGTGGTATTAATTTAGATTTATTGTTGAACGGCAGATATTATTTGTGCATGAATATACACAGAAATAGCAGGAGAAAACTCAGTGTGTAGGGTTATAAAAGCGTGCTATCGAGTGTAATAAATTAATTACGAATGTAATTTGTACCCGAAGCGATTTGCTTATATTCTGATACCCCAACGACCGATCAGTTCCGTTGTTCTACACGATATATTTCATATTGATTCATCCATTTCTGTATACGGCTGATCATAATAATCATATCATTTTGATGCTGTATTTATTCTACCATTCAAATTAAGAAATACAACTAACGTGCAAGAAAAAAATAATAAAATAAAAATAAAGTTCGGTTAAAAATCATTAAAACTGGTTTCAAAACTATCAATCATTATTGAAAATACTTATGCTTTGTACATTTTTGTCGCTTATTAGAAAAAAATCTTAATTCAAAGCATTGGTTGTACCATTTCAAAATTTTCAAATGTTGTCCATCTACATAATATTACGTGAATTCCTCCTATATACTCGTACCAGTACCATCGAAAAAGCGAAAATCTACAAATATTTAATGATCTTATAATTTTTTATTGATTGTAAAACCTGACGATGCTAACATCGGTGAGCGAAACAACTGTCGCGACAAAATATAATCAATTGTAATATTTATAGCAAAGTTTTTAATTTTTTTTTTAAACAGTAAATAATGTTGAAATATGAAAGTGCTTCCGCCAAAACAAAAAATTATCTATATTCAAATATTTAATTTGAGTCTTTCTTGTCCATTTTTTTTGGGCGAGCTAAATTATGTCACCTTTCCTAAGAGATGCCTAGATTTCGAAATTTATGTTTCAAAATTTATGTCTTTTCATATGATGTACACGAAATTATTTTTATAATTTCACATAGAAAGTATAAACCTTTATAAAATATACGAGTACTCGTTTATCAGGAGAACGATATTAGTATGATGAAGAGAGTTTGCTTTCTTAGAAATAAGTCGAGATAAATAATCTCATACAAGTGGAACATGGAAAATCAGTGATTCATGGAAAATCTCTGTTAAGATAATACAACATTGATTCCTACGTTACGTGATTTTGAATCGTGTTAGTAAGTCACATGAAACACAAACGAAATAATGTAAGTTCATAATTGTGTGCGTTGTACTTATTTTCGAACACTGCTTATATGACAGACGTCGAAAATGTTTTATTTATGTGGAAATAGAATAATACGTCAGCATGAATCAGAAATGTGTCCTTTGTCCTTAATTGTTTAATTTTAGAAGCTATGAAAATCGTATTTCTAAATTTCCCCCGGCACTCGAGAACCTTCGTGCCACAAAGGAAAAGCATGTTGTTCTGTTATTAAATTACTGATATTTTTCGAGTTTTAAAATAACACGGTTAAACGAAAAGACTTACAAGGATTCAAAGATTTGTAGTGAGAAAACAATATCATTTAAATTATTTCTTTAAAAACATTACAAAAAACATGCGTATTTTCTAGATTATTATTAGCGTTAACTTTGTAGTCACGCATTTTGACAATCTTTAGAATTATTCTAATGTTTTATTGTTATGATTAGTGGTTGAAACAAAATATAAATAAAAACAAGAAAGAGAATAACAGTTAAACTAACATTTGTGAAATAAAAAAACCTTAAAACTCATACATGTAATTACGTCCCCTTAAATTGGTTTTCTCAGTACAAAAAAGTCTCAAAATATTCACTTACTTATAAGATCTCAACACTAATGGCAAAACAATCATTAAAGCAGATGGGGAGCTCTATAGGGAGATACCTGCTTAATCAGGAATAATACAGGGCGACAGTCTCAGTTCTATCTTTTTTAACCTGATCATGGACAAGATCATAGAGGAGGTCGCATCTCTTAATCTCGGATATAGAATGGGAGAAAAACGCATCAATGTGGTATGCTATGCTGAGGATGCAACAATACTGGCAGAAAGTGAAGACGATCTAAAAATAATGATTTATAGGTTCCAGCTTGCGTCTGAATATGATGATATCCGTCGCAAAAACAACATGTCTAACAATATCCAGACAGCCTCTCAGATTCAAATTGGTTGTAGACGATAAACCCATAGAACAGGTCATGAAGTTCAGATATCCATATAATGAAGTTAAAAAACAGACTGATAAAGCTGCAGATATCTCTATGTGCCTAAGATACGCTGTTTTGGACACTAAGCATACGCTAGTGGAAAGCAAAGTTAGAATTAATAAAACATGCGTTAGGCCCAAAATGACCTATGGAATCGAAACAAGAGCAGACCCTGTCGAAGAGTAGCAGAAATGAAAACATTGCGACCTATTGTGGGGAGAACCCTTAGATATAGGACACCTAATGAAGAAATTCGCAAATCCTGCAAAATTGAATACATAGTGAGTGGAGTAGGCAAAGAAGACGATTCTGGAGGGACCACATCGAGAGAACGGATCCAGCAAAAATTTCTAAGATCATGACGACGAGACTCTAGAGGGCCGTCGACCACCAGGACGACCAACAAAGAGATGGAGAGAAAGCTGGTCGTCTTCATCACAGGAAAAAAGTTGATATCCTGCATAAACAGATCGTAAGATCTACAATCAAAAGAAGAATAAGTTAAATCATCTTTCAATATGCAATATTTCAACGTACATCGAAAATTTCCGTGATGGAATTATAAAATATTTTTTTATAAAAAGATATAAAAAACTACTTGAATATGTCGATAAAAAAAAATAATTAAAAAGTAATTTTGCAGATGAGAATAAAGTATGTTTTTTTAAATAGAATTAAAAACACAAAACTTCGTTCCAATCACCAAAAATTCAATCGATACTGTCAAATATATTTTATACATTTGAAAGCTACGTTTCAATTCAAATATTTAGAAAATTTAAGAACCAATATTGTCCAGGTAGTTTTCTATATTACGTGTAATAAGCTCGTAGTGTGAATAGTCTCCGGGGCATTAGATCGGTCGTTTATACGAAAAGTTTTGGAAGTAAAAGGAACGGTTCTTACGAGGATTTAGTTGTTCAGGTTTTTGAGGTGTGACAGTTAGCTACCAACTTCAAAATGAAAAAAGAGCACAGACAACAACCAACAACTGTTTTCGTTGCGTAGGTGGGGACATCATGAATGTTACTTTTAACCTTTTCTAATTTTACAAAGATCTAAAAAACAAACAAATTTATTTGAAATATAAACATTGAAAATAACACTTTCGCGATTTTAAAGTAACTCGTACTTAGTTTTCAAATGTATAATACTGGTTCTAATTTTGAAAATTTGGATTTGTTCATGCCGTAAATTTGGAGATATTTCGTGTATAAGTGAATAGTTTTGGTCAATTTGATTGTTACCGCACTTTATAATAGTTAGTTGTAAGACGTAATACGTTTTAACAGTTTTGATGTTAAAATTATATAAGTTTTCTCGTTTATATAAAGCATTTTGACAGATGTAAAAATATTTTTTTCATTTGTTCCAATGACAATTTGAATAATTTCTTCAATAAAAGTTCTTGCTGGTGTTGGATTGTTTTAAGTGCCTAATAACAGATAATTAAAAAAAAACGGTGGATACGTGGAATATACATTAAATAAACACAAATGTCCGGATCGTCCAGCTGACAACAAGTGCACCATCAAAAATAATATTTTGTGTAATTAAAATAATATTTGTATTTTGTTATTTTATTTTGTATCACTGTATTTAATATAATTTGTTTTAGATTTATTTTGTTGACGTTAGAAGATTGAAGTGTGCGCGGGAGATGAGGTTCGCAACCCATCACGCCGCGTCTCTCTCGGAGGCGAAAGGAGAAGGATGGAGTGCCGCATCGGTTAAAGTGTGTCAGTCCATTTTTTCTGCCTACCCTTTCAGTGAGACGGTGTGTTGGTTAGTGATTTTAAATAATAATGAATAGTACTTTTGAAATAATACTAAAAAAAATTCAATTTCATTAATACGAGTATGATAATTATTAAAATATAAAAAAATATAGTTTAAGAAAAGATATATGTGATTTTTATAGTGGTACGAGTAGTTAAACATTGAACAATTAATAAAAGTCATGTTTTGTAATTTTTTATAATCCTTTGTGCTTCAAAATATGGCATAACAATTTTCAAATTGACACGTTAAGACCACTCAGGAAGCTGAAGGTTTATCTTTTGTATTATTCATCAAAAGATGGCGAATTTCGTAAGATAGAGAGTAATTGCTCCCACCATTAATGTAGAATTACTTGTTTGAGAAGATAATAAGGTTTACGTATAATTATAGAAAACCTTTCAACATTCCCGTTGGTGTTATTAACTCTGTAAAAAAGTTCTTCAGACAACACAAAGGGTCAATTATAAAGGATATCCACAGTACATTTCATCAAACAACCTCATTTGTTACAAATTAAGTCAGTCTCTGTTCTAGGATGTTTCTTAGCAAATTGAATAAAACATATCGTTTCTACATTGAATTATATAAAATAAAGAATGCCAATTTTACGTCTTATTCAGATGACTTTTTTTACATTATTATGGAAATTTTCACTAGCTGTAACTTCAAAGAATTTCTTGAAGTCTAAAGAAAACACACTTCTTTCTTTTAGTCATAATTAGTACAATGTTGTAATAAAATATATTAATATAAAAATGATGATGGAGAAGATGGTAAGAGTTCTCGTTATTTCATTGTAGTTGTTCAGTACAAACGTTCAATAAATATATTAAAATCAGAGTTGATAGCGGAAGGCTGGTAAATACGAAATGCTGAAACATAATCTTGATATCGGATCACAAAGACCGAGAAACGAATAAAGCTTTTGATTGTATTTGCTTATAATAATACAATTTCCTTAACGTTGCTTATGTTAATTTATCTTAAATTATAGAGAAATCACATGAAAAGGTAATGAGATCTAATAAATATTGAGTACGTTTATCTGGTAAGGTATAACGAGAATATTAATCCATGAAAACACATAAAACATTTTGCTAACTCAACCTTTGTTGTTTCCTCCGCTGAAATGCGATGTAGAAAAGGAGATTATAAATAATCCACTTATAAGAGGCTTCATCAGCAGAAATATAATGCAAACATATTCGTTTTCTTTACCCCGAGACAAGTACACTATAAACACTAGTTTATATCTCCCACTTCACAAGTGGTCTCGAGTGAATCAATCACAAGCTTATCAATATTAACTTTAGCTTTTTTATTGTTTTGAAACACTAACAGCTTACACGAAAAATACGGTTTACAAGCACTTACGTTAGGCTTATAAATCAAAATATATTAAAACATTAGTTCAAAAGTTGATCAAGGGTCACAATATTGAGAGTTCGAACTGATTGAATAGTGGGAAAACACGTGCGCGGTTTCAGGGGGAGGAAGGCGTTCGTCTTGCCTGGGATGTGTAGCGGATCGCGCGGGACGGAGTCTGCTTCGCCACTGAGGGCTGCGCGTCGCTCCCGCCGCCCGCGCGCCCATCCCGCCCGCGCCCCGGAGCGTAAAACTCTGTCCGAATATCGTCGTGAATAACTGGGAAATGTGAAATACGGCTCTACCCAGATCTTTAGCTTTCTGTTGAATACGTGGAATTTGTTTACAGAAAATTGTTGCGCTGTTACCTTGTCACAGCCGAGACTATTTAAAAATTTCATATTTTATCGTATGTACAAATATACAGGTACAAAATATATTATATTAAAGTTAAGTAACATTCTTATCTGATAGTAGTAATGAGCGTATCTGCTTACATATCATATGTAATTCTCTTCTTCTTCTTCTTTTTCTTCCTCAGCCATCTCCCCACTGCTGAATATAGGCTTCAACCATTTTCTTCCACTTCACTCTATCTTGGACTTTCCTTTGCCACATTCTACCCGCGACAGAGATAACGTCGTCGATCCATCTTTTTTGAAGTCGGCTCACTCTTATTTTTCTATCCAATGGTCTCCATTTGAGGACTCTGGGTGCCCATCGCTCTGTTCCCTGTCTGACGGCATGACCTGCCCACTGCCAATTCTGCTTAGCGACAAGGTCCATTATGTCTATGATTTTTGTTCGGCTTCTTATTTCTTCCTTTCTTATTTTGTCTTTTCTCATAACCTAACATTTGTCTTTCCATGGACCTTCACTTATATTTACTCATATTGTAATATTCACGTTATAAATTGTTAAGTCATTTAATATATGTACATTGTATTATAGAGTTATTTAATATATGTACATTTTTTAACTAAATAACTTTTGGAAAATCGATTACGAATTCTATTTAACCATATATTACCATTGAGTTTTGACATTAGAGTCAATGCACGTAATTGGGAAATATAAATGATTGGGTTAAATCGACATATTTTCGACATGTTACTTGTACCATAACTTGAAAAGGACATGGGACGGGCATCTGGAAGCGCGACTCGGCTGGCGGACTTTTGGCCTGAAGATATGAGGTAACATTTATATTTGATACGGAGAAGAGGAGAAAACATTTTCCGATTAATTTTTGTAGGAGTATATAAAGCTTAAAATAAATTTAGTAAAAAATTAACATTGTGGCATGAACCAAACCCCGCCCATCTCTTAATTAACAGATTTGAAATAGTTAATCAAACGAAAAATAATAAAACACGGATGGTTCTATAAGATTATCCATTTCGGAATAGGTATTCTCTCAAATATTTCAAAACCACGTGGCATAGTTTCTTAGCCTTCGTGAATAAAATTTTCATTCATTATGTAGGATTCTAAAACACAACTTTATATCAAATGAGTCAGTAAAACGCTTGTTAAAATGCCGCCAAACTCGAGAGATTCTCGAAATGGTAAAGTGGATCTAACAAAGCGTGAATTTGGACGATTTTGGTGTGTTTACATTATTTAGTAACGAAGACCGTCGGGTAGTTTACGGTGAAGTTTGTAGAGATAATGACAGGCGTGATTGGAAAGCTGCCAAGCCTTTTGAGTAAAATGAATGGGCAAAAAATGAATGTTTCGGGATTTCTGTAGAGGGAATATATCGTTACCTTCAGTTTTAATTACTCTTTTTCACATCAAACCAGAGAATACTTGAACTTTTTAAAATAGAAGTGAAATTTTTAACATGCTTTTGAACATGTATATTGTATCTTCGCGAAATATTGGAAAACGATATTGCAAATTAAAAAACCTCACAAATATCTATCTATTCAAGAGTATATCACACGATTTATTATTTTAAAAAAAGTATAAAGGTTTTTGTAATGAAATTGAATTATTGTGTATTACGTTTGCTGTTTGGGTAATCTTTAAAAAAACATATATATGGAACTGCGCCGTAATTAATTTACAAATTACTAAAAAGGAATACGCCACGTAACCCAACAAAATGCTATAAAAATACACCTGCTCCAACAAAAGCTATAAATCTACTCTAATACTGACAAGCCCCATTCCCGCTGTAAATTATTGTTTAGAATAAGATAAGATTTAGGAAGCTATTTTCTGTTATTTAATGTTAGCCTTATTCCGTGCAAATATAATGTAAAAAAACCTGATTTGAATTATTTTTAGACATACCCCAATATGATTTACATATTACACTAAATAATATTCAAAATCAAATTACATTACGAATATAAATCACTTCTTCGCAGTTTCAATCCTAGCAGCATAGTCTTCAGTCTCGTCTTCCACTGCGCTCGGTCTATAGTCCTCGTCAACTCAACATATGTGACGCAAATCATATCATCGAATAGCGGAGACCACATTACGAATAACGTGCTTTTCACCACAATCGAAAGAGTAAAGCAACTCGTCATATCCATTTCAAAGAAGCGAGCCTAATGGATCAGTTATATTATGCGTCGCGAGAGTCTCCCGCATAACATAAGAGAGGATGGTTCAGAAGACCAATAATAGAGGGCGCCCCCGACGGAGAAAATCTGAAACAGGTGAGCGATGATGTCACCACTGGTTAAATTGTTTTTCTTTTTTAGTTTCGTAGTAGAACGTAACGGGACCACCTTGTTTCATGGATAATTTCAATCATTTACTCCGTCACTTCCGGAAATTTAATAATATATCGTAAATATAATATTTCAAACGCTCGAATAAAAGAATATACGACTAGCTTCCAAGGCCGAGTGAGAAAGTAGATAACAGTTTTTCTATTCGAGAGATGAATCCCTGGTTTTGTTTTTCTTTGATGTGTCCTTTCTCTAATTCATTTCCTTTTTTTGTATACGTAGTTAAATAAGTATTATAGTATTATTTTAACTCAGTAAGGATAATAAACGGCACAGTATAACCTTGTATAGTGTGATGATTTTCTCATTTTTCGTAATAATTAAGATGTAAATATAATAGTTCATTAAGCCAAGATGGCAGTGCCCAATGGTGTTCTTGTGCCGACCCTTATGTATGGAAGTGAAGCATGGAACTGGCAAAAGAAGGATGAAAGTAGAATAAATGCAGTAGAAATGAGATCTCTAAGACGAATGTGTGACAAATCTGTATATGATAGAGTGACAAATGCAAGTATAAAAAGTGAATGTGGTGCGAATGAAAGTGTTATGAACAAAATAAGGAAAGGGTCATTAAGATGATTTGGACACATGGAAAAGATGAGTGAAGACAGAATGGTAAAGAAGGTATATGTAAACGGCGTGAACGGAGCTAGAAATAGAGGACGGCCGAGGAAAACGTGGCACGATCAAATCAATCAAATATTGAATGTCGGTCACGTGAGGAGTCGGAGAAATCGACGTGCGTGCATGACAAGATGTATGAATGTAGAGGAAGCGAGAGAAGTATGTCAGGACAGAACAGTATGGCGTTCTATTCTTTCTGCGTACCCCTCCGGGGAGACGGCGTGATGGTTAGTTAGTTATTTAGTTAGTTTAAATATAAAAGTTCCTTAAGAGTAATTAAGTTCAGTGCACAAAGTCTTATTGTAAAATAATGTTACTGTTTGAAACGCAATTTAGAGTAAATGCCACAATGTCGATTTATTTAGCTGAAAATGTTTTACAGAGAATCGAATTCGATAAGAATATGATGAAGTTAACGAGTGGCGCGCCGCGCATGGGTGCGGCGGAATCTCGGTATCGGCACTCTCCAACTTAGCTAAACTGACTCGGAAATTGAAAATTTCGCGAAAGCGCTTCCGTAATGCCCGGGAATCATGAAACTACCGACTTGGATAATAAGAGCAAGAGGTGAAATATTACATAAAAAAAATACATTATCCATTTATTATAAAAAACAATGAAGTATTGCACACCGATCAGAATTTAATTAAAACAAGACACATGTTGTTTTATGAGTTTAAAAGTAAAAATAATCCAGGCGGCTTCTAACAATGCGTTAAAAGGCGGGGTAGCCTTTCACATTGTGTTAAAAAGATGTTCTGCTTAATGCTTAATAAACATAAATCTCCATAGATGGCGTTAGTATGTAGATTATATATAGAGTAATCTTAAAAAGATTAACATGTGTAATCAAAATCTTCATAGATGGCGCATTGAAACTGACATGTTAAATCTGGTGTAGGACTTTAACATACTCGTATATACAACTTCCAAAAATTGTCAGACATGGTCATAACAAAGGTGGAATGGGGAATGTTGTAATTACATAAAGCGTGCGCTTAACCCAACCAATGACAGGTCATAAGTCCTGTAAACACCTTGATCAACCATATTCATTTTCCAATTTGCATCTTCGTCTCTATTGAGATACAATTAAATCATGTAAAAAATAATCATTTCAATTTTCATAAGGATAAATTTGAGCATTCATAAATCGGAAAATAAATTAACTAAGCGTGCGATGACTTAATTGTGGATAAAATTAAGTGATTATTTTACTAATTTCCGGTCATTACAGAAAGTGGCGAAAGGATGGAACGAATACAAGATTCAGAGGCGATTTACGAATTCCTCGCCTATCTCTTTTCATAGGCAATGAAATAAAGACGTACGTGCAAACTTTGCTAAATATCCGGGGTGATAAATGTAATGCACTTAATTAAATTTGAAAATGTTCTAATGTTCGAATACGTTTATGGGGAGACGTGTCAAGGTTCAGTATATTCGCAGTACGTTCATAATATTTTTCCTTTCATTTCTTCTCGAATAAAATAGCTATCTTCTATATAAATGGAGTCAGAATATTCTGCGACAAAAATCAGAGATTTAATTTTTGGATACAGAGAAAAATGTTTTTCATAATTTTATTTGCGAATTTTGTAGGAATGAAAACGGAAGGGAAATGTTGACTGTCCAATGGCCACGTGTGCAGCAAGTACCTCCATGTATGTACAGCGTACGTGTGCCAGTACCTCGGTGGCCCGCAAGCGGAAAGTGGAAAGGTCGCGGGCTAAACAATGCGAAGCTTTTAATGCCAGATAAAGTTAAAACTCTGTTTACACACATAATTATTTCAAGCGCGTACACGATTCAAGCTATAAACCAAAGGTTATCATAAGCGAAACAAACGTTAAAAAACGAATGATTTAATATTCTTTTTCACGTCGCGATTAAAGTTTAACAAAAGCCCACCGGAAAATGTGAGTTAGAAAGTACGGTCGACTGCTGTTTAAAGATATTGAACTGTTTAATGGCGTATGAAATATATTCCCGCGATGAATATGCACACTCTTCGGCGATCGTCTTTGAACTCTGCTTTCAAAGATTCGCGATCTATTCAGTCTCGGAATCTGTAGTGTTCTGTAGTGTTCACTTACCGGATTCTGGAGTTCGGTAGATTGTTGAAGTTCAAAAAATGCTGAGTTCATCATTCATTTGCTTACCTGAAAAAAAAAAATATTTGTTGTCTTTTCTTTTATGAAACAAGTTTGTACCAAATACAATATTAGTATTCAGAAAAAAGAGGAATTCTTTTTTACATACGGTTGAAATAAAAGAGATTATCACTTATGTGTAACATTTAAAATTATTTGATGTTAAAATAAGTAGGATTATAATAAATATAAATATAATAAATATTATCTTTTATTCCACTTGGTTTGATTCGACCGGTTTCAGCAGCGTACATTTCTATTATATATAAAAAAACTTCAACATATGTTACATACTTTCAAACATCAATTCACACTTTAATATAGACAAAGATTGATCTTCGAACGAAAGCGTCTATACATAAAAAATAGCCTATAATCTAGATTCACTCAAACATATATTTTTTTAATACAAGTAATTTCGTAGATTAAAAAAAATAATAATTATACTAAATAATAGGTAACGAACTAAATGTAAAATTGAATTAAGTTACGAAAATGTTTGTAGTAACAGACTATCGGCATGCAAGCAAATAATCTTGAATTTTTAATACAGAGTGCAAAATACATGTCACATAAGATATTGAAAATCGTCACATTATTTCCAAGAAAAAAATTATTAATAAAAAATAAACATTAAATGATATGACGCATCATGTCCATATATTAACCAATTTATGTTATAAAGTAATCATTAATTATGGGGGTAATTGAAAAAAAGTTCGTGGGTGCACAATGGTTTACAGAAGGTGGGTGTGGGGAGCAGTTCTAAGGGAAGATGTAAATGTGTTTGCATGTCGACTGAACAGACAGCGGGCGAATGAATATTCATGGAAGATCCCGAACTAGACAGTTCCTGCTGCTTGAAGAGGAATTAAGAGGGGAGGAACACCGATGCCGGACTTCAATAAGTCAGTATTAGTACCCCGACATGCCCCTCACAAAGGGACTGACAAAAGACAAGAGAGAAAAAAGAATCTCACAATGGAAGCGAATATCGTCGCGTTTCATTTCCGCTATGTATTAAAGATTATTCAATGGGATATTCTGACGTAAAGTTAATCATGAGTTTGCTATGTAAGCTTTGATTATAATTTGTTAAATAAAAAAACTTTGTTTAATGTATCACAATTGTATTTTTATTTTTCGCTTCCGCTGTTTCGGACTATATATCATAAAAAAACTAGTTATTTATCTCATAATTATAAATTATTATAAATAACTAACATAAATAACTAACTAACCATCACGCCGTCTCCCCGAAGGGGTAGGCAGAAATAATGGACTGCCACACTTTTCTTTCTTGATTCATACATCGTGTCATACACGCGCGTCGATTTCTCTGACTCCTCACATGGCCGACATTCAATATTTGATTTATTTGATCGTGCCACGTTTACCTCGGTCTTCCTCTATTTCTGATTCCATTTACATCGTTAGCATAGCATTTTTGACCATTCTTTTTTCATTCATTCATTCCATATGTCCAAACCATCTTAATGATCCTATCATTATTTTGTTCATAACACCATCATTCGCACCGCATTCACTTATTATATTTTCATTCGACACTCTATCATACACAGAGTATCCACATATTCGTCTAAGAGATCTCATTTCTACTACATTTATTCTACTTTCATCCTTTTTTTGCCAGTTCCATGCTTCGCTTCCATACATAAGGGTCGGTAAAAGAACACTATTATACACTGCCATTCTAGCGTTTTTGGATAGGTTTTTGTATGCGATGACATAAATAATGTTGAAGCATCATTGTGTTTCTGTCAAAACAGTTGATTCAATATGATTAACTATAATTTGTGTACCTAAAAACTAGGTTTTTATCTCATAATTTCTATATAAGTTATGTTTCATACACGTATTTTTAAAGTGAACTCTAAAATGAATTTTGAAGAAGTTATTTTTTAACTACTCAGCAAATTGAATCAGAGGTCGGGCAGAGTAAAACATTAACAACCCGATAACCTTTCGGTGTACTCTACATTTTTTAAAATTGAACTGAGAGAAAAAGTAAAAAAAAATAGCTTCAATAATAATACATGTTTACATAGTTTGTGAATCATGCGATGATGTTCAAGAAAAAAACTGTTAATTGATCTCTCTGTGTGTTTAAATCTTTTGATAATTTTTTTTGCAGATAATCCGTTTGGCATCGAAGGATCGGCGACGTAAACTACATGATTATGATATATTGCATTAGAAATCAAGACAACGAAGAAGATTTAAGAGACACTCTCTTTCTTCAGAGGCATACAATCGCCACGAAGTGGTGTATCGCAAAAATGGCAGTTAAAATATAAAATAATCTTAATCGCTCATTCAAACTCTTTTAAAATCACACGAATATTTTATGAATTGGGCATTATAATCTAATAATAAAAATATGTTTAGTACTAAAATGCGGAATTGAGGCAGCAAGAGCTACGTTTAATAAAATGAAATCAATCTTCTGCAATGATAACGTAAAATTGAAACTCCGCCAGAGAATGATCAAATGCTATGTGTGGTCTGTTTTATTGGGAAGGGAAAATTGAGGGACGCCGAGGGCCCGGAAGGAGACAAATGTCCTGGCTGCAAAAAGTGAGGGAGTGGACCGGCATCCGAAGTGTGGAGGAGCTGTTCCGAGCAGCGCAGGACAAGGACAGGTTCGCCAAGGTGATCGCCAACGTTGGGGGGATCCGACAGGGCACTAAGTAGAAGTACTAAAAAATGTTTTTTTGAAAAAAAAAGTTTCATAACAATCCATTATTTTACTGTACAGTATTTTTTAATCAAGTTTAGATAAGGGTGAATATTCTACACCATGAAATATATTTATCTCAATGAATTTAAAAAGAAAATACAAGTTTAAAAATGTTAACACATGAATATATAAATATTCCAGGTATCCATTATAAGTTTGGGAATATTTTGATACGCAAAAAACTCACAACATCAAACGCTTTAATCTTAAAGGTAAAAGACCTGTCACTATTTTTATAAGGAAAAAGTAATTTTCAAGTTGACTTAGTATCGAAAATTTCCATGAAAACATATACGCACAAGGCTACACCAATGAACAACATAAAGTTCGGTGTTTTAATAGGCTTCTTACAGTTGCGTCGAATTTGCTGAAAAAATTACACGTGTTATATTTAAAAAAAATGTTTCTGAAGGAATAAGGTTTTCCAAAAAAATACTTTATTGATTTTATAAGCAGTGTATTTTGAAATTGTATAAAGTAATAATATATTATATAATACATAAAATGATTTATAAATGGTGAGAAAGATGATTCATTACACATTCACATTCATATTTATATTTTATTGCCTTTTATTTATATAGATATACATATATTACTTAAACAAATCAAAAAGTTGATACTAAAGTGTTAAATTTTCATGTAAGAATGTAAGCATTTTTTGTGGTCGAGAGGCCTTTTCGGTAATTGTCTGTCATTTTAAGGACAAAAATAAAATGTATATTGAAAACGCTTTTTCGGTTTTGCAGTGATTTTTCATTTATACATGAAAATATATAAACAATATTTACAAATTTGTTTCACCTTGCGAGGGCATTTTCAAACGAAACAAACCAATTCTCAAACAAATAAGTTTAGTTCACTGTGAAATCGATAAAAAATATCAATGTAAAATCGAAAAACTATCGCGTTTTCAATATATATTTTATTATGGAGTTTTAAAAAATAAAAACCACAACCATCAATTGACAAAAATCAACTTATGTCGTATTTTGTGATACATATTCAGTTAAAATCTAAATGAACCATGATAACATAATTTTAAATCTTTTGTATTTTTCAACAGAAAACGTCTGAATCGTTTTAAACACCAATGATTGTTTTATGCAAAGTAATGGTGTACATAATGAAACAATCATAATTAAAGAGAAATAATATATAACAAAAGCGATAGCGTTTACCTTATGTAAGTGCATGGAGTTAATGAGCCCGAAGCCACCGGGTACCGGTTTCATTAAAGGGTTGCAGGAATATGGCGGTAGGTATAAAACGCGAAAAATGTATTTCTACTTGGGGGAATTAACGAGTAGGTACCATTAAATGTAATTATGAGCGAGAAGGAAATTCGTGTTTAAATGTGTGAATTAAGCATGTTTCTCGGAGAAACTCTTTTTTGCTTTAAAGTTATATAAGGATCAGAAATTCACATGGCACGTAATATATTATGTAGAAAAATATATCTAAACTTTTTTTTCACAGTATAATGTGAAATTTGTACACAAGTACATACAATGTGGTTGTAATGAAAATTACATTAAGTATAATTAAAAGGGATTCACCCGTGTGTTAAGTTACTTGTTTTCATATACGCATGGATACAATTTATAATACACTTAATATAATAATAAAAAAATATATATGAAAGCGAATTATATGCGTATGTCGCTTTCCCTTCAAATTAAATTAAATTGAAAATAATAATATGTTATAACATCGTTTTTTCATGTAAAAATACTAAAATAATATTTTCTAAAGAACCAATTTCACTTTTGTCTTTATTTCTATAGTTTCTCAGGCTCGCTGGCGTTGGCGAACATGAATATAATTTTATGAGATAAACGTATGTATTTAGTTAGATATTTTTCCCATTCAGAAAAAGTTAAGGCTAGGAAAGTATTTGATTATAATTAAGACACTCTTTGCGTTATGCATTTGTATAAATGTAAACGGGTATAGACAAAACTAATTTCTAAAAGTTGAATCTTTTTTGGGAAACGATGAAATTAAAGCAAAAAATCATTATTTTTGAACATTTTTTGAGAAAACAAGACTTTATAAAGACTAATATAGTGTACCGTATAAGATTGTGTAACAAACAAAGTAAAATACGAACAATGAAGTAACAAATACCAAAGTTTTTATCTATGCTATAAAGCATGCCGAGTAAGTACTTTCAAAGGGCGGAATGGCAATATTCCGGAGCACTAACATAGTTCGATTGACTTTTGCAGAAGATGATAAGGCACATATTGGTATTTGCGGGGACCTTTGTTTGGGATTGTGCGAGTTCCGCGGTCCAACTGCGGGGAAACTTCATTAGCGCCCCCGGTCCGGCCGTGGCCGGAAATTGAAACTGCCCATAATGCGGCGGGAATAGGACCATTTTTGATACGAAAAATGAATGACAATTCTTGCAATGGTAATAATTCACTATAATTAAAATACAACTTTAATTAACCATGTAACTAGTCACTAATTGTACTGTTAATTGAAATAATAGATTTGTTGCGTTGCGGTTGTCTCGGTTTGAGTGCAAATGAAAAATTTAAATGTGGTTTTGGACAAATTGAGGACAGAACTAATTATTAGAAACAGAATATCAACAGAAAGTATTTGGAACATCGAATATACAAATTTGTTTTCATTTACAATTCATCACCTAGAATCTTGAAGTGGAGGCTTTGGAACAGCCAAAAAGTAAAGGAAGATCACAAAAAAGTGGGACAGATGATATTATCCAGCTTGCGGATCGTAGGTGCCAACAGATAGTCAAAGACAGAAAATGTTGGAAGAGTTTAGAAGAGGTCTATATCCAGCAGTGGAAAAAAATTGGCTGAAAAGAAGAAAAAATATATAATTCAAGAAAAATGAAAACCGATGTGGATTTGTTGAAATGAAGGTAAAAGTTTTATTTTAAGTTCATTCATATCTTCTTTCGAGAAATAATGATTTATCAATAAATTAAATAGTAAGTTAAAAGATAGACATTTGAAAATGCAAGGCGAAATATGTCATCTTCACAGACTATAATGAAACTTCTAGAAAACCGACGTTTTCATTCGTATTAATTTAAACAGATAGTATTTTATTTGTATGTACATTATAACATATATATATGTCATTACGAAAAAAAGGAAAATATTTTGATTCATATCGTTTTTTGTATAAATGAGTTTGCATTATAAAATACATAATTTTTCATTGTAGAAATAAAAATAGTTGGTCATTTACATTACTCGTAAAATGTAACTATGATAATTATAAAAAAATAAAGAGTTTATATTATTAAGCTGTGTAATAAAATAGGAATACTTTATTTGAAAACAAAAAAACGATCATTTCCCTTCATACTTTATGAGAAATAAGTACACGATGTTTAAAGTACTTTCGTAAAACGTTAAAGACATTTTGGTAAATTTATGTAAATGCTCTAAAGAAGCTTTCCACCCCGAGCTCCCTTCCTCTCATGTCAGACTGAATATTATTATGAATGCAGTAAAGGCACGTCGGTACTCTATACTAGGCGCATCTAGCTTCGGATTGAACAAATTCATAAGTGCTCCTATAGACATTGTATTCCGTAGATCGAAAGAATTTAAGATCTAGAACACAGGGCAAACATACTTAAATTATATTTTTAATTTACATATCTTATATCGTTAAGGGGTTTACCCCCATAATGAGTTATTTAAACCCATGGGAATGCACTAATTTATTTATTGTTTCTTGATCAATTATGTTAGACTAATTTATACGAATGAAAACGACTATTATGTCTTTTGACAATGCCTCAGACAGGCAATTTACGTTTTATATTTAAAAAAAAACTACGAAATTCTTTAATGATCTTTTTGCGAGTTTAAACATTCAGTTTTAAACTGGTTGTAAATTATTATTCCTTCGTTACCGAGAAAATGATATAAACAGGTATTATATCTTTGAAATAAAAAAATCTTTGAAAAAAAAAAATTATATCTTTGAAAATGATATAAACAGGTATTATATTATAAACAGGTATTATTATTATATAGCTACTCGCCTATGCAGATGACATAGATATTGTGGGACGGTCACTTGAAGCTAGCCGTGAAGCGTTTGTAGCATTGGAGGAAAAAGCAAAAATAATGGGACTTGTCATAAATGAAGATAAAACAAAATTGATGATTGCTTCTAATACCACATATCCATACCCCCAGGTTTTCTAAGCTGCAAATTACAACTTTGAAATAATTAATTCATTTACATACTTAGGCTCAACAGTTACCAGTGATAATAACAGCCGAGAAGAAATTGACAGAAGGATAATGGCAGCAAACCGATGTTACTACGCTCTCCAAAAACAGTTAAGATCCAAATTACTGCGAAGAACCACAAAAACACTATTGTACAAGACCCTGATCAAACCAGTCCTCACATATGCCTCTAAAACCTGGGTGATGACAAAACACACTGAAAGGTCCATCGCAGCATTTGAAAGAAGGGTTCTTAGGACAATATATGGCCCAGTGAGAGACCACAATGGTTGGCGTCGTCGATATAACCGAGAGCTATATGATATCTATAAAGAGCCCGATGTGATCAGATCCATCAAAGTAGGGCGCCTGAGATGGGCTGGTCACATAATCAGAATGGACGACGACAACCCTACAAAACGCCTCACGCTCTCAGTACCACAGGGACGTAGAAGACCAGGAAGGCCCAAAATGCGATGGATGGACAGTGTCAACACGGATGCATCGGTGTTGCAAGTGAGAAATTGGAGAATAAGGGCATCAAACAGACAAGAATGGAGGAAGCTCCTGGATTCAGCCAAGGCCCACCCAGGGCTGTCGAGCTTAGGATGATGATGATGATATCTTTGAAATATTAGGTCCTTACATATGAAATTGGCGTTTTACCGTACTGGCAACTTTGATCTCAAATATCTTCTCTTTGGTTAGGAATTCCAAATTCAAATTTATAAAGCTATTTACTCAAGTATTTGTGTTTCGATAATTATAATTCATTTGTTTTTTCCTCAATTGTTTTTTTTCTTTGCGTCACTCAGTTTACAAAATGGAAAACTTGAAATATCGCGTTATTTAAGAGTACGAGTTCCACCGTGGCACCAGTGCTGCAGAAACGGCTCGAAGGATTAATGATGTGTATGGCGACGGTGCCGCAAAAGAAAACACAGTGCGTTTTTGGTTCCAACGTTTTCGTTCTGGAAATTTCGACCTGCAGAACAAGCCCCGTGGACGGCCGGAGACCAAAGTTGGCGCGTTGACTGCTGCGTTGCATTACTCAACCGGCACAATAATGAAGGGATTTTGAATCGAATCATTACCTGTGATGAAAAGTGGATCCTGTATGATAATCGGAAGCGCTCATCGCAATGGCTGAACCCTGCCGAACCAGCCAAACCATGCCCCAAGCGAAAATTGACTCCAAAAAAGTTACTTGTGAGCGTTTGGTGGACTAGTGCTGGTGTCGTTCACTACAGCTTTCTTAAATCTGGCCAGACGATTACGGCAGATGTCTATTATCAGCAACTGCAAACCATGATGGAAAAGCTAGCTGCTAAACAACCGAGGCTGGTTAATCGCTTTAGGCCACTGCTGCTTCATGATAACGCTAGATCACACACTGCACAACAGACGGCTACCAAATTAGAAGAGCTTCAATTGGAATGTCTAAGACATCCACCGTACTCTCCGGACCTTGCCTCAACAGATTACTATTTTTTTCGAAATTTGGATAACTTCTTGCAAGGGAAAAAATTCAACTCCGATGGGGCAGTCCAAACCGACTTCAAAGATTTTATTGATTCCCGTCCGAATGTTTTTTTTAGTAAAGGGATCGATGAACTACCTATGAGATGGCAAAAGTGCATAGATAGCAATGGTACA
This sequence comes from Lepidostoma basale, assembly GCA_022606425.2. Lineage (NCBI taxonomy): Eukaryota > Metazoa > Arthropoda > Insecta > Trichoptera > Lepidostomatidae > Lepidostoma > Lepidostoma basale. The sequence continues at coordinate 377,518 of JAHDVF020000864.1, read as the reverse complement.
TACTTTGATTAAATAAATATATTATATTTAAAAAAAATCAACTTTATGTTCCTCCCATACAAAACGCCAATATCATATGTAAGGACCTAATATATCTGAAAAAAAAAAAATTCAATGGGTTTAACTTTTTTTTAACGCTAAAACTTCCGTTTTATAAAAGGTTTATGATATTTTATGGGAGTAATAATTTTCACAATATAAAATGAACTAACTTACCATCACGCCGTCTCCCGGGAGGGGTAGGCAGAAAGAATGGAACGCCTCACTGTTCTATCCTGACATACTTCTCTCGTTTCCTCTACATTTATACATCTTGTTATGCACGCACGTCGATTTCTCCGACTCCTCACGTGACCGACATTCGATATTTGATTGATTTGATCGTGCCACGTTTTCCTCGGCCTTCCTCTATTTCTAGCTTCGTTCACGTCGTTTACATATACCTTCTTTACCATTCTGTCTTCACTCATTCTTTCCATGTGTCCAAACCATTTTAATTATCCTCCTTATTTTGTTCATAACACTTTCATTCGCACGACATTCACTTCTTATACTTGCATTCGTCACTCTATCATATACAGATTTACCGCACATTCGTCTTAGAGATCTCATTTCTACTGCATTTATTCTATTTTCATCCTTCTTTTGCACTTCCATACATAAGGGTCGGCACAAGAACACCATTATGCACTGCCAATTTAGCTTTTTTGGATAGGCTTTTGTTTGCGATGAGAACTTTAAGTGTAAATGAATAATAAGTACAGTAATAAACTGGACGTTTAAACTAATTTAAAATGTTTAATATTTAGTTGTTTCATATGTGTAACTAACAAAAAAACTTTTTGATTTTTTTATTCAATACATCACGCATGAGATAGAAAAACTTAATCACTGTAAGAGAGCTTGAAATAGAATTGTTATACAAAAATTAAGAATACGTATTTTTATTTAATAAAAATAAAAGTATATTTAATAATTTGGGCAAAAAACAATTTTTAGGTTTTTAATACAAATCTTTCAGGTGGCGCTTGTGTAGACACTTATCCAAGCAATCGGAAAACAGTGTGATAAAACAAATATAATCATTTCGTAATAAGGATTATCCCACAAAGTAATCAGTACACATGTTGAGTAAGAAAGATTTGAATTTTTTTTCATATTCTTATAAAACAATAGAAATAGAGTTCGACCAAAAATAGAACACTGAAAAAAAAAACATAAATCAAAAACTTTGAAAAATAAACGTGTCTTTAAAATATTATTAAGATCGTATGATTGTAACTAGAATGGTTTCTCAGGCGAAATTAGCGTATAAAGCGACGTTTGAAATTTTGACACATTCTTTTTAATATAAGAAGAACACGTTACAAGTGTTTTTTAAGGTTGGTTGGCTTTGAAATGTTCTTACTCAAGATTTTAAATGAAACAATTTACGTCAAACCTCCGGAACCTTCGGCGTACGGTCCTATTTTTAGGGCACTTAAATGTAAAAGCAATCGGAAAACTTATTACAGCGTCAATAACATGTTGTTTGAAATTTGAGATGGCACCTTTTGCGCTCAATTCGTTTCACGCCTAAAATGTTTGTTCCGTTTTCCGTCTAGTAAATGTTTTGACGATTTTTAAGCAAAAAAAGTGTTTTTTAAATATTTTAAATAAATTTTTGGTTTCGTTTAATACACTTACACTTTAACCTGCGAAAGGCCAATACTGACATATAGCATTGAGGCCAACACTGGCATATAGCAACGAAGGTTAAAGTGTGGATGGCAGAAATGTGGACATTGAAGACTATAGCAGGAAAAACTCTTACAAATAGTGTGAGGAACACGACTATCCGGGAAATCCGCAAAGTGAAAGATATCGTAAGATGAGGTTAGATAACGCAGAAGATACTGGAATGCGCACGTGCAGAGGATGCAACCCTCCAGAATTCCATACGTTGTGGCACATCAGATTCCTTTTGGACACCGTCTTTCTGGAAGACCACCGAATAGATGGAGGGGTAGCTGGGAGTCAACTTCCAAAGAGAGCCCAGCCTGACTAGAGGAACAGACCAAAGGTCTAAAAGGAAGAGAAGAAGAAGAACACTTACACTTAACACATACAATATATTCATGTAAGTATATATATTTATTTTATTATTATGAACAGGGCTGTTAACTGTATTCTCCTCTTTTGAGTTTATTTTTCTAGACATGTTTCAAAAGTTTTAATCCTTCATCATCGGACTAACGATATATATTGAGTTAATAAAACAATAAACGATGACCTTCGTGGCCTACTGGTAAGTGCATTGACTGGCACCCCGAAGGTTTCGGGTTCGATTCCCGGCTAGGGCAGTGTGATTGTCACACTGTCTTCGGTCTGGTGTATTATAGAATTCACGTGACAATAAAATAGCGATAGATTAGCTACTTATCTCATGTCACGAGAATCACTATTATTGCTATAATACCCTTTACATCGATTTGGCTCATGCTGTCATGGTATAAAGAGCGATTCAACAAAATGATAATAATAATAAGTAATAATAATAATAATAAGTTGATGGAAGTTCAAGGAACCCTGTATTTGTTGTGCTAGAATCGTGAATTTCAACAATGTCTTCTTCGGTGAGTTGATCACAAATGCACACACGGATTAACATTACGTATATCCGGCACAAAGAGATATCCCAGTTTACAGCCGGCTCACTTGCGGTCGGAGGAGTGTGCGGATAGCTCCGGTTGGCGCGGCGCGGCAGCCGCGCGGCCCGCGTCGGGCTGGCGCGGCGCTCTTCGTAGCCGCTGTTTATTGTCTCCGCTTTCAACTGTGTTAAAACAACTGAATAGCATTAAACCAAGCGCTGTAAAATTGTGATGCTTTCGTGCTCATTTTATGCATTGATGGACGCCGTATTATGGTTTATGGCGGCAGAGCTTTAAGCAGATTGGTTCTCCGGAAAAACATGTGTCCTCACTTTACATATATCAAAGTAAGCATATATGCAACATTAAGATTTTGATAAGAGATAAGTTATTTTTTAACTTTTCAATTTGAAATTTGTGTTGTTACACTGTTATATTGTCACCATTTTTTATTATAACTTTTTGAGAATGTTGCGACAACTGTTTCGCCAACCGAGGTTGGCATCATCAGGTGTTACAAACAACTTTTTTTGATGATGCCAACATCGGTTGGTGAAACAGCTGTCGCGTCATTTAAAAATAAATGATAATAAAAAATAATATGATATTATAGCGGTGTTGTAAATTTAACAATTAATAAATAATGTTGAAGTATCATAGTGTTTCGGCCAAAACAATGGACTAGTTATTTTATTAATCTAAAAATACAAAATGCATTATTTATTAATAATAAAATGCTCTTTATCCTTCGCCACCTTACCGCATTGACCTATTGCCACTCGTTTGATGTCATCGGACCATCTTGGGTGTGGTCTTTCCAGATTTATGTGGTCGGTTTACGGTCACTATTCCAGGGTGAGTCTGGTCCAACGATCATCCGTTGTTCTTGCTATGACCGGTCCAATTTCACTTCGATGAAGCTATTTTGCACTCTAGATCGGCAACTTTGGTCAACCGACAATGTTTGTTTGCTAAGTTTCAATCTTAAAAGTCTAATAAAATGACTGGTTTTTAGGATGTCACTTGAGCCTTTATTGTGGTAGTTTCCTGTTTCTTTCCTTATTTTGTATGCAGTAGGTTATTTTAACCAAATTACCTTATTACAATTTTTAGCTTTTGATAGCTTGTCTGTCGCCATTTTTATTATCACGTGAATTCTACCAGACTGAGATTTTTTCACACTGTCAACGATGGGAATCGAATCCGGGACATTCAGCGCGGAAGTCAAAACTGTTGTCACTCTGCCACGAAGTAAAAGTGCTGCTATTGGCCGGTCCGACACCTCTTCAGCGAAGCTATTTTTCACGCTACATCACTAACTGTATTCAACCGAATCCGGGACCTTCGGTGGGAAGTCAAAGCTGTTGCCACTTTGCCACGAAGTAATTGTGCTGCTATATGGCCGATCCGACTCCTCTTCAGCGAAGCTATTTTTCACGCTACATCACTAACTGTAGTCAACCGACAACGCCGTGAGCACATTTAATAGAGCTAATGTACGTTCGCGGTTCGCATAAATTAGCAGAATAAGGTTTTAATCAAGTTGGTATTTATGTTACCCAGTTGACGTAACCGGTCCGCCATCGTTCCCATTCTGCATACAAGTTTGCGGCTTTACCGGAAATCCGAACTTCTCCGGGAGAGCACTCGCCGCCATCGCCCGGCGAGCTAATCCCAGCCGTGAAATGGGGAATGTGAAATGGCCGCTGGTGCGCGCCGGCGGGAGGACGAACGTCCCGGGAGACGGGAGACGGGCACGTCCCGTCCGGCGGACACGCCGCTGGCGCTGGCTGGGCAGGGGCGCGTGGGGGACAGCTCTCAACTTGCCGGATTAAGTTACGCCGAGCTTATGTTATTATAATATCCACGCTGCCAGTGTGTGCAGCTTCTAAAGGCACGCGAGATCTGTCTTTTGAGGTATCTTTTTATTTCACAACCTTTTTTATCACTACTATAATATATAAACTAACTAACAAACTAACCATCACGCCGTCTCCCCGAAGGGGTAGGCAGAAATAATGGACTGCCACACTTTTCTTTCCTGACATAATTCTCTCGCTTCCTCAACATTCATACATCGTGTCATGCACGCGCGTCGATTTCTCTGACTCCTCACATGGCCGACATTCAATATTTGATTTATTTAACCGTGCCACATTTTCCTCGGTCTTCCTCTATTTCTGATTCCATTTACATCATTAACATATAATTTTTTTACCATTCTTTCCATATGTCCAAACCATCTTAATGATCCTTTCATTATATTGTTCATATAATGAAAGGATCACTTCTTATATTTTCATTCGACACTCTATCATACACAGAGTATCTACACATTCGTCTAAGAGATCTCATTTCTACTGCATTTATTCTACTTTCATCCTTCTTTTGCCAGTTCCTATAATATATAGCTATAATATATAGTAGATCAAAAGTACGAATGAGCATAGTTATCTTTTATATTAATTGGATCACATATTTGACCCATTAATAAATGGTATATAATGCAATGTGGCACATATTACTTAGTGCCATAGCAGATAGAGAGAGGACGATTGGTGAGTTTCCATCGCCATAAAACTGGATACACCCAGCTAAAGGAAGGTAACCCCGACAGAAAATCCTCCAGAGAAGGCAAGGAGATAACACTCTGGACATTTTTCCCCAGGTCATCACTATAAACAAGGGTGATACTCAACGATAGGGAGATCTGACAGGACACAGAAAGAAGAAGATAATAATGCAACCGTTGTGGTATTTATGGTATACAACAATACCGTAATGCCTCAATACTATAAACCAAAGTACCACAATGCCTCAAGACGAAAATATTCATTATGCTACGATGCCTTAGAAAGGCGAAATATGTCATTTAGAAAACAAACGTTTTCATTCGTATTAAATACCATTGCAATATATCTATACGTAAATTAATGCTATTGATTATAATAAAACGCGACTGATAGCACATTTATATTTGAATTAATCGGGATGGTTAATTCATAATATCATGGCTAGTCCGAAAATTTATTATTATTTTTTATAATCAGAACTCAAGAATTAACCTCCCGGAAAATAATGTAAATGAGTGCATCAGAACGTGTTGCGGAGTAATCTAAATATCGCCACCGCATAATATGAACAAAGTGTGGGAAGTTAGTAAACGTTGTTAAGAGTTGGAGAGGAGTTAACCGAGATGATGGGAGTCACTTCATCCGAGATGCAAACCGTCGCCTGAGAGAGGCCATCAAAAGGGATCACCGTTGCCGGACTCATAAAACTTTTTGCCGTGCATGAAATACAAAATGTTCCTTGTGGACAGATGTATTCAAACATTTATTATTAGTCGCTAGCAATTCGTTACTCTTTGCTTCAAACTGCCGCAATACGTTTCTAAACCAGGTTATTTCAGATAAGATGGATACAAATAGTTTACTTGTTCCATGAAAAAAAGAATTTTTGATTTTTTTATCACGTTTGAAAACTTTAGCAATATATTTTTGATGTAGAATTAAAAAAAAAATGTCGAAGTATTTTGACACTAAAAATGTCTGTACTGTAAATTATATTCACAACAGATGCACAATGCACTTTTCACAAACATGTTTCGGGACACAGAAGACCTTCCTCAGCGTAGAAAAGTGTAGAAATTTTAATCAGCGTGTGATTGAGGCGTGACTGATCAAAATGTCAATCCATTACAATATTAGCGAATACAGACCAAAATTGGCGAAAAAAATACAATGAAAAATATTAAAATAAACCCCACTAACCGAAACGTGAATCTTGATGCGAGTAAAAATAAAATTGTCAGAAATAAAGCATTATGCGAAATACTTACGAAGAACTGTTTTCGGTAAATCGCAGGCTATGAATTTTACGGGCATTCTTATGTTTGGTAGTAAAAGACAAAATAGTCATCTAGGACAGATGTACTGCAATACCTTAATTTGAGAAATGGAGTGCACTCACATACCACGTGTGCGACCAATTCAACTTTAACCAACTTGAATCAAAATAAATCGTCTTGCTTTTACTGCTTCTGATAAAACGCTATCTCTTGAACGGGAGGAACGAAATTTAGACTAGTAACCAAGTTAAGCGTGTATACTGCTCTTATTTTACAAGTTCTACAGTATAAAATATTCGAATCATCGCGCTCAGGAGTAGTGCCGTTGAGGTGATTTAATCTGCGCGGCGCGGCGTCTTGGTGATAATTTTTAATAGAGCTGTTAACTCAGCTAAAATCACCGAGAAAATAAACTTAATATTTTCAATAAGAAAATTTCGGCTTCTTGAAATAAAATAAAATAATTAAATAACGAATCCAGTTTGAAGATACGTAATTTATAAATCTGTAAAATAATAAATTCTTCTTCTTCTTCTTCTCCGGCGCTACAACCCTTGGTGGGTCTTGGCCTCCAAGAAACGTCTCCATTCCGTCCTGTCTCTGGCCGCCACCTCCCAGTCTTGCTGCTGCAGGACCCGACAATCCTCACCGGCACAATCCAGCCATCGCAGTCTCCGCCTACCGATCCTTCTTCACCCTGCTGGATTGTCATACAACACTCTTTTGGGGGGGTTCAGATGTTCCATGTGGTACAAGTGCCCTAGCAAGCGTAGTCAGTTAATATTTATACTTGACCACGCTGACGTCCTGGTATAGATCGTAGAGCTCTCTGTTGTATCTCCTTCTCCACGTCTGACCATCCTTTATGGGTCCGAAGATTCTGCGGAGGATCTTCCTCTCGAAGCAGTTTATTTTGTATTCATCCCGTTTAGTGGGCGTCCAAGTCTCCAAGGCTGTTATGTTAGGACTGGTCTAATCAGCGTTTTATATATTGTGGTCTTTGTCTTTCTAGACAGTAAACGCGACTTTAGGTGATTATTGTGGCCAAAGTAGCATCTGTTTGCTGCGAATATCCTTTTTCCAATCTCTTCACTTGACATAATTTATTTTGTTAACTAAGGAGCCTAGGTACGTTAACTGTTCCACGGTCTCAAATTTGAAGTTATTTATGTTGATGTCAGTGGATTGACTGTTTCTAGACAGCATTGTAATAAATTAAATAATAAATAATAGACCGAGTGAAACGTGTCACGAACAAATCAATCAAATATTAAATGTCGACCACGCGAGGAGCCTGAGAAATCAACGTGCGTGCATGATACGACGCACATAGGTGGATTTAAATGATTTAGGCGGTCAAAATTATTTTACGGTGTATTTTGACTTCAAATCATAAATATTATCGTAAAAAATTATCCTTAGTAAAAAAAATATTTTTTCCCAGCCAAAAATATAAAAAAATACTAAATCTCGAGGAAATTTTTTTTTTTTATTACAAATTTTACAAACAAAAAAAAAATCTAGTTACAGATTAATAATTGAGGTGCAAATAAGTATTTTAAATTTGTTTATACATTTATGGACAAATCTTGAACCATGTCTGAAATATCGGATTCGGTATTTGGGTTAGCTGGTAGTAACATATTCATTGTTTCAGGGCAAAATTAACCTGGTTTGATCGTTTTTTTGTTTGTTTCATGCTACTTAATAGTGGATCTGAACTCAATAATAATCTATTATATATATCAAGGTTGCATTCCTCCCTCGAGAACTTTCTTGCGTAGTTTTCGCGGTATAATCGAAAGTGCTTATTTCTGGTTTCTGCTGCCTCTTCCGACAACTGTCCTATGGGTAATAAGGCATTTTCAATTACAACTGCACCATAAATCAATATTTTATGCAAGGTCGGAGTCATTGGGTGCCAACTATATAACTTGACATACAATTTCGCAGTAGCCATGGCATATTCATCAAATCGTTATATTTCCCGTAGTATTTTCGAAGCATCCCTTTTCCCTCGAGCCTGTAATGTTGTTTGCGCTGCATGAACGATTACTTCTTTATTAAGCGAATAACGTATTTCCTCCGTTTTTCTTATTTTAGTCCTCTCACTAGAATCTTCAAATGATTTAGAAGGCCGACCTGGTCGAGTTTGCTTGTTTGCTGAAAGTTCAAATGTTCCTTCTAACCACTTTTCATGAGTTTTAAGAAACATTGCCTCTTTTCTATGAGCTTTCGACCATTTTTCTTTCATTGGTGTTTTAAAATATGCAAATCTTTGTTTGAAACTGCTTAGATTATCTGGAGTGTCACCACAACAGGACAATAGGTGATTTTCTAGATATTTAATTTTTTCATCTAAATTAGGTAAATCTTGCTGCTGCATTTGATCGTAAAGATATTTACAGCTTATGGTTTTTGTACCCAATGTATCAGATATACATAAAATAGAGAAAATCACACTTTATTACATTTTAAGAAAAAGTTGTTAAAAAAAAGTGATGTCATCCTTTTTAAAAAAATAACTGTAATTTGGTCAACCGCAGATATCCGCAACCAAATTTTATGTCATTAATTAGTCAAATATAAGATGTATACAATACAGGAACAAACATTACGCGATAAGACGCGATAATATAACAAAATGTCTTATAAACTTGAAAATTAAGTAAAAATTTCATTAGTAGACCACCTTTTTTTGAGGTTCTACAAATAATATAAAATAACTTTTAAAGTATGTTAAACACATCAAGAAATATTGATCATTACCTGAGTTATTCTAATCCATAACGATAACTTCGAAATATTAGGTGGACAAGGCAAAATTCTCCTTGTTACATGTTTCAACTGAGAGCGCTAAGAACAATGACGACGTGCACTTCGTTAGGCGGACATGTTTCAACCACCTGCGTGCGCACACGGTATAAGATTCGAGATTGGGGATAGTCAATTATTGTTACTGGGACATTTCTTTGAATCTAGGATTTTTTTAGTATTTTTAACATCGATTTTGAAATTTGACTTATGACCGGCTAATTATTAACAATCCACGTAAGTGCGACGTATGAATATTGAGTAAGTGCGAGTATGTCAGTGAAGAACAAGTTAGGTGGTCCATTCTTTCTGCCTCCCCTTTCAGAAAGATGTGAAAAACCTTTGAAAGGTGAAAATAATAATAATAATAATAATTAGGCTAATTTGTATACCGTCGTTGTAGTCAATAGCTTACCTCAAATGCGCTTTGACAATGTTTTTAATCATGAGAGCTGCATCTGACACCAGCAAACAGATAACCGGTCTTTATATTTTATGTGATAACAAAGCATTCCCATAAAGTATTATATAACAAAATTTGCATTATATTTAAAGGCACAGTTCTTTGACGAAATGATTTTTTTTACTTATGACTACTGGGTTATTTAAAAAATACATATATTCCTTTCAAACTTTTACATTAAGATATTGAAATGAATTGACACATCCAATATGTAGAAGTTCTTTGGAGCCACTAACATATTATATTAAAACAACCAAAGATACCCAAGCATTTGTATTGTTTAAAGTGTTCAGAACACCGTCCAGATAATTGAAAATACCGGTCAGTTTGAATGGAGAAATTCGAGAAATTGGAAGTTTGTTGGTTTTCGCGTTAACTCTGTGAACGAAGTTATAGAAGTTGATCTACGTGTGGCGCACCATCCTCCGGTTGAACACGTGATTAAACTCACAGACAAAGCTCCCTTCAACTTATAATAACCATGGAAATACGTAAGATAATAACTTAGTAAATAGTTAATTCAATAATTTATATGGTTGCGCAAGACAATTCAATATACGAAATATTCTAAGAATAAACAAATAAGAAACCATACATAAACAATTAATTAAATTTATGCATTTGTTTACTATAAAAAATATATTTTATTACATAGTTTCTTTATGCCAAACATAAATAAATCAATTGAATGTCAGCCACGTGAGGAGTCGGAGAAATCGACGTGTGTGCATGACACGGTATATGAATGTTGAGGAATCGAGAGAATATCGGGGAGACGGCGTGATGGTTAGTTAGTCTGTTACTTAAACTAATCAACGTAACATAAATTTGACTCTGCTGTAGAGCGAAACATATTTTATATATATATATATATATATATATATATATATATATATATATATATATATATATATATATATATATGAGTAGAGTATATATATATATATATATATATATATATATATATATATATATATATATATATATATATATATATATATATATATATATATATATATAATTAATGCTAGTCCCGAACCTCAATAGAATTTATTTTTCAAAAAGCAGTAATATATGCATTATATATTTATTTAGATCCTCTTTTGTTTTGGCGGAGCACTTTGATATTTCAACATTATTAAATGTTTAATTGAAGCACTGTTATAATATATCACAATTGATTATACTTCTCAGTTAATTATGATGGTAACATTGGTTAGTGAAACAGCTGTCCTGATATTTCCATAGAAATTAAATCAATTGTGATATTTATAAAAGTGTTTCCATTAAACAGTTATAATTTTTTAGCTAAACCACGTTTCCTCCCCTGAATAGTAATCATTATTTATATTCTAATATATTCATACAATATACTAATAATTAGTTTAATGTGTTAATATATTCATACAATATACTAATTAGTTTAGGATATAGAAATAACGTCCGCGCGTGATATCTCGTTATATCAATAAGAACATGTTATTTTTTATTTTTATTGTAACAGTTTGAATAAAATAATGTTGTAAAAATATAGTTACCTACACATGAAACAAGTAATTACGTTTATAATAAAAACAGAGCTTTGTAAAAGTGTGTTCCATTATTAGAAAATTGAGGCTAACGTTTTACGATCGAACGAATTGATAAATTAATATTACAATAATTACGCACTTAGTTATATTGTCAATCATCTATTAGAACGACCAATCAATATTTACGATCAATTACCCCGCATAATGAGACAGTTTGTAGTCACACTGACAAACACAGACTCTCGCTTCATTGGCTACACAAACTACAAATATCAGTTAATTCCAGCACTGCTCACGTATCACATTAAACTAGGGTTTAATTACAAGACGTATACGCGGGGATGTGAAATAGTCAGTCTATATTCTGGTATCGTAACCGAAACATACGAATTCATGTCATAATGCCAAAAGTCATAGGTAAAAGATGATTTTCACTTCTTCATCTTCTTCCTTATTGTAGACCTATGTGGTCTGTTCTCCAGAGAGTTTCTCCTCCTGTGAGGTAGATTCCCAGTCGTCCTTCCATCTTTTAGGAGGTCTTCCACGAGGACGAGTCCCTAAGGTTGATTATGCAATGCAATATAGGGGAGTCTGGTGGAGTCCATTCTTTGAACATGACCATACCAGTCCCTTTTTCGCTGTCTGTTCCATCTTATAATATCCTCAACCTCACATTTCTCTCTTATTCCGATGTTCCTCACAAGATCCCTCAGTGTCTTGCCTGCTATCGTCCTCAGTGTCTTCAGTTTGGAAGTCCTCAAAACTTGTTTGGTCCTTACTGTGTCTGCCCTTGCTTCGACGCCATACGTTTTTATTGGTCTATGATTTTCACTGGGTGCAAAAATTTATGAATAGAAAAATACAATAGTGATTAGAAAAAAGGACAAATATCATAAACCTAAGTAATAATTTTTCATATTTTTTTTCATATTGCCTTTGGTGATGCCAGTAGGAAGAACAATTCGGACGTTGAATCTAATCGTCTCCGATTTGGACATTTTCAGTGTCAGTGAGGCAGTAATCATAAAAAAAAATTTATTACAAATTCTGGAAAGAGTACTGCCTCACTGACGTCGACATATTTGGGTTCCTTCTGATATGTATGCTTTTTTGGTTTCATGTTGTTTTATCTTATCTTTGTAACACCGTTTTGTGTCCAAATGAGTCGCCTAAATGTTTTTCGTTTGTTATGTCTCATTTGTGTATTATGTATAAATAAATAAATAAAGTATTATATTACACATCTAAAGTGTCTTCCGTATTTAAGTTTTTTTTACAAAATGAGATAAGCATGCTGTCATATTTCAATTTTTAAATTAAATTAATTTAATTTAATTTAACAATATCAAGATATCAACACAGTTCGATAATTCTAACTAACTAACTAACTAACAGTTCGATAATTCATTTATTAATTTATTCAAAATACATTAGATATCAATGACAAATTACTCAATTTCATATTAAAAATAATCGTCTTGCAGGGGCTATTGTAAAACTATAAGCACCATATTGGAATCAAGTAAAACAGGATTCAATTACAGTTAAAATTATTTGGTTGTAATAAACGTTTTCTAGTGAACTGAAAATTGTCTACCTCCATATCGTCTCTTTCTCCAGTTGGATAAACTCATTTATTTATTTATGGTAACAAGAGTTTTCTATTGAACTGAAAATTCTTTTTCATATTTTGTATATACGCAATAATCCGATTCGAGACTCAAGGAAATAAGCATATTTATATATTATTGTTGTACTTATTTAAAGACTTTTGTATTAACAGAAGTATCGACTAAACATGCACATAAAAGCTTTTTCAGGTACTGGATGACATTTGGATCGATTTGGCTCGCCCTGTAATGTTGTAAAGAGCTATTCAACAAAATAATAATAATATAAATACGACATACTCGTATGTCACGTGAAAGAGTTTATACGAAACAACGGCAATGTATTTAAAAGTTGAATGAAATGCAAATCAAACATTTATCATTTTCTTTTCCAACAAGATTAATGATGCTAACTCCAGACGAAGTCCCGCTATAAAGGACCAATGTTTTATGCATTTCAGTCGGTGGTCACCAGCTGTACAGAAAATGCTCCAATCATTTGTTATCGTTTTATAGTACGAGTGACAGAAGAAAATTACAATAAAATTGTGTATGCAATAGCAAAGAATCCGATTTGATTTGCATTAAATTAACTTAGCTGGTGATGCAAACCGTTTTAATTTAAACAACGTGTTTTTATTTTTATTTTCTTGACTAGTATCGAAAGAAACGTACAACTTTTTAATATTTGAGAACGATAAAAAAATAATTTCATTCTCCTAATAAAGCAGCAAAATTATAATTCTTCATATAAAACACTCACTTTGTGGTTAGATATTTTAAACTTATAGATATAAAATAATACAACACTTTGTATTTAACCACGGTATGGTAATTTTAATTAATGTCAACTAGTTTCGCTTAGACCCAAGCTTCATCAGGGCAGTATAATAACTGAACTGTTAATATACCACCCTGATAAAGCTTGGGTCCTAGTAAAACTAGTTTTAATTATAATAACTATACCGTGGTTAAATACATAATGGTTTATTATTTTATTTCTACAAGTTTAAATTATAATTACTTTCAAACGTATTAAGATACGTTAATCCGAAAAAGTGGAATAAAGTATTATTGTTAATATTTTTCTTTGTATTTAAGCATTTTCAAGTGAGTTAAGATTAATATTATTTTATTTAAATTGTATTATATGAACTGGGTTCGACTAAGTACTACTTCAAGAGCAAATTCGATTTTCTCAACCTGTTTCAAGATAAAATAAAATTTAGTCAAGACTTCTTAGTAATTCTTTTATACTCGTATAATAAATATTATATACTAACCACGCCTTCGCTCCGAAGTGATAGGCAAATAGTGGATCGTCACACTATTCCTTCCTGACAAACTTCTCTCTATTTTTCAACATAGATCATGTCAAGTACACTTATTGATTTCTCCGACATACATGATATTAATTTATTTTACAATTAATACATAAAACGAATGAAGCTTAGCAGTCCTGTTATATACAGAATGCCAATTAAATTCAAATAGACACTCTATCATACACATACATAATTTTTATGTGTATGATAGAGTGTCGAATGAAAATAAATGAAGTGAATGCAAGTGTTTTGAACAAAATAATAAAAGGAACTTTAAGATAGTTTGGACACATGGAAAGACTGAATAAAGAAAGAATGGTTAAAAAAGTATATGTTAACGATGTGAATGGAACTAGAAATAGATGAAGACCAAGGAAAACGTAGCACGATCAAATTAATCAAATATTGAATGTCGGCCACGTGAGGAGTCCGAGAAATCGACGCGCGTGCATGACACGTTGTATGAATGTTGAAGAATCGAGAGAAATATGTCAGGAAATAAAAATGTAGCATTTCATTCTTTCTGCCTACCCCTTGGGGGAGATAGTGTGATGGTTAGATAGTTAAATAATTTTTAGATAATTAATTCGCGTTTTTTGATAATATAAATTTATTTGAATAATAAAAATTTATAACTTTTAAAGGAGATATAAATTATTATGATTCTCTTAGACGAATGTGTGAAAAACTGTGTATGATAGAGTTTCGAATGAAAATATAAAAAGGGAATGCGGTGCGAATATCAGTGTTATAAACAAAATAATGAAATGATCATTAAGATTGTTTTGACACATGGAAAGAATGAATGGTAAAAAAAGTATATAATAACGATGTAAATGAAACTAGAAATAGAATAAGACCAAATAAATCAAATATTGAATATCGGTCACGTGATGGTTAGTTAGTAAATTTGTTAATAGAGATTAACAAAATAAAAACCTTACCAACAATAATCATCTTAATTTTTTTGTTTCTACTTTGTAATCATTTTGAACATTATAAAGTCGTATACGCTAGTCAGTTTGCGAATTGTGAACATTTCAAGAGGCAGTATTAGGGTAATCGAGTCTCCCTTGGAGCTCAAATTATATCTGACGGGAGAAATGACACGGGAAATTGGAGTTCAATCAGCTCCCGACGGGATCCGCGGCGCTAATACGGATGAAAAAACGGCAAATTTCAACTTGTTTTTTTTTTATAAATAATAAAAACTGTAGACATGAACCCGGATGAGTCGATCGTTTTAGGCGTTTTGAATTAAAAAAAAATTGGGAGGCGAATTTTGTTGATTTTCAAGTTGGGTATTCCTGGACCAGTGCCCTTGGGATTCTGTGAGTTCCAAATTATTTCCTTTAAATTTGATAATTTTATTGGATATTTTATTTTCATATTGTTTTAACTAAATATTATTTATAATGTTCCGCATTACTAAAAATGTGAATAAACATATCTTTAATATTTTTGTTGCTTAGCCTGTTTTAACTTTTTTTTTGCATATAACATTTTGATATATTTAAAAAAAAAATGGTATCACGATTTTAGGCTCTTTCTTTGCTTGGTAAATTCTATGTGTTTTTTTTAAATCAATGGTAATAGAATTTATTTTCGCACCCTTCAATATGATCAGACAATTGCACATTATCATAAAGAAGGAATCGGGTCGTGTACAGGCTCGAACTCAAGTCCCCTGAATCAGCAGACAAGCGTTCTGTTTCCTAAACTACCACCTGATTTAACACATTAGCTAACTAACTAATTAACAATCACGCCGTCTCTCCGAAAGGGTAGGCAGAAAGAATGGACTGTTACACTTTAATCGATGCGGCACTCCATCCTTCTCTTTTCGCCCCGCGGGAGACGCGGTTTGATGGGTTGCGAGCCACATCGCCACCAATAGTCATCTCCAACGCACACTGAGATCGTCCAACATCCACGAAATAAATCTTAAACAAATATTATAAAATACAATGATATAAAATAAAAAAAGGAACCAAATAAAAATATTTTAACACAATGTTTTTTTTTATGAATGAAGTGTTCGTAAAATCATTTTATTATGTTTGTTCTTTAGAATAAAAGTCATGATTAAAAAACAATAAACCAAAATACCAATCTATCTGATTGTTTAGGATTTTTGCTTGAAATAATAAATAAAAAAGATGAAAGCTAAACTTTGAAAATGTATTCATGAAACTTCTTAAAATATTATATTAAGCTGTGTACCAAAACAAATTTGCGCGAGGCATAAAGCGGGCAAAAAACCTTTGAAAAGGAATAATTCAGAAAGAAATTCTCAAATTTGATGAACCATCACGTCTTCTGATTAGATTTATTTATGCGAAGTCACTTCGGGAATGACGATGGTCGTTATTTACTGAAATTAGTTCTACTGGTCTGGCTCATTGGTATTCTCTGTGACATAAAGGCGAACACTCTTTGAAAAGACAAAAAAATATAAATTAAAGTAAATTACGTCCCAAAGATACTTAGTTATCAAATTATACTTGATGTAAATGACGGACAACGCTATATTTTGGGGGTGCAAATTCAATTTTCGGAATTTAAAAATGCGTGTAGGAAATTGAAAAAAGCAAAACTCACGCGATGATTACGTTTTGCTGGTTGAATGGCCTATTGTACGTGCTTTAACTACATCGTTAAATAAACAAACGCCTCACGGGTGTTTGAAAATTGCAACAAAATCTGCGTAATAGATAAATAAATATTTATAGGTTAATCATCTGCGAAGATGGGATATTATGATATGAGACGAACATTGATTTACATTGTTATTTGCATGTCTTCTTCGTAGATATAAGGCAACAGCCCCGTAATCACATTTTTACGATAATGTTAGTTGCTACGTTACGCAGAGGTGTCTATTACAGCTTTCGCGTGTACAAGTTAATGAGATTTCTCGAAGATTATACAATTTTCGCAAAATGCTCGCCTGCTTACGAAATAATTTCGAATATTCCTGCAACTTGTGTAATATTATACAAAACAATACTTTGAAACTATGATACAGTCATACTATTTTTTGGAATACAGATAATTCAATGAACGAATTTTTGAGTACGCATCAAAACCAGAAAACGAAATACATATCGTTTTTAACCTCTTGATCACAGATAAAAATCTCATTTCGATTAAAACGAAGAAATTGCATATTTAAAATTTAATGGAGATTTTTTAATACTATTTTTTTATTTATGCTTGATCAGAAATTGAAACTACAATTTGTTTAAAATAAATACGGTTTTAATTTTTTTATACTTTTTCTCTAAGAATATAATGTTTCTCCATCCATATTTTGAAAATAAATTTTCAAAACTATTTAATTAAATAGACATTTTTTATGCTTATGTTTGATCACACATTGGAATTATATTTTGTTTAGTATTAAAACTTTGTTAAAATGTTTTTCATTCCTTTTTAAGAACACAATATATCTCGTTCAATATTTAAAACACATAATTTCAACGTTATTTAATTTAATAGATATTTTTGTAAACAATTTTTTTGTTTACCCAATTTAATACGAGATATTTGTCAATATTGATACCCTACATAAATAACTCTCTTCTATCTATCTAAAGCAACGCTACTATTCTAATTTAAGGTTAAAAATGTAGGCATTAAATTCCTTTCAAGAAAAAGTTTGTTACCCACACTAATCCGAGAGTGAAGGAATCAACCGCGATTAATTTATTTGGAGATGAGAGGTGGGTTCTTTATTCTTTGCGGCGGCAGAACGGCCAATCGCAGAATTATGGTCGGACCTTTGTTCTCTTGATAAACCACAACGTGGAAGGAATCGGGGAAATGGTTTACATCTTTCTTCCCTATGATGATATACAGAATGAGTTAAGAGCATCGCTAAAAGAAATTAACATAAACCCTTTTAGAAATTTATTAACTGTAACGCAAACACAATATTAAAAATCACTATTCGAATCTGGGGACAATCGGGACATACGAGTATATTTATATATACTCGTATTCCATTTTTAAAGTGGAGAAGTTAAAAATGAACAAAAGAAAGTTTTTTTTTTAAATCTTACTCATCATAATAAAGTATTGAATCAGTATCTAATATGAATTAAAACACCTGTTTTAAATTTTTCTAATTTTTTAAAGGCATTTATCAAATGTTTTCAAAATTATCATATTTGTTTCATTAGTAAAATATGTGATTCTAGGGTCCAAATTCATGTAATACTAACTAACTAACCATCACGCCGTCTCCCCGAAAGGGTAGGCAGAAAGAAAGGACTGCCACACTTTAATCGATGCGGCACTCAATCCTTTTCTTTTCGCCATCGCGAGAGACGCGGTGTGATGGGTTGCGAACCTCATCGCCACCAAAAGGCATCTCCCGCGCACACTTGGATCGTTCAACGTCTACATAACAAATGTAAAACAAATTCTCTGAAATACAAGGATATCAAATAAAATTACAAAGAAACATAATTGAACACATATTGTTACTTTAGATGGTCAGCTGGACGATCCGGACATTTGTGTTTATTTCATTTTTATTCCACGTAATTAGGCACTTAAAACAATCCAACACCAGCAACAACTTCAACATACTATGTTTTAATAATATTTAATTGTTTCTTGAACAATGACTATACTCCGAAAAATATTGAATTTTGATGAAAATATAGTTGTTATATAAGTTTTATGACAAAAGGGAGCGACATATTTTGCCTTATAAATATGTTACAAAATGTATAAACAAACATTTGCTGATATCATTTAAAGTTGAAAAAAGTATTTTGCTTTTAATAACACAACATTTACCGAAAGTGCGCGACTTCTGAAAAAAATTTATAATATCAAATAAAATATAAAAAAAACTTATATTTTAAATTTTATACGTCTTGAAAGATTTACTTTAAGAATGATAATCTTTATAAAAATAAACTATTTTGATTAATGATTTCAAATGACCCTGGTGCAAAGATACGCTTCTTGCCGTACAAGACACATTTTTGCAAATATTGTAGCATCAATGGTTAAGGCATGAGTAAATAAGCGTGTCTGCCGCTACGGAGATTCCTCGAATCCCCCTGTGAGTACACGTGTGCCGTTTTATTTTGTAAGACACACAAAAAAGGAAGATAAAAATACGAAACAAGAGCTTCAATTTCAAGGGTTGTTGTTTCTGTTGATTGTGTCCAAATAAACCCGAGAAGGAAGTACGATCACAAAACAGTAAATAAATACTCACTTACGAGGACACCCCGTGCACATAAATCGGTTGTACGTACAAATTACGAAAATACGTAAAAAAAAACACTGTTTGTAATTTCCAATAGCTGAGTACTTTAAACGATAAACGTAATTTTGAGTTTATTTTTCTAGACTTGTGTTGTAGGTTTAAACCTTCATCATCGGAAGATATTATAGAGATACGAGTATGTACTGAAGCAAAGATATTTTTATTATAACAGTGTGAATTCTACAGTGCGAACGACGGGTTAAGCTTATGTTAATTCACCGGGTAAAGATTTATCTCACATTGCACACAGAGATCTAATTTCTTAAGCATTTAATGATTATTTTTTGTATATTTAGTATACAACACCGCATCGATTAAAGTGTGGCAGTCCATTCTTTCTGTCTACCCTTTCGGGGAGACGGCATGATGGTTAGTTAGTTTTAGTTAGTTAGATTTATTTTGTGGGTGTTGCACGATCGAAGTGTGCGCGGGAGATGCCTATTGGTGGCGATGAGGTTCGCAACCCATCACACCGTGTCTCCCGCGGAGCGAAAAGAAAAGGATGGAGTGCCGCATCAGTAAAAGTGTGACAGTCCATTCTTTCTGCCTACCCTTTCGGGGAGACGGCGTGATGGTTAGTTAGTTAGTTAGTTACAACACTCACTTTATTATAAAAATATTCATTAAATATTACAAATGTTTCTAACTAACCAGCCATTCATCATTGATATTATATTTAATAATATAATTTTTTTTTTCAAACGTGGTCATTTTTGACAGATGTTAAAATGATTTATTCTGGAACGTTTATGCTTTTGTTATAACAAATATAATGAATAATTTAAACATTTATAATAATATTTTTAAGTTCTTATTGGGGTTCAGATATTAACTTATAACAAAGGAAATAAATCAATGATTGGATTTGACGTTAAATTTATTTGATTATTTATAACATTTTTAATTGATTTTTTTAATTTCTAAAATTTCGAGACTGTTCAAAGTTATATTTCTATTATAAACATGCAAAATTTCAACGCCATTATCTTAATTTAATAATAGTAAACCGGATAGATGTAATCTAGATGTAATCGATGTAATCTGTAAGTAAAACAACTAAACAATCGTGTTTACTATTATTAAATGAATATGGAATTTTACAAAACCAATACCTCAACCATTATCTTAATTAAATGAATGATCTTTTTTTTAAACATCTACAACACAAAGTTATGGCGAATATAGAAGAAATTCTTAAGCATTTGTTCAAGCGTGTGTATTTCAAAGATTTCATTTAGAATCTCCATTTAAAGGAAGGTGAGACAGCACAGTAGATGTCTTATTTTTATTATTACTACAGCTGTATAAAGTCGAGTGTCGTAGAATGAAATTGAAACATCGTGTTAACGGTGTTGTGACAGGTAACGAGCCGTTTGTGCGGAAAATACGAGGAAGGCGGCGCCCGACAAATATTTTCATGTTTCAAATGAAATGAGGCACCTTCCCGCCGTGAAAAGCCCCGCGCCGACATTTAAAACATGATCGAAGTTATTTTATTACAAAAACCTAAAAGAAAGTATTATATAATAGAATGCTCATAGAAATTTTTTTCATGGAAAGGATAACTGTCTTGTGAGATATTTTATATTAGGGGTACCCATAAGTAATGTCGTTTTTTCAATGAAATTCAAAACAATTTTTTTTATACTTTATTTAACTTTTCTTATATATTATATTATTAACATTACTAAATAGAAATTAAGAAATTACTTATAAGCGAAGCATGGAACTGGCAAAAGAAGGATGAACGTAGAATAATTGCAGGAAAAATGAGATCTCTTAGACGAATGTGTGGATACTCTGTGTATGATAGAGTGTCGAATGAAAATATAAGAAGTGAATGCGGTGCTAATGATGGTGTTATGGACAAAATAATGAAAGGATCATTAAGATGGTTTGGACATATGGAAAGAATGAATGAAGAAAGAATGGTAAAAAAATTATATGTTAATGATGTAAATGGTACCAGAAATAGAGGAAGACCGAGGAAAACGTGGCACGATCAAATAAATCAAATATTGAATGTCGGCCATGTGAGGAGTCAGAGAAATCGACGCGCGTGCATGACACGATGTATGAATGTTGAGGAAGCGAGAGAAATATGTCAGGAAAGAAAAGTGTGGCAGTCCATTCTTTCTGCCTACCCCTTCGGGGAGACGGCGTGATGGTTAGTTAGTTGTTTTTAAAATTGTAATGAAAACATTTAAAATAATCAATCGTATTGGCCGAAATACTAAGATACTTTAACATTATTAAATGTTTCAATACTGTTATTATATGTATCATAATCTATTTTTATGAGATTGTCTAGACAGCTGTTTCGCCAACCTATGTTGGCATCATCAGGTGTTACAAATAACTGTTGTGTGATCCATCTGATGATGCTCACGTAGGTTGGCGAAACAGCTGTTGCAACAATATGTTGGAAATTTATTGTGATTTTACGTGTGTATTGTGAAAACTTTAATGTAAGTTTAGTATCAGGTGAACTTTATGTTTTATATTGCTCTAAAAATTTAAGTACAAAAAAAAAATATTTATGTGCTGATTTCTTTCGAACAGAATAGAGATTACGTATGATATTAGGTCCTTACATATGAAATTGGCGTTTTGCCATACTGGTAACTTTAATCTCAAATATCTTCTCTTTGGTTAGGAATTCCAAATTCAAATTTATAAAGCTATTTACTCAAGTATTTGTGTTTCGAAAATTATAATTCATTTGTGTTTCCTCAATTGTTTTTTTTTCTTTGCGTCACTCAGTTTACAAAATGGAAAACTTGAAATATCGCGTTATTTACGAGTACGAGTTCCACCGCGGCACCAGTGCTGCAGAAACGGCTCGAAGGATTAATGATGTGTATGGCGACGGTGCCGCAAAAGAAAACACAGTGCGTTTTTGGTTCCAACGTTTTCGTTCTGGAAATTTCGACCTGCAGAACAAGCCCCGTGGACGGCTGGAGACCAAAGTTGATAATGAGGGCTATTGTGGAAGCGGATCCATCGCAAACCACGTCCGAGTTAGCTGAAGGCTGCGGTGTTAGTGATAAAACTGTTTTAATCCACTTGAAGCAAATTGGGAAGGTGAAAAAGCTTGAAAGGTGGGTACCTCACGAATTGAGTGAAGCAAATCAACAAACGCGCGTTGACTGCAGCGTTGCATTACTCAACCGGCACAATAATGAAGGGATTTTGAATCGAATCATTACCTGTGATGAAAAGTGGATCCTGTATGATAATCGGAAGCGCTCATCGCAATGGCTGAACCCTGCCGAACCAGCCAAACCATGCCCCAAGCGAAAATTGACTCCAAAAAAGTTACTTGTGAGCGTTTGGTGGACTAGTGCTGGTGTCGTTCACTACAGCTTTCTTAAATCTGGCCAGACGATTACGGCAGATGTCTATTGTCAGCAACTGCAAACCATGATGGAAAAGCTAGCTGCTAAACAACCGAGGCTGGTTAATCGCTCTAGGCCACTGCTGCTTCATGATAACGCTAGACCACACACTGCACAACAGACGGCTACCAAATTAGAAGAGCTTCAATTGGAATGTCTAAGACATCCACCGTACTCTCCGGACCTTGCCCCAACAGATTACTATTTTTTTCGAAATTTGGATAACTTCTTGCAAGGGAAAAAATTCAACTCCGATGGGGCAGTCCAAACCGACTTCAAAGATTTTATTGATTCCCGTCCGAATGGTTTTTTTAGTAAAGGGATCGATGAACTACCTATGAGATGGCAAAAGTGCATAGATGGCAATGGTACATACTTTGATTAAATAAATATATTATATTAAAAAAAAAATCAACTTTATGTTCCTCCCATACAAAACGTCAATTTCATATGTAAAGACCTAATAAGTAAATAAAAACACGCATACATCCCACGCAATTTCGCTATTGATTCGTGCATGTTTATAAAAAAAAAAATTGGTTTTTTCAACACCATTTAGATATTCTCAGATTAAATTTTTATTTGCCACTTGGAACTCGAATACGAAAAAAGAGGATTGTAAAATCACACACCATTCCTAGGTTACATTTGCAGTGTTCTACGAACTATAAAAACTTGCAAATGTAAACCGTCACGTGCCGTCAATAAAAATGGCAGTGCGTGCCTTGCATTTAGCGGGAAATGAAATTCAAGTCGCGATCCACCGTTTGGGGATAACTAGGAAATAACGCGAAAGGGCTATAGAAAATACAAGCAAAGTGACGCTTGTGTTCGGTACCCCTACGGAAATCTACAAGCCTGATGAAATTCAAATAAGACTTCGCATTTCATAAAAGACCAACCAGATTTAGATAAAAATCACGAGTTACCCTTTCTTCCCTCAAATTGAAAAAGGTAACAATAGTTTCGGCCTTAATTTAGTTAAAATACTCACGAACGAAGGGTAATGTTTTATATCACAGCTTAATTAAATCGTTTAATTTCCCATCGGGAACGGTATCTAATTGAAAACCTTATTCAAACTTTTAACGGGACCAAATTTCGTGTTCATAAACAGGATTGTACTTACCGTTCTGTTAAAAGCTTTTACTGCAACCCCATAAGCGAGATAGGATGGAAGTTGTCCATGCAAAATTAAACATACCTGAAAAAAAGAGATAAAAACTTTATTAATTAAAATAAATGTATATTTCTTTAACATAAACACAATTTAAATACACGAAAAGTAATTCTAAATTTTGATTTGCATAATAACGACCTGCTACATTAGTGACAAATGAAACAGTAAATTATCACTAACTAACCATTTCTCCGAAGGGGTAGGCAGAGGTAATGGACCATCACACAGATCGTTCCTGACTTATTTCTCTCGCTTCTCCGACTTCTCACTTAGCCGACATTTGATATTTGATTGTGTTTTGTTTTCATCGATCTTCCTCTATTTATATTTCAGTTTACGTCGTTTACATATACTTTCTTCGCCATTCGGTCTTCATTTATTCTTTCTATGTGTCCAAACCATGTTAACACGACCATTGCATTATTTCGTTCATTACACTTTCGATCGCAACGCATTCAATTCTTCAGAAGAGAGATCTCATTTCTACTGTATACATTCTATTATATTATATCTTCCCTCCACTTTCGATACGACCCTCAATCACGAGGAATTCGATTGAGAAGCAAGATGTAAATTATTTAATGATATAGTGAACATTTATACGTAAACACTATTTATTTATTCTTCATACAAATAATTTACGCATAATTATTGAAGCCGTATAATAATGATTGTAGTTATATTTTAACTTCTTGAAATGATAACAGCCAGAATTGGAATATCATAACAAAGGACTCACTTCAATAAACTTCAATTTGTTTGTAAAACAGTTTAAAAATATAGTTTCTCAAAAACTTAAGGAGTTTTTATACGTAGAAACATCGAGTAAATGTCTTCGTTGCAATTTTATCGAATATTAAAAAGATTTAAATTCGAGTGTCATTACTGTTTTAGAGAAATTCTTTTAATTTATTTACTTAAATAATTTAGGCTGGCAGCATAATCAAATACATTTTTTAAATATATTCAAAATATTGACAGACTTTTTGAAATGGTTTAAACCAAAATGAGCAATAGTAGTTACATCACTATAGTACCTAACACAGAACGGAGATAGAACTCCAATTTTGAGAGATCTCAAATTCATTTGATGGGAATCACCGAAGCTTAAGTCCAAAGAAAGAAAAGCAATTCGCCGATGCGATTGAACTACAGACCGCACTTTTATTTTGCTTCGGATCAAAGACAAGTAAGTAACAAAGACTGAGAATACGCGAGAAATGAAACATAATCAAGAAATTCCTATAGATGAAACAAATAATCTTAATAAAAAAACACTATGTAAATAATAAACTTTATAATTATAATTCATCTTAATGAAGTGAGTTTACTCAAAATTAAGATTACACAACGAACATTTTTTTAAAAAACAATACCCAATATTATTGTAAAATTCCATTAACACATTAACTTTCAATTAGTTTTTTAAAAAGAATTGAGTTCGTTCATATCGAATTTTTTTCGAATAAATAGAAAGAAATTGAAATTATCTAAATCCGTACCTGATTAAATTATATTAACAAAAAATTAACCAAAGAGAATTTTTCCTCCATTCTCAAAAGGTAAAACACATTATCCAAAATATGAACTAGGTTTAAGTAAACCATTGTGAGTTATTAATTTGTTCTATATTCGGGATTCTTTATATGTGTGTGGATTTACATTTGAGTATGTAGAATTGCAACATGTTTTTTTTTAAATAAAATGTTGTGAAAAACGAAGCACAATTCTATTTATTCATACGTTATAAATTATTCAAGAATATAATATATAATGGAATTACCAAAAAAAAAAGACGCCCATTAATAATCGCAATTACCGAGTTTAAAAAAAACTATGTTAAGCTCTTCTAGTTCATAAATCAGAGGTTTAAAACGTTAACGGTTTTTATTATCACTTATGCTCATTAACGTAACATCCCCGCAGAAAATACAGCTGTTTATAAAGCCCATAACGTATTGCCTCCTCTCGAGCTCCGGAGAACGTTTAATGTTAATTGTGTGGAACAACAATCTACTCCTGTGTTTGCCCTAAGTCGTTTAAGCTAAAATTATTCATTTGTAAGATGTTTGAGAATGTATGTACAATAATAAATCCGATGTTTATCTTAATTGATGGACGATTTAAGCAAAAATTATCAATTAAACGTCTAAGAATAGTCATTTTAAATAATACTACAAGTTTAAACGTATGCGTCATCGATGGTTGAGGTATGAGTTTTGTAAAACTCCATTATTCATTTATAATAGTAAACACGATTGTTTAGTGGTTTTACTAGGATTAAATTTATATAAATTATATAAATAGTGACAAATTTGTTCCGTAATCCATTAAAAAAATGGGTTCCGATTATACAATATTTACGTAAATTAGTAAAACAACAATTCGTACAAAATCATTTGTAGTTTAATATAAGATTGTATTCTATTTAATATATTGATATATTAATATTTCTGATTTCCTAGAAATTTATATTTTTTGGGGGTGAATTCTCATTTAAAAAAATCTTAACAAGGTGAATCTTATCATTCCCATAAAATAAATGTAACTTCTAGAAAAAAATGTTCTTTTTATTATTATTATTTAATTTTAATTTAACAAGATTACAATATACATTTGATAACAAATTTAAATATAAAATATATTAGATAGTCAGTTAAGTAATTAATAATCATCGTGTCGATTGTCATGATTCTGAACAAGAAAAAATGACCGTTATACCATTAAATCTACCTATGGATCTCTACATCGACATGTGAAAGCCTTTGACTTTGTTAATGGTCGCCTTTAAGTATTTTTTATTTTAATGGTGCAATGTTTTCTTGGATTTTCGACTTGTTCAAAAAATTTAGGAGATTAGTAAATCTAAAAAATCTAACTAACTAACTAATCTAAAAAACATTTTATTGTTATAATCATATTTCTTCTATTTTATAGACAAGTTCAATCTCATAAGCAGAATATGTGTTATTCACATTCTAAGGAATGGGATAGAAAAATACATAAAGATATATAGAATAATACACGGGAAAGTACCATATATTTACATGCACTGCTGCTTAATGCACTTTTAACGACTAGGTAAGTACCGCACAAAGATATACCTTACAAGTCTCTCTAAAATGTTATTGTTTGCATATTTTCTAAGGACAATAAATACAATAATATTTAATGTGTTTAACTTTGAAATCATGTATATTTTAAAGTGACACATCATGCAGTGAATTTTACTGTTAGAAAAACAAACTAAATCAATATAAACAATTGATCTTGTTTAATATTGTTTCTCATTCAGTGAATAATAATCGTATTTAGTACCTTATTTTGATAAAATCTCAAAAAATCATTTTGTTATCAAATATTAAACAAAAAAGGTTAATTAATCACCGCAAATGTCACAAAAACCAATGACACAAAAAAATTAAATAATATGTTCTAATAATATTTATTTTGTGATAATTGTGATTATTACTGAAACTTTGTAGCTACTCAAACTATCAGATTTTGTTTCGTAAAGAAAATAATTTTTATCTTTTATCTTTATCGGGATAATTATTCCAGAATTCTTCTTAACAATTACACTGAGGGCGGCAGGAAGTCAATGCGTAAAATAACGCAAAAATGTAATATAATGGTAAGAAACTTAAAATTTGTGTAGATTTTTTTTTGCGATACAAACAAATAAATAAAAATTCAAATGTTCAAACAATGTACAGTTGGAATAAAATCGATCCAATGCGACATTTTTGTAGCATTTTAGTAACCGAAACTTTGTAAACTATTATAAAAAATTATAAATACAACAAATATCAAAATTGTTATAAAATGAATTCGATAGTGATATTGTTGTACTGTTAGTAATTCTAATGTTTCATAGACATAAAAAAATTAATCATTTTGTATTTAAACACGGTATGGTTATTAAAAATGATACCAACTAGTTTCGCTTGGACCAAAGATTTAATAATGAAGGCAATATAATAACCATGTAAACATAAAGAAAAATAAACATATTGACCTGATGAAGCTCGCGTCTAAGATAAATTAGTTGGCATCAATTATAATAACCATACCGTGGTTAAATACAAAGTATTTCATTATTTTATATCTATATGTTTAAAATGTCTGGACACAAATTGAGTACTTCAAATGATTTTTTTTCTGAAGTAATTTCAACTAATCAATTGAATTTGTGATTATAGACAAAAAAAATCGATTTGTTCACGTTCGAGTAAGTACGTAGTACCTACGTCTTATATGTAATTACTATATATCGGTAAAATATAAAGGACATTCTGGAATCTTAGAAGAGACGTACACGTAAGCGTTAAAGTATTGTTGCCTAAACGTGTGAGGCTCTGGATCAACCCAAATCCTCGGAAAGCCTCCTTCAACCTAATTTTATTTCTACACGCGTGAGATAAATTTAACAGTAAACCCTAGTAGTTGTGTTCCCAACACGATGGCCTCTTCCCAAAAATGGTACGATTCAGTTTCTTACGCGGCGTAATTGATCCGCCCATTCTCAAATAAATTTCATTCCAAGCGGTTGATATTTTATTAGAAGCCAGGTATTAAACGTTTGAAAAGAAAAGTAGTTCATATATGTACCTGAATAATTGAAAGTAAATTTTATTCTTGACCAATGCTGTAAAACTCTTTATCAAATATTAATGTTAACTTATTAACTATTCCTTGAACAATGATGTAAAATTCCCCATTAAATAATTAATACGAATGAAAACGCCTGTTTTTCTAGAAGTTTTAATACGTATAGAATAATAGAAGTTTTAATTTCTCCTTGCTAAGGCATTATCAAACGTTGTTCACATTTTATAATGCCTTAGCAAGGCGTAACATGTGATTCCCAAAAATTCAATGAAATTTCTCGTAATAATTATTAATGAAAATAATTATTCATGAAAACGTCTATTATCAAGAGTTTCCAGAATTTTAAAATAAAACCGACGCTTTATTAATATTGTATTTGTGGAAATATTAGCAAAATATACAGATTTATATTAACTTTTCATATTTATTTTGAAAAAAAAGTCCAATCGAAACGAAATATTTATTAAGTGGTCTAGAGGACAAAACGTTTGATTTCTGACTTGGGTTAAATACTGGGCAAGAGGAGATTTATCTTCATAATAACGAATTATTTCTGCTGACATTGGAGATTGTGAAATAAATATTAATTCTATTGATTTAAATCATTTTAAAATATTTCATAAAAAATGTATCAAATTTTTACATTTAGTGAAAATATTAAAACTGTCAGTTTTTTGGACGTTTTATTGTATTTTATAGGAGTAATATTTAAATACTTAATATCCATGTGCACATTTGAGAATCCATTTGTTGACTTAGGCATAATGTAAACATGGGGCATAATAAGGTAATTTAGGTGATTGAAGCACCTTTAATTAATTAATTTCTATGGAAATAAGAGGCAAGAGAAAACCACCAAAACTAAGTACTTCCTATAAAATAACAACCTTGACTACCTACAAATAAAATTAATGGGATTTTTAAAAATTTTGAGAAATAATTACTTTATAATTATATAGAAATAATACATAAAAAATATTTAACTTGGTAAAGGATAATTAAATAAATTGGTGATTTTAAGTTGTTTAACATTTTATAACTTTTTCAGTATAAAAAAATAATTTAAATTCAACTAACACAAATAGCCAAATCATTAAACGGATGTTCTAATGGGGTATACTATGGGATATGCTATAAAAGTGGTAAAAATCCGATTTAGTCCGCCGGGATTGCTGTTGGCTATATCACTAAAAGCCGTTGCATAAGTCCTTTAATTTTATTTATCATTATTATAAACCCAAAACAATACTCAACTTCATCCAAATGAACAGTTCCTAACGCGGAATCCTTTACAGTCCCCTTACATTAGACTAATTCTAAAAATCACTGCACCATTCTATAAGCCGCCATTTCACTAACGACAATGATGCCATTTCACCCTAATTCGCTGACCCGTCTGCTGAATATTTTATAAGTTCAGGGGATTGTTAGTCCGTGCCCGCGAGACCCGCAAACACCAGGGATAGATAATTATGCATACATATGTACATATTTTGACCGTACTTATTGTGCCACCGCCGGGGAATCGTTCGAAGTAACAAAAATATATATTGAACAGTTGGATACATTTATTACAACAAAAAAGTTTCATAAAAAACAACAGTCGGAATCATAATCCATATATAACATAAAAAGGAAAAAACCCGTATGTCGCCAAGAAAGAGTACAAGAATATTTTAAATACAAGAAAGTGAGAACGGAATACTTCGATTCTCTCCGAAATTAATCTGAATTGCACGCCCGAGGACGTATCTGGATTATTGTGAAATTTTTTCTGCTTAATTTCAATTTATTCAAAAAATTATAAACATTACAGAATAACAAATCCAAATCGTTTATAATCACAATACACAAAAAAAAAATTAAAATTAAAAAAAAAATACAATTAATATAATAATAAAACAAATGAGCAAGTAAAAAAAAAAGAAAAACAGAAGACAATTAAAAAAAAACATATTCGAGAGCAGTTTGTTAAAGATAAACATTTTTGTACAATAAGAAAAGAAGCAAATAGCAATTTAATACATAAGAGATAGACGTTTTCTGAGGGTAGCCTCACATCGTGGAAGATGTCCACATCCGAAGAGGTGCGGTTTAGAAGGATTATTGCCATAATATTATTTTGCAGTAGTGTAGATAACAAAAAGAGAACAATCTGTGAAATTTTTAACGTGTGTGTTTTAAAAATAAAGATTTAGATTAAAAGTTAATAGTTATTACTGATCACGATTGTACAATGAACCAAGTTTTTAAAGGGTAGAAATTCTTTACTTCCGTGTATATTTCACGGGTTGCGACTAGTTTGGTATTAGAATTTGAAATACCGGAATACATTCGACGAAATACAGTGCCCATTATAATATAATAATCTTTCTGGATAGATCGACCCTATTGGAAGTGAAATTGCACTTTGATAAATTTCATATCGTGTTGTCAAACGGACTGTCGATTCCCTTCCGTACATCCGCAGGGTGATTCGTTATATTGTCAGTCGGCTATACTCAGCTGTCTGCACTGAGCGGAAGATTCAATGATAGATTGAACTGTATCTGTGAGATGCGACAGATAAAGTTGATTCTGAGTTTTACAGATTTACATGTAGTTACAGAAAAGATAAACTATTTGTAGTTTACATGTATAGGTAAGGGTAATTTTAGACACACGGATATGAGTAATTTCGTTGTAGCGAATGTAAGACAATCCAGTTGTTCTTCAAGTTGTTTGTCTTGTCCCAAACAAACAAACAATTCCTTGTGTGCAATCAGTACTGATACTATTTCATTATGTATTCTCTATGTTCTTCGTGCGGTTTCTGCTCGGTGTTTAGTGTATCATACAACGGATTGTGGGGGGTCCTGCATTGTTTACTAATGTTGCCACACTGAGAAACATTACGAGTATCCAGAGAAAAGAAAATATCATGATTTTATCATAGTTAACTAATTTATCAAGCTATTGAACTAAGAAATAATAAAACAAATTAGAACTTCTCAATTTTGTTACGCGCTACTATTATACATAAAATAACACTTTATTACACTTTTCACAGACATGAAAAAGGTAAAGTCGGTTATGACATACCTTTTTCAATAAAACTGAAACAAGACATTGAAAAAGGTTATGTCATAACCGATACATGTCTGTGAAAAGTGTAAATAAATGTGTTGTAAACATTTATTTTACAAAAAAAATAAAACATGTTTTTTATACAACTCAAAAGTCACTAGCAAACAAATATAAAAAAAGAAGTATAAAAATACTAATTAACCATCAAGCCGTCTTCCAGAATGGGTAGGCAGAAATAATGGATGGCCACATTGTTCTATTCTGACATACTTTTCTCGATTCTTCAACATTTCCACGTGTCATGCACGCGTGTCGATTTCTCCGACTCATCACGTGGCCGACATTTAATATTTGATGGATTTGATAATGTCACGGTTTCCTCGGGATTCCAATGTTTCCAGTTCCATTTACGTCGTCTGCGCATACTTTCTTTGCCATTCTCCTTTAATAATTTCTTTCTATGTGAAATAATGTATATATGACCAATAAAAAGGCACGTTAGAAATAGTTCTAGCAACAAGGCATTTTGTAAAAAAAAATGCATTTCATTCTTTTCTCGGTGCAGGGGATAACTTCTCATTCCTTCTCTCCGAGGGGGTGAGTCTTGGGTGGTTTGAATTTTCTAGTCTGAATTTCATATGTAGCAGTACATTCTGAACACGGGTCGAGCGCTGGCGGCGGAAACACCGAGCGGACTGAAACTTTCTGGGCAATGTATGAAATCCACAGAAACGGGGACGTGACACAAATATTGCGCATTCTAGGGCCACTAAGAATTTTTCCGTTTAAACAAAAAACTTTAGTAAAGCCAAATGATTTGAATAAAAAACAATTCTATACGTTATGAAACGAAATAAGTTTTTGGCAATATAAAACTGTAACATTTCTTTTTTATTATTTGTTCAATTTGATTTTGTATATCATTTCCTTTTTCTTTGCTGTCTGAGTTATTGGGTTGAACTTTATATTCCATTATAATTATGAAAACCTATTTCCAAAGAGTTACATTCCATATCACGGTTTGATATAGTCGAAAATTGACTTATATGTTTTTGTAATATATTTTATTTTAATTTTGCTCGCTGGCTTCAATTAAACAATTGTAAACTATACAATGAAACAAATAACTAAAAGCACTTACTAAAGTATTTTCTAATGGTAATAACATAGTTTACTCATTTAATTTTCCTTGAACAATGATTTAAAACATTTTTTTTTAAATAATCAAAATAATTAATACCAATAAAATAGTTTCTTTATATTTTATCTAGATTCATCACATACACATTTTTTTATATTCTATCTATATTTATCAAGCCCCCTAATTGTATCTATGGTTTAGGAAAATAACGCTTCATCTTGATTTGTGCAAAACAGTTCCTCCATAGTTCATAAGTGTATCCATCAAAAAGCCTGCATTGCGATACTTATTTATTATCATTTATGATTTTTGTAGCTTAATGTGGTGTGCAAATTATAAACATGAGCTTTGTAGTAAAAACAAAGTAAATTCACGATTAAAAAAAACATATTATAATAAGCAAGCAAAAAATCACTAAAATTTATAACCCTTTGTTTAATCATTCATTTTCTCTATTTGATATAACTTTAATGAAGGTACAGAGGTATTAAAAACCAATAAAGTTATTATAGTTCAAATGAAAAATTAAAAAAATGAAACAATTTAACATCAATTTCGAAATTTGCTGACATTCTACATTATAAAATACCCCAGGCTGTGGTAGCCTTGTCACTTGAGAAGTTTAGTATGAAGAAAGATAGAGATAAAGTTTTTATTATCACATAAAAATGCACACGATGCAGTGAAACCTTTCAGCCGTGAGAGACGAACTTCTTCCATTTGGAGTCTCGAGAAAGAGGGAGAATAGGAATTGAATCATTCCTGCACTTAGCTGAGGATAGATTCACTATATGTTCAGGCTTAGACGTGCTATACTCTTCGTATCATACAAATACGGATTGCATGAAAAAAATATTTATGGAGGTTTAAGTTTATTGGGAGGCGCTTTTTTTCGGTAGATGATGAATATACCAGTTTTACCAATGAAATACATATTTTTCAAACGGACAACTTATATGATATAAACGTTTAAATACTTTTAATATGTGCTAATCTTTTTAAAAGGTCATACTTTGTCATTACTTAAATAAGAATGAAAAAAAAATTGATTTTTAAGTTAAGTAGTATGTTTGAGCTTAAATACACTTATTCGAAGTTTTATATTTTAGCTTTTATAACTATTTAGTAAATATTCTTAATTTTAAATATTATAAAATAACAATCGTAAACGAATTTGAAGCCATTATTTACAATAAAATCAAGGTTGTATAATCGTTTGCAGAGCTCTAGATGGGTGAGTACCCCACTACATATTACAAGTCCGTAGTCCTTAACTCATGATAATCAAAGGTTCTTAATATATGATTTTTTTATATACTTTTTGTATTGTGCAGTTCTAAGAAGCAAATCACAGAAATATAACTTGATTCAAAACTCTAGATATCATCTTAACAATTCTTAGATATGAGTTATATGCATATTATAATATAAGCAAATATAATATCTCTACGTGTCAAAATTTTTACGTAAAATATTGTCATACAGAGCATACTTGAAATTTTCATTTCTATTTTACGAAAAATGGGAATAAAATAACAACTTAAATAAAAAAAATCATATAAAGAAGGAGAAGAGAGCCTTTTTTATTTATCGCCTGATAAGTCGTAATAAAATATTTTTATCTATCTTAAAAGAGGGAAGAACGCGTATATATTATCTAGAACTACTTTCGGATAATTAAAACTACACGAATAAATCTTTTTGGCAATATAAAGGGCATAGTAATTCAAGTTTTATTGCAAGCATTTTGAAGTAGCAACATCCGAGACTATACCCTAGCGGCAGTAAAAATTTCGTTAAAAACCGTAAATGTGTTTTAATATTATATTATAAGGGATTTGGTTGCTATAAGACAATGTTTAATGCTGAACTAAGATTAAAAGATTCTTATATTGAGGAATACCGAAAAAATATATCTTATATTGAAAAACAAGTTTTAATGAATACCAAGGAATTCCGTAATTTTAAGGCTTTTAAAATCACATTATTATTAAATGAAATGTTTGCCTCAATTTTAAAATATTTATTTTCAGGGTTACCTACTAATACAATGCCTACACTTTCACTTAAAAAAAAAAGACCAACACCAAAGATTTAAATCAATGATATTAGAATTTATTTTACAATCTTCAATGTGAGCAGAAAATAGCTCATTATTATGAAGAAGGAATCTGGTCGTGTCCAGGCTCGAACCCAAGTCCCCTGGATCAGAAGCCAAGCCTTTTTTCCCCTAGACCACCACCTGATTTTATTATTTTTATTATTTGTATTATTTGTGTTTATTTTTTATAATTGATACATAAAATTGGAATAAAATTATTTCGACCAAAAAAACTTGTGTTAAATGCATAAAAATATGGAAATACTAAACCAGATTAATTATTGAGAATTTATTATAGTTGAATAATTCTTCATTTAATTATTCTAATTTTATGAAAAGTAAATAGAAAATGCTTTGAAAAGTTGAAATAAAATTTTATGGATGCATGTCGTGGTTAAAATAACTTAAAATAATATCAAAGATAATATTGAAATAAAAAGTATTCTAATAAAAAATATTTTTAATATAATAATAATTTTTAACAGTGACGTAGTTGCGATTTTTTTCTGTAAAAACTAAAAAAATGGAAATCAGCAAATTGGAACCCATTTCGGTATTGCAAATAAATTTAATATCAATTGGCAATTACAAATGACACAACATTTCATAATTAATACGTATTCCGTTTCAGTGGGCAAACCCAAACACATTAATATAAACCAAATATCAATTATCGTAGTGCATGGCAAAACATTGGACATAGCAATCAATTTTTTTAGTATGCTGGTTAAAAGCAATACTATAGAAGTGCATATAAATTATGGCCTTCAGCAACGAGCGGAATGCATCGAAGCTATTGAATTCGCGGAGGGTGGTGTATACTTAAAATAAGTTATGGTGAGTACAGAGGTAGTTGAAATAGGTTTTTGATAGAATAATACCGAAACTTTAAGAAATTATAATCAGCCCATATGTTAGTAGAACAAGTACATAATTTACATAATTTAACTGAAAATTAAAAAAAAACTTGACGGAGATGAATATTAATATTGTATGTTTTTAAATGAAATAATTTCAAGATATTTCAAATTAAGAAAAACCCTTTTTTTAAACGTATATATAATTTTAATAGTAGTACAGAAGAGATAAGCATGAATGAGATGAAGAATGCATTGAAAATGATGAAAGGTGGAAAAGCAGTTGGATATGATTGCGTTGCAATAGAGTTTGTCAAGAGTGGTGGCCAGGTGGTTCTTGCATGGCTTTGCGGACTCCTTAACCAATGTTTGGAGGAGGGGTATACTCCGCTGGACTGGAGAAGAGCAGTTATCATGCCTCTTTACAAGGGTAAGGGAGCCCGTGTAGACTGTGGGAGCCACAGGGCCGTCAGTCTGCTGAGCTCCGTTGGTAAACTATACGGCAGGATACTGATAGAAAGAGTGAGGAAGGTGACATCTGGAAAGATTTGGGATGTACAAGGAGCCTTTATGAGTGGACGTGGATGCATGGACCAGATTTTCGCACTCCGCAGTCTAACAGAGAAGGTATTGGCCAAGGACCGAAAACTTTTCTGTGCGTTTGTGGATCTGCAGAAAGCGTATGACCGAGTTGATAGGAAAAAACTTTGGAAGGTCTTGGCCGAGTATGGAGTGGGCACAAAACTGATACGCGCGGTCGCATCCCTCTATGAGGGAAGCACCGCTTGTGTCAGGGTTAATGGGGCTGTCACATCTTGGTTTGACATCACCAAAGGTGTCAAACAGGGTTGTGTGATGTCCCCGTGGTTGTTCAATCTATACTTGGACAAGTGTATGAAAGAACTTGAAGGCATAGACGCTGGTGCTAAGATGAATTGTTTGTCAGTCAGCTGTTTGTTATATGCAGACGATGCTGTGTTAATCGCTGACAGTAAAGACAATTTGCAAGTCTTAGTGGCAAGGATGTATGAGGCATGCAAAAAGAGTGACTTGGTGATGAATGTGTCTAAATCTAAAGTGATGGTTTTCGAGAAAGAAGAATGTATGACGATTTGTGATATAAGTGCGATGGGCGAGAAATTGGAGCAAGTTACTGAATTTACGTATCTGGGAAGCATGTTTACAAGAGACGGAAAAATGGAGAAAGACATCGAAAGGAGGGTTGGTGCTGGGAATAAAATAAATGACCCACTCAAAGTCATTACTGCAAATAGAAATAGACCACAGAAGCAAAGATGGCAGTACACAATGGAGTTCTAGTGCCAACCCTCATGTATGGAAGTGAAGCTTGGAGCTGGCAAAAGAAGGATGAAAGCAGGATAAACGCCGTAGAAATGAGATCACTAAGAAGAATGTGCGGGAAAACGTTGTATGATAGAATACCGAACGATGAAATAAGAAAGAAATGTAAGACAGATGACTGCATCATGAATAAAATTAAGAAAGGATCCCTGAGATGGTTCGGACATATGGAACGAATGGATGAGAGTAGAATGGTTAAAAAGTTGTACACAAGCAGTGTGAGTGGGAAAAGAAGCCGAGGACGACCGAGGAAAACATGGCATGACCAAATTAACCAATTACTAAAAGGCGGCCAAATTCGAAGTCGGAATAATCGACGTGCGTGCATGGTGCGATGTATGAATGTGGAGGAATCCCGAGAGGTGTGCCAGGACAGGCCAGTGTGGCGATCCATCCTCTCTGCCTACCCCTCCGGGGAAATGGCGTGATGGTTAGTTAGTTAGTTAGTTTATATAATTTTATACAAAATTAAAGTATAACTCTGAGGATATGAATGTTTATATTGTATATATTGAAATGAAATCATATCAAGATATACAGTTATACGATATAAGATATACAGATATACAGTTATTAATCAATATCACTATATTTCAAACTAACGGAACAACATTAAAAAAAAACAATATTGTGTTGACTGGTCTGTCGATCCCAGTTAGCATGGCGAAACCGGTCGCTGGCGAAATAAAGAAAAAAAGTGGAAGTGGTTATTAAAAAAAACAACGTTTTATTAAATTATTATTTGAATTCCATCAGAAGATTTCAGTAAATTTTTTAAGATTATCTTTAAATTATTTCAACAAAGGCAAATATGGCAGTAAGTAATGGAGTTCTAGTGCCAACCCTGATATATGGAAGTGAAGCTTGGAGCTGGCGAAAAATGGATGAAAGTAGGATAAATGCCGTAGAAATGAGATCACTGAGAAGAATATTCGGGAAAACGATATATGATAGAATACCGAACGCCGAAATAAGGAAAAAAAGTAAGGAGATTGCATCATAAGTAAAATTAAAAAAGGATCCCTGTGATGGTTTGGACATATGGAACGAATGGATATTAAATTAAGAAAACGACAATTTTTTTAAAAATATAATATATATATTTGTGTATTTAAAGAAATAAAATAAAAAACGAACTAATTAACTAACCATCACGCCGTCTTCCGAAGGGGTAGGCAGAAAGAATGGACTGCCACACTTTAACCGATGCGGCACACAATCCTTCTCTTTTCGCCCCGCGGGAGACGCGGTGTGATCGTAAACCTTTATAACGTGTCGAGTTTCCTTGTTAGTTAAATAATAATAAATAAATAAAGATTTAAATAAAAATAATTTTTAACCCATGTATGGCGAATATAGAAAAAATTTAGTAAATTTGTACATTTTAAATTAAAACTTTTAAGAACAGTATCCACGCGAATTAATTTCATTTCACAAAGGTAAACCCATTGTTTTATTTAATTACATAACCCGTATCTTAAATGAACATCTTTTATGCGCGAACAAGTGTGTATTCGATATATAATTCTAGAGCGCGTAAGAGACCGAAAATAAATACATATTTATATATTTTCCCGGGGGTTGCGTACGGCGAGGAATTTAATTCAACGGAGGATATCCTTACAAATAAAGTAGAGGCCACTGGTGTTAAATGATGATTTATCGAGCACCCCTCCCCCGTTTGAGGCAACCCTAGTAATTACTGGCGGTATTATGATAAAAGCCGGATCGGAAATATTTACTGTACTTAATCACTTTCCTCTTCTACTTTGTATCATTTACGATCTATTGTGGTAACTTTTAACTCGTGAGTTTGTATGCCGCTTCCGGATACCAATGTATAACACGTACTGTGAAATACTGAACAGCTCTTACGAATAGTAGCGAACTAACAAGGAAACTAAACACGTTATAATGGTTTACGTAAGAGCAAACGTGCAATACAGCAAATATTGCAAACTATTAATTTGTAAGACAAATGTGAACAAAAGCAAAGAAATTATTTTTTCAGTGGATCATTAATATCACAATTGATACGATTTATAACGTTACATTTCTAGAAGTTTTATTACAATTTATGGGAGTTACACGTTTCTCCTTTCTAAGGCATTGTCAAATGTAAATATTAAAAACATTTGATAATGTCTTAGAAATAAAAAACATGTAATTCGCATAAATCGTAATAAAACTTATAGAAAACAGACGTTTACATTCGTATTAATTATTTAATATGGAGTTTATTTATTTTATTTATTTATTTATTTTACATGTTATAACAATCTTCTTCTCTTCTTCCTGTGCCGTGTCAGGTCCCCCCGACGTTGGCGATCACTCCGGCGAAAACCTCCCTGTCCCGCGCTGCCCGAAACAGGTCATCCACCGTCCTCATTCCGGTCCACTCTCTAATGTTGCGCAGCCAGGACATCTGCTTTCTGCCAACTCCCCGTCTTCCCTCTATCTTGCCCTCCAATATAAGTCGGAGGAGGCGGTACTTCTCTCCACGCAGCACGTGACCCAAATATGAGACCTTTTTCACTTTGACATTCGACAACAGCTCTCTCTTGGCTCCGGCTCTCCTAAGTACTTCGACGTTACTGACCTTTTCGGTCCAAGGTATACGAAGCATTCTTCTGTGTATCCACATTTCGAATATATATCGAAGTTATAACAATAATTTGCCAAAATAAAAAGTTTATGGACTGTAGTTGTCACACTAGGCATGGCCTGTATCGTGGCAACTACATAAAATAGGATGTTAGTAAAATGGCGGTTTGTTAGTAAAATGACGGTTGTTGGTAATCTTATGCTTACATTGGTAATCGCAATATGATATAATTAAAATTACTATAATAAATATAAAAGAAAAAAGTGTTTTCTACGTCTAAGGTTCACCCCTTTATTAGTTGTATATCATACATTAATTACACGATTTCTGACGTCTTTTACTAATTGAAAATGAATTTATTTTGATTTGTAGTATTTTTACTAATACAAATATAAACCTGTATATAAATTTTGCGTTAAGAAAAAAAAAACAAAAAGGTGTACTGAAATTATATGTGACAGAGTTAATTATTGTTATAACATACAACATCGTTTGATATTGGATAAGCTTGGCTTTGGGGTATTTCATGATTATGATTTTTTTTATCAATGCTAAGACCGTTCTCGTTTTTTGTTGTTCTTTTACTCACTGTAAAAGTTTATATAAATTTTTTATACTACTTTTGGTTGATTATAGTTAATTCTCGAAGTTTTGAGTAAAACCATTGACTAATGAACGCTTAATATTAAAGAACACTTTTGATTGCTCCATCGGCGAAGCTCGCAAAACATTTTCATTACTTGGGGATGTATGAATCGACCATTTCCCATTATTTATAAGTCGGCTCTGAGCCACAGGAGAAGATATTATTGTTCTCTGTTTACGAAATCAATTTCTTCTGGCAATCGAAACCGTTGTCGGGGAACTGCGTCGAATAAAACAGTTGCTTAGACATCCTTCCCTTTGACGTTACACGGATCCAACAATTGGGGTCCAATAGACGGAATAAGAAACATTTCACAAAGCAAAGGAAATATATTGGAATAGGGTAATAATACGAGATATTTTATTGTTATGCTCTGTAGAGATTCCGAGTAATTCCCCTTTATATTACATACCTAAATTACAATGTCTAAATTCCTCGCTAATATTCACAGGGTAGGCATTTTTTTGTTTGTCTCATGAACAAATGATTACGAAGTAGGTCTTATTAATAGACAAAAGAGTTGTCATATCAGGAATACTATATCGGTTAATAAATATTATACACAAACAAGTACAAAAGTTTAACTCTGTGCCCGCTACGATCGACTTCAGTCAGATTAATAAGTTGTTCGTATCAGGATATTGATGGCGTGTTTATTGATTCTTTGATATTTGCAGAATATATTGAAATAATCAATTATTGCTAAAATGATTAGGTTTGTAAGAAAATATCGTTTTAAAAATGTTATTTTATTCAGTACTCTACGAAGAATATGCCGGGTAGCGATGACGGATAGAGTAATGTTTGCTTAGCGATCTAAAGGTTAAAGGAAGAAAGTGATTTTCGTTTATACGTAGAATACTTTCATTAAAAATGACGTAAAGTGGAGCCTATTTCGGTGTCCATAATGAATATGGAAGTCTGTTATCGTATTTTAGAAATAAATTGTCATGGACTTGTCCTTAAAAGCTAGCGGAGGCAATTAAGAAAATATGAAGAAAAAATCCAAGTGAACAATGGTGGCAATTCGAGTAAGGCGAAGGCTCAGAGTAGACGGGGACATTAGGCGGTAACTACGGCTCAGTGGCACGAGACAATAGGAGCGAGACAGGACAAGTGGCCGGGCATTTGATTGTCTCCGAAGGAATGTGCTCGCTCGCCTTACTGCATGAAGATCTGATATTACTCCAATCGCATTTAGACAAGCCCTGGATATTTCGTTCACCCGTTCACTTGAAAAATTAAATTACGATTTTGAGATTACTTTCTTTGAAGTGAAATCGAGTTCGTTTTAATGTATTTTCTCCGATGCTTGGAGTAAATTCAACAAAGTGTGAAATTTCATTAAAAAAAATTGTGCACTTGAAAAGTAGAAATAAGTGAATAACAATCACAATATATCACGATCAAAAACTTCGAAAAAAAGAGGTTTTGTAAATGTGTATGGTTATCATGATTATTTGTAGTTTCTTGGCTTATTACTTTTCCCTTTCATTCATAATACAAACTACTCGTATGACGTTTGTTATAATTTAGGGGATTTACATGTTTCGCCTTTCTGAGACATTATCAAATGTGTCATTTTATAGTGCCTTAGAAAGGCGGAACATGTTATTCCCATAAATTATAATAAAACTTCTAGAAAAAAAGACTTTTTCATTCATTATTTGAAATTAAGACAAATTTTAACGTTTGGGATCAATCAAACGTTAATTTAAACACAAAATATCCGTGATATATAATAGAAATAGTTATTCATTTGAAAACGCAATTTTTTAAATGTTTCCGTTTCATTTGATATGTTCATAAGTTATACAATTTGTTGGCATATACATTTTGGCCATGCGCGAATTGTGGATAATAAGCGAAAGTCCTTTATTCGAGTAACAGGCATCGTGACGTTAGCGTGACACGTCGGACATATTATGTGAATTCATTCATCACGCAGAGCATATAAAACTTGGGAATACTTTGTGGGAGATCTTTTATTTTATTCCTAACATCACGTTATTTTATTACATTTTTTTACGACTGCCTTACATATGTCATAATACTTGTTATTGCAATGTTTGCATGCAAAGTGAGTACTAATCAAAATTGCGGTTTTCGTTACGTTGTCGAAAACATGTTCAGTTTTATAATTCAGATAAGTAAGATTCCCAATTTCTATGAAGAAAAAATGATGAAAAATTAAAATACGCCTATTCTTCATTTTCTTCCTTGCAATAGACCTATGTGGTAAATTCTCCAGCGGGTTGCTCCTCATGTGAGGTGGATTCCCTTTTGTTTTATTTACCACAACAAATACATAACAAATAAACGGTTTATTTATATACTAACGCCAATCTGC
Source organism: Lepidostoma basale (assembly GCA_022606425.2). Lineage (NCBI taxonomy): Eukaryota > Metazoa > Arthropoda > Insecta > Trichoptera > Lepidostomatidae > Lepidostoma > Lepidostoma basale. Next base: position 334,687 of record JAHDVF020000864.1, on the reverse strand, counting down.
GATCTACATAAAAAAAGTTTTTTTTACTTGTATGTGCAACCACAAAGTTAACGGTAGCTAAATGAAAACATATTAATATGTATGTTTTATATTAAAGGTAGCTTTTATTTTGGTTAAAAAAAGGGAATCATTTTCTTATAATAAGTAAATAATTAAAATAATGTTTCTATTTATAAAAAATATATATTTATATTAAAATATTTTGTAGAAACACCGCTCCAAGCGGATTTTCTTCAAGTTGAGTTCAACAAACAGAGGTGAGTTCAACAAACTTCTGCTTGGAGCGAAACCTGTCAGTAGTGTCAAAAAGTAAAGCAAAATGGTATTTTTACATAATATTTAATTGTTTAATTTATTTTTAAAAAATCACATCACAAATTAAGTCCTATCATATTTTAAGTTATAATGATTTTGTATGTAGTTGTAAGTATATTAAAGTAGCTAGATAAGTACGTATATACTTTACAACTAGGACACGTGACACATGAATGTGTGGGGAGAAACTGCTTACAAGGAAAAAAATGCGAATAAGGTAAATCAGAGGCCAAAAGGGGGACTAGGGAAGCAATAACCTACAGAGCTAAGAAATGGAACGTGACCATTTTCCAGTATCTCCTCTCCTACATCATTTGCAAAATGCTGCCGAATGCATAAATCTTACGGGAAGACTTAGAGCTACCTGAGACACAAAACACGCGGAAATCCTCGGAACGTTTCCCGAGACCTAAATGGCTGTGATTTCTCCTGGCCGCGGGCTTTACTAGATAGCCAACGATGCACGCACGGAATTTTGTAACGACGACAGCCATACTGAAAACATCATCTTGTGACGGGCTTTATGAAAAAAGTTTTCGCATACATTAGGGAAAGTGGAGGAGGCGGCAGTCTAGGAAAGAATGTTGAACGCATTTTTCGGCTATTGCAGTGAATTTCATTAAAACTGAACAACACGCTCTTACCCTTTTATTATTTATGAAAAAAAAAACTTTATTTTAAAAAAAGTGTGCAAAACAAACAAAAATAATATAAAATGATTATAAATGTTTGCTATATTGAATATTTATTACAATTAATGAGAGTGACACTTTTCATCTCACTTGGGTATTATCAACTATCAGCATCATTATTCAGAGACAGTCAATATAACAATAATGGTTTTATTGTTAAAACTATTCAAATATAATAATTAAGGTCTACATAGTAATGAACAGTAATATTGTATTAATATACAAGTGTGAATATAAATTTAAAAGGCAATTCAATTACCAGTAAAATGAGTTAAGCTATTTTTGTTACGTATGATTCTTTATTACATTTTTCAAAGTGTAAAATACGCTCCCCTAGAACGGCTTGCATTTTATATATATGTATGTATACGGGGTATAAAAATAAGGAATTTTATACATGTCAATATATAAAAATCAATTCTTATTCAATATTGTTATGTAATTAATGAATGATATCAAAACGTTATTTAAAAAAAAATCTTTCGAAATGCTTCTTGTATGCATCAGTCAATAAGAAATTGCTTTTTTAATCAAATATTTTATATGACACCCATTTGTATGCAAAACATCAGCAAATGCCTTTTGGTTATTTTCTAAATAACGAAGACTCTTGGTCACACGGTCGTAAAAAAATAAACGCAATTTCCCGGAACACTTTCGAACAAAAGTTATGCCGTAAAGAAGTGCGTTCGTTTAGCAAACAAATTAAAAGTTTCCAAGAGGCGGCGCAAAAATGTAGTCAATTATTAGCACGCAGTTACACGCGGGATCCCGAGACTGCGGCCTGCGTTGACACATCCAGCTCCTTGATATATGTGGGCTTCATAAATCTCTCGCAGCTGAGAGGGTTTCAAAACCTTCCACCGCGATATTCACAGCCGACCCGGCGGCCGATACAACCGCAAGGCATTATCAGCATTACAATAAATACGAGTACATGGCCGACTGTTATTGTAATATTATTGGCAGAAAGGAATCCACCGGGACAATGCGGGACAATAATTTATTACAAATATCCCGGAACAAATATTCAACTTTGAAATCATTTAATATTTTGTTGAATTACTATTTTTGAGTCACCACAAGAAACATAAGTGAAGCATGGAACTGCAAAAGAAGGATGAAAGTAGAATAAATGCAGTAGAAATGAGATACCTAAGACGAATGTATGGCAAATCTGTATATGATAGAGTGACAAATGAGAGTATAAGAAGTGAATGTGGTGCGAATGAAAGTGTTATGAACAAAATAAGGAAAGGGTCATTAAGATGGTTTGGACACATGGAAAGAATTAGTGAAGACAGAATGGTAAAGAAAGTATATGTAAACGGCGTGAACGGAGCTAGAAATAGAGGAAGGTCAAGGAAAACGTGGCACGATCAAATCAATCAAATATTGAATGTCGGTCAAGTGAGGAGTCGGAAAAATCGACGTGCGTGCATGACAAGATGTATGAATGTAGAGGAAGCGAGAGAAGTATGTCAGGACAGAACAGTGTGGCGTTCTATTCTTTCTGCCTACCCCTCCGGGGAGACGGCGTGATGGTAAGTTAGTATTTTAGTTAGCCACAAGAAACATTCACGCCACCAGAAACATTCAATAAAAAAAAACATTTAATATTATACGATACAATTACCAATATAATTCTTTTGAGTTATATTACGAACACACCACAAAAATGAGCTGAACCTCTGCATAAGCCAGAAGATCCTAGTTCAAGTACAAAACCCTTTAATATTATAGAAATACTGATATAAATCTTTTGGAGTCATTTTACAAATACACCACAAGAAATATTAAATCTCAAAATCATGTAATAATGCAAAATTACTGATATGAATCTTTTTGAGATATATAAGAAACATCCCACAAGAAATATTTAAATTGAAAATCATTAATATTTATTGTAGGCTTTTATATTCGATTATATACCATTTTGAACATAATTTACAAAGAAATCAAATATATATAATATGACAAATTTATTACAAAATTTTGGGATTTTTCATTTCTTCTACAAATTTCTTGTTGTGGCGGGTTTTATTAGCGACATTGATAAAATAATAAACTCGTGTGCGTAAAATAATATTTGTATTATTATTTTAATATAAGAAGTAACATATGTTTAGATTGTAAGTGGAAATATGAAAACTTCTGAATATTTTAATAATTAAAATACTTGGAAGGACAGACGACGATGAACAGTTTTCTTTTTGAAATTAAATTATATTTTCCACACAAATTGACGCAGCAAATAAGCTGCGTAATAATAAGATTTTATTTGTTTACATTTGAGAGAATGTATGAATAAATATTATTTCCTTTTGCCAGTATCGTGAATGTAAAGAGAAACTTCGTTATAAATGGTTACACGTATTAAATGAAATGTGTGTTGTATGTACACATTTTTGCTGTTCCGGCAAAGAGTGGCGCTAGATTGATACAGTATATGCGGCAGCTGGTCGTCCAATCCGCATCGCCCTTATCCCACAATGACAAAGTCGAAACAATAGTTATACCGGTCGCCGTTTCGAAGAAAAGTACAAAGAAACTACGTAAACCCCCAGTTAAAACACTGCAGCATCCAGACTAGAAAACAACACAGTGATTTGTCTTCTACGTAGAGCACGCGAAAAAGGAGCAACATTAAAACAAAATAAAACGTTTGGACTTACAATTCATAAAGTGTATCTATCATATGCAACAAAAGAAAAGTGATGTAAAATATCGTACGTGGATTGGCTTCTGGCTCGTGACTTCTGACTTGAGTATTGAACTCACAAGAAAGGTTGAAAGATTTATAAGCTTCTTGCTAGACTTTATGCTTTTACTTGTATCGTTTCTCACCGCATACATTTCTAGATTTATTTTAAATATCTTTCTGAATTTTATTCATAAGTTATATTGAACTAAAATCTATTGAAAAATCAATTCAACATATGAATATATATTGTATTGTATAATATATCGTATATGTATAAAAATGAACTACATAAAATGAAAATAAGTAATCAAAATATATGGTAGATATGAAAATATCTACCATATATTTACCATAAACCATATATGAAAATATCTACCATATATTTTTATTTCTTATTTTTATTTTATCTAGTTCACTTTTATACATTTACAAAATATTATATAATACAATATAATACAATATAAATATATTAATATGTTAAATTAATTTTTCAATAGATTTTTGTTTATCGCAAACAAACAAGAAGTAATATAACGTCTAATTCTAGGGATAAAATAATGCAAGGAAAACAAAATTGTTGGGAAACCCAAATTTGAAATGGGTAGTAGTGCAATTGGTGCAATGAAATATGATGCTACTAAATCAATCGTATTTAAAAATATCGGTCAAGTAAAAAGTTGAATCGTCGAATAATCTAGTTGTATTGGTGGATGGAATTCTGCCTGCTTAGGCAGTTTGTTATAGTGATTTATAATAGTACGAAAGGTGAGAGCAAATATTCGAGAACAAATTATTGTGTTTAAATGCTTTCGACCCCTTTTCTTTGATGTATTTAATCATTACTAGCATCATTTAGTCAATGAATAAAATATGTAATATTTAGATAAACAGTAACCAACGTCAGTGAAAAACTTTCGGTTAGAACAATCTTTTTATTATAGTTCATTTCGTGATAATCAATTTGGGTATCTGAAATTATCTAACGCGTATGAGTGTTTGCTTGAGATCAATTTTACCGTAGATAATGTAGAATACATACGTAATTTTACAGTCTCACTTAATTAGAAATCGAATACTGAACTAGCGGTTAGTTCCAGATACCCGGTTTAAATCGGGAATAGTAAATGAGTAACTTCGGATGAACATTGAACATTCATACGGAACGTGAGCTTTAGTTCGTAGCGGGTATCTGGAGTACCTCATCTCGGCTGTACCGGTTAGAAACACCACATTCAATGAATTAATTAAGAGACAGTTCACTCCTTTCCAAAATTATTCATGTGGGAAAATAATAATGATATAAATTGTAGATCTCCCTTGTCCTAAATTTTGCTGGGAATCCAGACCTAGGCAGAATCATTTATCACAGGAGTATACTTTATTTCCATTTTCATGAATAACAAAAGTGAAAAAATCACTAAAAATATTTTGACTTTCAAAAAAAAAAATACATTTAACTTATCATAGGTATTTGTAAACGTATATCGTTTTACGTGAAATTTACGTTTCTTTTATATATGAAGTGTATTTTCGTGTACTAACCCTACAATGCATTAATGTATTTTATTTGTAATTGTGTATTAATAGTATGTACGTGGATTTTCGTATTGCACAGAATCGGATTTTGAAATTTAGAATTCTAAAATTTAAACACCTGTATGTAAAGATGTTGCTAGCAGCTCTGGCGATAGATGGACAAAACTCCTTTGCTGGTGTCCAAGAATTGCAACCCGAAATCCAGGAAGTCCCCGATTTCGACAGAGGGACGACATTAAAGTGACTGCCGGTACGACATGGATGCGTGTTGCTCAGGATCGACAGACATGAAACCAGATGGAGGAGGCCTACGTCCAGGAGTGGACGGATATAGGCTGATAATGAAATACATGTAAATGATGGTAACATTTACATGTATTCGTAAATAATTATATTGTAGATATTACGAAAATAAGGGTTAAAATTATAATCGTTATTTTAGAATTATAAAATGTGGTGCTGAATATGGATTTCCTGGACAGCAAAGAAAACGAATTCCTCCATCCTTCACTAACAATACACAGTACATCAGTAACATAACTCTTGACCACTTACTTGCCAAAGACTAGATAATCTATATCACAAAGCGTGTAAAGGGCAGCCTAGAGAAAATGGTCATAGCCATGGTCATCAGAGAAACGTGAAAAAAAAGTAAGAAAAAAAAAAAGAAAAAAAAAACCTATCGCATGGGCAATCACTGGAATGACTCGTAGAATTGTGACGAGTTGCGAAGTATCGGGATAACTGGAGAAGAACAACTTACACCATGCAATTCGAAGAACGGGACGGTCACGACCCTCAGACACGAGGAAGCCGACGATTGCCGGAAGATTGTAACATCACCCAATCAAAACTCTCCTTTTATAAAACTAATTCATTGTTACTACAATAATTGCCCATTTAATAAAAAAAAAACCTTTGTCTACTTTTTGAGGAAAGAAAACAAAGTTATTTTTTTTTCATTAATCGAAATGGTTCTTCTCCTATAAAACTGGTTAAGAAAGCATAAAAATGATCTTTGATATTTCATTAACAGAATTATAATGATTCTTGGTAAGAAAAGTATGTATAAAATAAATACAAGAAACAAGAATTTCCTGAACTTTCCATTATGATTAAGTTGAATCGGTAAATAAAAAAAGTTTCACAGTGAAAGCAAAAACAAAAATAATTTCTTACTCAAATTTAATGCGAGGAAGAAAATTGCAAATAAATATCTGTGTCCATTCATTTCTAAAGCTTTTATCTAATTCACCACACAAAGCATATTCAAGGAAAATACTACAGTCTATTGAATATGAAACTTTGAAAATACATCAGAAATATTATCATCAACCGGAAGTTGGAAGCTGCGACGGGGAAGAATTATTGAAAAACAGTATAAATAAGTCTCGCGAACTGGGAAACTTCGCGGTGTTTATCCGTAAGTCTTTTAGAAACTTGATTTCTTTCGAACTCTGAATAGTTTTTCCTTCGGCCAAATGATTAATACAGTAATATCATATTTTGTAACGGAGTACATATTTACTACCCCGGGAAATCACAAATCGTTTCGCTATTACCCTTATATAATATTTTAATGGAAATAAAAAGGTTTATCTCGCAAAATTAATCATTAGTACACAGTGATTATATAAATTTTAATTTCGTTTCTTACAGTAGAATTCGTGCAACCATTTAGATTTTACAAGTTAAATATAGTATTATCTTATTTATTCGCCTTAATTTTGTGATTAAAAATATTTTTTTAAAATTATTAACGAAGTGCTCTAATTGTGATTGAAATACATAATAATCTTAAAAAAAAACGCAATTTTAATCTTATACATAATTTGCTATAAAAATGTGTATTGCTTGAAAAAAACGTTGTTCAGAAGTGTTATTATACAAAATAAAAGTGATACGTCGGAAAAATTCACGTGCGTATATGACTCTTATTGGGGTCCATTCTCGCTGTGTACTGTTTGAAATGGCGTACTGTTTGTTATTGGTTTTGTTGACATGTTGCCCCTTGCAAGGGCATCATTAAATATCCCAACATTTAATTTTATCAATACAAATAGTCCACCAGGTGGATCTATGATATTGTGCGGACGGCGGCAAGGGCCTGGAGAACACAGACGAGAGACCGAGAGCAATGGCGTGGTGGTGAAGAGGTTTACGTCCAGAAGTGGATGGAGAGAGGCTGACGATGATCAATAAAAAAACGGTAAAAAATATTTTTAATGATAAATCAATGTAACTTTGTTCAAGACAGAACAAAATTTTATTATAAAACAAATTTTATAGGGCGTCTACGTATTTTATAATGACAAGGGAGTATTAAATAAATTGAGTGATTATTTTTTACGGAAGTCATTTTTTTTTTTTTTATATCCAAAATCCGCATTTTTGGCTCTACTGTAAGTGAAGAGTTGTCAAGTATAGCTAGCGATATGTAAAACAGGACAAATCGGATTGGATCAGGAATATTGTGCAGAAAAAGGACTTGGGATTCAAATCTTCTATTTATTCAAATGATACGCGATCTGAATAGAATCCCACCAAGACCAAACTTTTGTTACGGTCCATTCCACGTATACGAAATATTATAGTTTCCAAATAACGCGAATTCTTGATACTTCTTTTTATAGCGAGAGAGGGTGGACAAGTTTTACAGTAACATAATAAGTGATGAACAGATGCGTCTAATTAGGCAGTCATTGAATTGAAAATATTAATTTGACTAACTTTTGCTGTAAGTGCGGGGAGACACAAAATATACCGCTTCTAAGGAAGGCTTGACTGTAGTTTACAACAATTAATTTTGACTACCTCTTTGCGCTATTGTCTTACGTTGTTAGAGGCGAACGATTTATCCTTTACCCTTTCACATTTTCACGTCTAGTTAAATTGATGGGCTTTAACAAGTAGATTATACTAATAACCTTAATAACAAATATAGCTAATTTTACACGAGAAAGCCAAGCATAAAGTTATGGAAGGATTAATGCTCTGTAGATCAACTCCAGAGGAAAACAATATTTTACAAATTATTTGGGAGAGAAATTAGCAAAACAATATTATTGAAAGAACAGGATATTGATAAATCTCGTTGTGGAAGACTTTCTTAGATTCGAATTGTCTTAACCTATTGAATAATTAATATAAATATATTAATTCATTATTACATTCACAGTTTTAAAGTTCTGTCACTTATTTCATTACATAAAATAGTTAGAATATAAAGTATTAATGTTGTTAATAAAAAAATCTTGGTAAATTTCATTGTAAATAATAAAAAAAAAATTAAATACAAATTAAGATTATTTTGGTTTGTTCTTTAGTTTCGACCGGTTTCGGAAGCTCGCTAACATCTTTTGGAACAGAAAATGTCAGAGAATCGCCGAAATTGGAGAGACTAAAGAATAAGCAGAAGAAAGTTAAATCTGTAGATTTTTTTAAATTATTGTCATTGTCATAAGAATACATTGTACTCGTATATAATAAGCATTTTTATAATAAGCAAAAAAAATTCATGCAAAGAGTTGTAGTCAGTTTTCACCCTTTGTCAAAAAATGGATAATAATCGTTAACAATATAGAAAAGTTAAAACATATGCATTCTCAAAATATTCTGTGACAATATTATAGTTCGGGGGCAATAGAGTCATTAAACAGTTTTATTTAACTATAGTTTTTAAATATTTTAAAATTCGTATTATGTCGGAAAGATTGGAAAAAGTAGTGGTTAGCGATGGACATTAACTCTTAATATATATTGTGCATTTATTTTACGCTGTAAAGATCCAATTTTCTCAAAAGAGGGTGTCCTTTAAAATGTACCTGTTTCCCTTTGTGCATTTAATCTTAAATAAGCAGAGATACGGCAACATATTTTATTTTATATAGTAAAAGTAAACTGTTTTAAAAATTTAATCGGTACATTATGTATTTCATGACGTCAAAAGTATAACAATTTTACAAATCACGGTATACGAAATATAACATAAGTATAAGTTCAAGGGATAATGGCATGGCATCCAAGTTTGACAGAATACTCATGGTCTTATAAGATTTTTCATTCACGTACTTACATCTGAAATTGACATGCAAAGGCCTGATGTGTGATTGATCAATGAAAAAAGTGAACGTTTTTTATGCGATCTAGTAGATGAAAAATGAAGACGTTCCTGAAAAATTTCCTCCATTTATTTTCCGGCGTCTAACCAAAAATAAATTCAAATGTAATCTTACTCGACGCTTACTCTTGATCTTGCACTTTAAGTTTAAAACAAAATACAATTATTATTATTTTTATGTTGTGAATTTATAATAAATTTTCAAAAAAAAAAATTAAATTTTCAAGCATTTGAAATGTCGCTGGGTACAGCTGAATCAAAATTTATTATTCTAAACAGTATTCAACATATTACTTAAAAAAAACTCACTCTGAGATTATTATATTAACTGAGCGCAGAGGACCTCTTATACTAATTCACGTTATTTAATATTTAATTGTGTATTATAATTATATTATGCATTTGCTAAACAAGTTTTCTTAATTTTCTTAATTTGATAAAAGTCAAAAAACATATTCTTAAATTAAACAAATGTTTTCTCAGTGTATGCTTAAGAATTTAAAAAGAATGACAGATTTTCAATAAAGACTTTAACTAGTGTAGTTGTAGTTGTAGTTTAAGTAATGTAGTTGCCACGATACAGGCCATGCCTAGTGTGGCAACTGTCCATAATTTTTTTTTGTCAAATTACATGTATAAGAAAAAAAAAAAAAAAAAGTGATTGTTCTGCTAGAACTCTATAAAATTCTCGAAGAGCTAAGAGACCCAGGAACAAGGCTTGCTAGAAGAGGGAATAAATTAAAACTTAAAATGAGATGAAGAACCAGAAGACCTAGATACTCGTATATGAAAATTTCAGTTGTTCGTTGGAACAGCTATCAGCTTCCAGGTGCAATAATTTTATGAGTTAATATCGAGCTTCTCGGCTACGGCGGGAGATTTATTACAGGAACAAACATATTACACGGAGATAAAGCGTCTTTATGCCGAGACTGAAATGGCGGGATCTATCCACGACAGGTAAGGGGTGGCGGCGCACGCAGCCGCGGCCTTGTTAGCATAAATCATCGTGGCTGGAGACACTTTGAGCTGCGTTCAGACCGCTCAAATTGCTCCCTGAGTGACTCTCCAAGAGAGCTACAAAAGCATATTTTGTTCTCCGAAAACGCAAAGTGATGAAGAAGGGTAATTTATTCCTTTTTGCTTTGTTCCTGGAAACTGGAATAAGTGAAGTGTTCGAAAAGGCTTAACCTCTTGAGACTTGAAATCTTCGTATGCATGGGGACATATTTTACTTTTTATCTACATATTTTTGTAACGAAAAAGCAACTGAGCAATTAAATATGTGGTTTCTTTTAACATATCTAGTGTTAAAACCATAGTTGAAATTAATGAACATAACTTTATGCATATTCTAGTAAAAAATCTGTATTAAGCTATATTCATCAAATATAATCATATTCATATCTAAAAAAAAATCGATAATTTTGTATAAAGCACTTTGAGTTCGTATTCTGACATATTCATAAACAAATTAAACAGTTAACCATACTGTTGAAAAAGCCCCTTTAAAACTCAATTCACACTATTTTATCATTATTTAATGGTATACTTATTTCATAAAAAGATCTGATTTTAATACTCTCATCATTCATTTTTAGTAAGGTTTTTTAAACTTTTTTCAACAGATTTTGGTGCTTTAAAAAACATTCATATTCATGAAAACAAACCAAAATCCAATTATGACACCAATAGCGATGTCATCATTCACTTTTACGATTAAATGATCAAAAATGGAATGAAAATTTGATTTTAAATATTTATCTTCTTTTCGTTACTTCATTAAAAAAAAATATGATGTATGAATTTAATATTTTTCACATTTGTTGGGTTAAGAAAAACATCCCGTCAGACTTTTTTCGTTTGTATTAAACAAACATTTGATGCATATTTTACGCGTACATTAAAAATACATTTTGTAAATAAAATAAAACATTGTAATAATTTTGAAATGGTATTTTTCTACTTCTCAAGTATTTGATGTTATTCGTAATTTTAACGATAATTTGAGAATCCTTCTTTTCCCACTCGATGGTGCTTCTGTTCCAGGATGCTCCCTGTTTGAAATATGTTTATTGGTGACCGCAAATTGGGATGCGCGCTCGGTTTGGTTCTCAGGCGCAGATAACACGTGTAAATGTGTACTTTATTACCCCGATGTGTTCAGCTAACTCTATCAAGGGATTAACATTGAGAAAGCAAACCGCGGTGAAAGAACATTGTTAAACAAAATTCTCAAACATAAACTAGCGAAAATTAAGTAATCGCTCATAAAACAAATTTAGTGGAACAAAAAACGATTATGAATACATGAAAATGCTAACAATTTGTTATTTTGTGCTTAAAATTTTCATGGCCTGTTTGTATTTTGTAAACATTATCGAATCAAAGGGACTGAAATAGAATATAATATAATGTATATCGCAATATAATTCACAACCGAGTTTGGGTACTTTAATGTACCCTTGTCTTTAGTACGTTAACGTACATACGTACGTTTGTAGTGTATTTGTTGTGTACATTTTGCGGTAGATATCAACCCCAAAAACCCGATAACTGGATAAACATACAATCGAAGGACAGTTAATAAATCTGACAAGTGGGATAGCGGGAGAAAGGTTTTGGGTAATCCTTGAGAATACAAAACACAAAAACTAGTGGAAACTTGAGACTGTAAGTAAACTCGGGATTTGCAGCGTTTATTTACAGCGTGGCACTTCAGCGTCGGGAAGGGGAGTCTTTGAAGAAAGTTTAAACTAAATTGTGGAAGAGATTGACGAGGATCAAGTTTCAATAAGTATCTGTTTAACCCTCCGACTGTGCTCAAGCTTGCTCGGCAAATAGAGCATTTTAAACTGTGACCTTATCCAACATCTTGAGATAAAGGTTAATTAATATTATATTAAAATTCTTCAACATGTTTTAGATAAAACAAGTTTATTATTTTAGCTTATTTGAAGACTTGTGAAGAACACATTTTTGCAATATAAATTATTATGTAGATTAAAATAGCACTAATTACCAATTATTACTTTAGATAATTAGATGATCTTCTTTAACATCAACTCCTATGATATAATAAAAATTGGAGAACACAATATATTCCTTACATTTCATGCTTTAATATTTTTCCATCAATTTATTCCGGAAACCTTTATTTAATAAATGATTCGATATAATACAAATAATAAATCGACTGATTTAAAACTCGCCGCTTTTATTAATAAATCTTCACAAGGATGCTGAAAATATGGTAGAATATTCGAAATAATTCTAGTGGAGTAGTTTTTTTTGCAGTCGGTCTTATATTATTAAGTTATATCATGTTTATCTTAGTATTAATAAAATAAATAGAAATAAAATAACGTTAACCGTAACTCAGTAACTAACCATCCCGGCGTCTTCCGGAAGAGGTAGGCAGAAAGAATGGACCGCCATTCTGTTCTTTCCTGACACGCTTATCTAGATTCCTCAATATTCATACATTGTGTCATGCACGCACGTCGATTTTTCAGACTCCTCACGTAGTTGATATTAAATATTTAATTGGTTTGACCGTGCCACGTTTTTCTCGGTCTTCCTTTATTTCTTGTTCCGTCCACGTCATTCTTCTTATCATTTCCCTTTTTTATCATTCTTTCCATGCGTTCAAACAATTTTAATGATCCCTAAATTATTTCGTGAATTTTCATTCGCACTGCATTCACTTCTTCTATATACATTTGACACTAGCATATACGGATTTATCACACATTCGTCGAAGAGATCTCATTTCCACTTCATTTATTATACTTTTAGCCATTTTAGCTCGATGCTTTACAAAACAAACTTTAATATTGTTTGTAATATCTGTTGAGATAATAAACTTATTTGATTTTATTCATTAGAAAAGGGTCGGTAAGATAATGCCATTGTGTATCGTTACTATTGTTTTTAATTTAGAAATAAAGCGAAATGCTTTAAATTGGAAAAATCTAATCGCGGGGAGAGGGCATTAGAGTAGGTACCCACCGCTTATCGAAGAGTGTTCCGTGTAATGTTTTCTTCCGTAACGAGGCGGGCCGGCCTAATGCCTGCTGTAACGGGGCGCGGTCTAATACTGCGGAATCCAGCAGCGGCCACCAATAAATATACTTAATCCTGCTCACGGCACTCCAGTGGCACACACCAAACATTTAAAATAAGAACATCTCTTAAAAATTACGATAAACTGATTTAACTGACAAAAGAAGGGTGAATGTAGAATAAATGCAATAGAAATGAGATATCTTAAAATAATGTGTGTAAATCTGTAAATGAGAGTGTCTAATGCAAAAAAAATAATACAGTGAGAAAAAAAGTGATGATAAAAATAATGAAAGAATCATTAGAATGGTTTGGACACACGAAATTAATGAGTAGTATGGAAAGTATATGTAAACGACGTAAACGGAACTATACATAGAGGATGACCTAGAAAAACGTGGCAACAAATCAAGCAAATATCATATGTCGGTCACGTTTAAGTTAATAAAACCTGGAATGACGATCCATTAAATTTTATTAATACTCTTCTTCTTCAATCTTTTATTTTAGATCATTGATCTGTTCTTACAAGGGATTCATCTTCTTCTTCTTCTTTTGATAGATCTGACGATCTGTGACAAGGGATTCATAATGCTTATTAAAGATTTTGGTTTACTAGCAACATAAATACACGTATTTCAACGATAAAGGATCTAAAATCATCTAAAATAGGTAAACTGACCTTCCATACTCACACCGAGAAAATGTTCTGAAATCTCTACATTTTGCGAATACTGTACAATTCGTAAGAATTGGAACACCAGATATTTATTCATCTTTTTGGCGGTCTACCTGGCAGGCGATGTCCCACGGGTATATTGTGGCCAACCTAGTGGGGAATTCTTGCTCCGTTCATCCAATTCACGTGGTCTCTCCAGTACTGCCGTACAATCCTGTCCCATCTCGCAATGTTTTCTGTCTGACAGATCTCTCTTATATCGGAGTATCTACAATAGCTCTGTCTCTGAGAGTCTTCCCTACTATAGTTTGCAGTATTTTCATCTCAGACTTTTGAAGAATTCTTTTGGTTAAATGTGTCATCTATGTGTTACAATACCATAGTACCTTTTTATTACTTGTTTATGTTATTATAAAGTACGTAAATACACGCTAGATTTATTTCATAATATTTAAGGCGTTAACATAACACCGTATAAAATAATGTCTCGCCTGTTCACTTTCTTTACAACTCTGTTTACTTGAATCAAATGTTCACATATTACTTAACGCCACTGATGGTGGAATATACTAGCAAGGAATTCTATCCCTCTGTTTCCAATACAAAACTTTTCCCATTTTAATCGAACGCTCGTCTTTATTAAAACTCTTAATCACTTTCGTGTTTTGTTAGTGTGGCGCGAATTAGCGATTCACAAATAAGTCGCGAGTAAGCAAATTTCGTTATGCTGAAAAGTTACACGTCTTACATATAATTTTCAACAAGATTATACTGTAACTTCAAAACTAATTAGAAAACGAATTTCCAGTCCAAAGTGATTTTATTTGCGCGATCCCATAAGTGCCCAAGGAAATGTTTACGTATTTTTTCTCACGGAGAAAGTAAATATTTTGGAAGTTTTCCGTTGCTATTGGTTGGTTAAGGTAAATATTGAAAATAATAATTAAGACCCAACGCGATCCATACAAATAAAAAAGTAAATATTTTTGAAAAAAAAAGTACGTTTAGTTTCATTCCACTGGTTTCTAGTTCTGACCGATTTCATTTTATTTTTATTTCAATGAACTTCTAATAAGAAAATTCAAATAACAATAATCATATTTTGATGCCAGCAATTTGCCAAAATCGGCCAAAACTACAAAAAATGGAATAAAACTAATTATAACTTCTACAAAGAAATTATAAAATTAGAACATAAATATTTTGATAGAGATATCATAATTAAATAAATAAAAAAATAAAAAAAAGAACATTGAAAGTTCGTAAAATATTTAAAAAAAATTTTTTAACTTAACTATTGTATGGGGGGGAAAAGCTAATCTTGCGACACAAAATTCAAGTAAGGTTTGAGAAAAAACGTAATGGCGGTAGAAGACGAATTTCCCAAATGAGAATCCATCCAATTTGCAAGAATGGTTCTTTTGTAGAATCTAACAGGGTATATAATAATAAATTATAAACATAAACGCTTCTAGTTCTTGTAGAAATCATTAGATAAAAATAATAATCTTAATAATTTTAGATAATTTTAAGAATGTGGAATTTCATAATGACGAATTTTTATTAATTAAAACACTTTTGAGTATATTTTTCTCGACATGTTTCGAAGGCTTACTACACCCCCATCATCGGGAGAACGATATAATCGATAGAAAGTTTATATCGTTCTCCTGATGATGGAAGTGTAAGCCTTCGAAATATGTCGAGAAAAATAAACTCAAAAGTGGAAAAAAACAGTGTTATTCATAAACATTCGTCAATATTCTTATTGTTTAATAATTAGATAAACGTCAAAGGACGATATTAAATGAGATAATAAAATCAGATTTTCCACTAATGAGTCACTCAATGCGATGCGAATGTGAAATAAATGTTTTCGAAGCCATATTAAAAATAACGTATACATATGTGGAAATTATTTTTTAATTAAATGAATGAGAAAATTATCATGTTTAAAATGATTCAATGAAATACTATTATCATGTTTTAGAAAGAGCAACGCAAAATGAAATCACTTCAGAGCTGGGATTATAGCCCGCGAAAGACTCTTTACCAACTAGATGCATTTTCAATTTGAAAACTTTAATTTGCGGAATCGGATTCACCGCCATCCTAGTTCATGTTTTCCTTTCCCCAGAATTAACAGGCGGCTATAGCCAGCGATACGGCCTCAGCTAGACCGAACCGTTCGCGAAAAACTCAAAGGCAAAATACACGAATCGATAGATGCAACCCGCCCAACCCGTTGACAGTCCAGTCCCGGTGGAAATTTACGGAGAATTAAAAAGAGTTTTTTGTTTCCCTTTAGTGGAACTCCTGGGCTCATCACAGAGAAAGCGGTTAATTGCACTGTTCGCTTTTCAAATGTTCTATGTCAATATTAAACAAACAAAAAATAACGATACTAACATTTATCAAAGGAAAACTTTTGATAAAAAAACTTAAGCGAATAATCATTCACTGACATATGAGTTATTTTGGTACGAAAAATAATGTGCTATATTACACAATTCTATTAAAATTCTCATATATAATATTAAATGTAATGAGTCGAAAAATAAACACTCTGTTTTATGTAATGTTTAAGACGTCAATAAATCTTATACTGATCTGTTCCACGTATGCTCTAAATAAACAAATCTTTTAGATTTCAAAAGTCGGTAGTCAATATTGAGTTATTACCGTGAAAAGTCTCAAAATTTTAACATACGGGTTCAAATTTTTAAAAATAAAAACAAACAACAGTTATTAAAACAGTTCATAATTATGAAAATCTTTAGTGTTAATATCAAGTTTATTAAACATTAAAATAAATTAATATGTTTAGATAAAATTTTCGAAAATAGGAAAATAATTTAATGCTAAACTGACAAAAATGAATGGAAGAAATGTCTGCTGAATTGCAGATTAAGAAATTTATTTATAAAAATGTCCAAAATGTGGGAACAAAATAAAAACGAGCGTTTGTGCGAAAATAGTATATTTTAACCCCTGGCATTATTTCAATCCTAGGCTGCGACCACATAGATGTCAGAAAAACGGATGCTAGGGAAATACAGGCGCTTTGTTCAAATAGCAAATAGAAAGATAACAGTCGCTGTCAGATAAAGTACCTGTAGGAGTATTTCTGTATATAAAGGTATCGTTTTTATTTGAAACATCGAGGAATTCTAACAATAATGATGATTAAAAGAACTTGCAAACTTCGATAAATGTCTCTTATAGATGACAGCAAGTACGACTTATTGTATGTAGTATAACTGTTTGACATAAATTTCAACTTCAATGCTAAAATGAAACAACATCAGGATTTGTACTGAAATTGTCGAAAGGAATCTTTCATTCACATCGAGTACTTCGAAACTACTGAACAACAGAGTTTACAGAAACATTTATTATTCACAGGATTTCCTAGAACTACAAAGCATCCAAACATAACCGAAAATGTCAAACTAGCGAACTACGAATTTTAATTTAAATTTTATCACGCTGAAATTTCATTGTGAATTTCGGAAAGCTGTCGCATGTAACTTCTTAAGAGTTTTTTTGAACGGTTGAACTAACTTGAGTTTTCTCTAAAGACCAACGAATCAATATAATGGGAAGGTAGCAAAACGAAATCGGAAGTCAAAACGCAAAATCCGGCAGATTAATTCTGATGAGATGAGACAATCGGGGAAAGGTTTAAGAAATTTGAACCAAGATTTAAGTGATTAATTAAGCCTTTTAGTACTACCTTTTAGTTAATTTTATAATATTTTAGACGCTCACAAGCGGAAAATATTCTAAAGCGCAAGGAATTTAATGAAAATCTATTTATTTGCTTCATTGAACAAAGATACTAGAATCAACCTACCCCTGGTGATGCTGACAGGGGAGGAATCAAAATCCTGAAATTTTCCGCTTTGACGATAGATATTTAGCATTTTCATGAAAAACTATAATATTTAAAAGCAAAAAAATTTAAATAATAATAAGTATAAAAGAGTTTATCTCTTCGCCAAACATCTTTCTTTCTTTCGCCAAATCTTTGTTGTTCAATAAATTGTTTTAAAATGGTGCTTAAATGTACACATATTTAAACATAAATTTAGTGAAATAAATAATATTTTTTTAATTTTAGATAGGCGTAAACACTGTGGAATTCCATTTTTATGAAATAAAACACTGTTTTTTTTTTCATTTTTGAGTTTATTTTTCTCGACATGTTTCAAAGGCCTTTCACCTTCATCATCGGGAGAACGATATAAACTAACCAAAATTATTAAAAAGTGAATGCAAGTAATAATATATAGATAAAACCATAATAAAATAAAATATTATACTATACGTATGATGTGATATAATACTGACTTTCTATTAATGGAAGTTACCGAGTAATTTAATAGAACAAATTGAATAACGCTCCGAAGAGGAATTGGTCCAGTTACAAGATAATGGAATCGTCTTCTTTAATCGCTTTCAAGTTATTAAAGGTTACTGAACAATAAAGAGAATAATAAAGTATAAGTTATGATCGTATAAGAAATTAAAGATACCCGATAAATTGTTAACTTTTCTTTTTTACGCCTACAGCTCAAAAATCATCGGATCGTAAAAATAAATTTGAATAATTTAAAAATGTTTCCGTTTTTTTTGTAGATGATTCCGAATGAAGCTGTGACTTTTAATTGGATTTCAAGAGAAATATATTAACCAAATTTACAAATGAAACACGCATCAAATATACTTTATCCATTATCTTTGAGGAGTAACTCGAAAATATATACGATATGGGTTTGAATATTAAAACTATAAGTATATCGTATGTATAACAGTTTCACATGCCTCAAAATTGAGATGTTGATAACTTTGGTCTCAATTGGTATTAAAAACCAAACGATAAAAATAATTTCTGATTCCGTATGATACGTACAATATTATATGTAATCACGTGTTCGTCGAAATGAACGAACATAACGTCGTAGGTGAGGACAAGATTCTACGCAGGGCCGTAAAATTAGAATTTTCGTCTCCGGTATCATAATGGCGATCGATCCTCAAAGTTCGAAAGTCCGACAAGGGTAGAGAAATATTTGTTTAAATCATATTCGTACAAAACTTTTACATCGGCGGAGATTATTAATTGATGTTCCGGTGAATTTTAATGAAATGTTTGCCGTTCAGCTTCAGAATTTAATTAAAATAATAATACACGGAAGACAAAACCGGAAGAGTATTCCGAATGTCTGTTATCTCTGAGCAAATATTTTGCTAGCATCGTAACATGGAAAAATAACTCGATCATACAAATATTTTTCTGAAATTTCGCAGTACATCGGTAAGTACTCGCGGGTGAGTAAACATCGGAGAATCACATTCAAATGCGGGAGAGGATTCCTTCAGTGCGGACTAACTGAGCGAGGGTTCTACTCAGGCCCAGTCCATGGCTACGGGAGGCGTGCGGACGCGAGTAAAGTGAGCGCGCGCCAGTGCTTTCTGAGCCACTAAGTGCGGGCTTATTCCGCACTCTGGTGCGACTGCTTTTGGGGTCAGCGGAGGATCGGACTGACATGTTTTACTGCTCACATCCGGAAAGAGCATCGTCTGCCATGTTGGTTTTGTGCATATGAGAACTTTTCTTAAAAATGAAAAGTAATCGTTAAGAATAAATTTACTTTAGATTTAAATATCCGTTAATGGATAACGTTAATGGTAATGGTAATTGACAAAACTTATAAGATTATTTCAGATGTGTTGAACAATTTTTATATTGAATATAAATCGCAAATTACGAAATATATTAAGATTAATAACAATAATAATAATAATAATAATAAACAATTGACGAATCGGTCAAAGACATGTCGCGTAAAACGATTATTACTGGTATGGATTAGTACGGGTGCTCTTTAGCGTAGCTGAGGATAAATAAGCTATTTCTCGTATTTTTATTTAACTTCAAGGGATATTGACACGACAAGTGAAAAAAAAAAGATAATTTTTGATAAACTTAAGGCTTTAACACTGTGGAATTCCATAATGACTATTTTTTATAATTAAATTAAAACACTGTTTTTTTTTAGTAAACTATCTAATTTTAACTAACACGTGTTACATTTGTACTTAGGTTCTAATAATTTGGTAAAATATATATTAGTTTGATTTATATCGATCTCCCGATGATGAAGGTGTTAAACTAAGAAAAAGTAACTCAAAAGTGGAAAAAAACATTTTTTTTTAATTCATAAAAATAATGTTAACTTTTCAAAACACCGTGCACTGAAACAACAACGAGCCGCGATTATTTTAATAACTATAGAAGTCTTAATAACGTTATCTTATTCATTTGTGAATTTTGTTACAAGGAGTAGAATTAAATTCTAGTATCACCGTTGCGTTCTCGCTTAATAAAAGTTGGCAGGGGGCACCTCCTCCACATCAGCTGGGTAAATACATTTAATGTAGCAGAACAAAGTCGTTAGAATAAACTTTAGCCGTGTAATGAGAACAAAACATGCTACACCGAACTTCACACAAGGAGCGGAGAAGCACAAGCTATCAAGGAAATAGTTCCCAAATGAAGAATTAAAATATAAATCATTGGTGGCTTGGTGGCAGTCCAAAAATACGGCAATAAGATAGAAAAGTACTTGACGAAATACCATTTTGTAAAGAATTTATGAATTATATATAAAAAAAAACAACCGTTTTGATAATTCTTTGTGTTTTTAATAAACTTCATAATAAAATCAAAATTAGAACAAAGCGTTAATTAAAAAAAATGGAGTCGCATAAAAACAAGACTATGAGATAGAAAAGGACTTAATGAAATACTATTTTGTTAAGTACTTGCGAATTATAAAAAAAAAACAACCCCTTTGATGATTGTGTTTTTATTAAACTTCAGAATGCAAACAGAAGTAGAAAAAAGTGTTAATAAAATAAACTAAAAAAACGAAGTCGTCTTTCAGTAACTATAATATTTTTAACCCCTTAAAAATTTCATGATGAATATGTAATTTTTCTGTCAGATCCTATCATTCTTCCGATGAAGATATATAATAAATTAGAAAAATGTCTAAAAGAAAAAACTTAAAACGTGGAAAAAACATTGTTCCAATAAAAAAATATATAACCGTTTGTAATATTAACTCTTGTTTATAATACAAACGTTATAAAGTGTTGGTTTGTATTTTATTTGAAAAAGACATTTAAAAATTCCAGTAATATAAATATTTACAATCACGTTAGTTGTAAATGACAATTTTTTTTCAGTTCATTATAATATTTACGTTGAAGTCTGCAATCGACCGAAAACAAAATAAATATACAATATTAAAAAAAGGGATAAATGGAATGAAATTCATGAATATGGTAGTAGATGACAGAAAAAAATGACACCGTAATTGAAGACATTAAATATAATGCGTTCGATTTCGTACACTGTGTAATGAACTCAACAAAAAGCTATGATCTCCCATGAAGGATAAAAATGAACTTGTGCCACGACAAAATTAATGTTATGACGTTTTTTCATTTCGCAATTTTGAAATTGTGCCAATGGCAAATCGCTGAAAAATCTCGCTATTCTATATTTTTTTTCCAAGAGAAATTTTATGTTTAATGCGCAAATAATTCACGAAGCAATTTTATAAGGTTCATAGAAGCGAGAATTCCGGTGTACAGCGCTACCAGTTGCAAATGTACATCTTTAATAAAATGCGTCGTAACTTTAGCGGTGCAAAAGTACCGCAGCTCTCTCCGGCTATATTCTTTGTCCTAAAAATATTATTTGCAGCCGTCTACTATAGGCGTAATAATATGCACGACGAAAGTTAAAACTGAAACTCAAATTAAATAATTTATTTGAAGACATAAAACCTTTAAAATACCCTAGAAATTTGATTAAAAATACACTTTATGCTTCCAAAAAAATAATACATTTAGTCCTACGCATTCCAATGTAGTAAGGTCATACAAAAATAATGAGAATTTATCACTCATCGAGCCATTAGTTGTTCATTCTTCGTCTACTTGAACAATTGCAAATTATAATTTATAAAAAAAATCTTAATTTGTACTCATGTTTGAAAAATCGCGGAAAAACAGTAATATTCAATCGTATAAATATAGTAATATCTTATATAACTAACTAACTAACTAACTAACCATCACGCCATCTCCCTGAAAGGGTAGGCAGAAAGAATGGACTGTCACACTTTTACTGATGCGGCACTCCATCCTTCTCTTTTCGCTCCGCGGGAGACGCGGTGTGATGGGGTTGCGAACCTCATCGCCACCAATAGGCATCTCCCGCGCACACTTCGATCGTGCAACACCCACAAAATAAATCTAAAATAAATAATGTAAAATACAATGATATAAAATAAAATAACAAAATAAAAATAATTTATCACAAAATGTTCTTTTTAGACGGTGCACATATTGTCTATTTAATTAATGTTCCACGAATCCGCCGTTTTTTTTTAATTTAGCACATAATGTAATAACACATAATGTTTTTTTCGATGTTGCACATGTTGACATGGACAATCCGGACTTTTGTGTTTATTTAATTTATGTTACACGTATCCACCATTTTTTTTAAATTAGCTGTAATTAGGCATTTAACCAGCAAGAACTTTGAAATAATATTAAAGAAATTATTCAAATTGTCATTGGAACAAATGAAAAATTTATTTCTACACCTGTCAAAATTCTTTATAAAAACGATAAAACTAATATAATTTTAACAGCAAAACAGCACAAACGTATTACGTGACACAATTAACTATTATAATGTGCGGCAACAGTTAAATTGACAAAAACAATTCACTTATACGCGAAATATTTCCAAATTAACAGGAGCATCACATGAACCAAACCAAATTTTCAAAAACAAAAGAATATAATACTTATATATAATAGATTTACAGAAAAAATGAATAACATGAAAACGTATGTTCCGAAGAACCACGAGCCGGACTCGTGTATTTACGTTTGTTCCGATTGAAGTACCTACCACGGGTTAGGCTCGTGTTTCTCGTTTTTTACGGAATTTATTACCACGTGGCTCACTCAATTCTGTAATACAAGGGGTTAAAATTAATCGAATTTCATTCGATATGCGTCGTTAGTCCAAAATTTGCCACAGAATCATTAGTAATAAACAAATAATCATATAAAAACTTTTTTGCAAAGGGCTTTTGAGAGAAATACTTATCAAACTTGTAACAAAATTACTAAGAAAACCATGACGTTTAAAAATAAATATATAAACTCAATCTAGTGAAATGCGTAAATAAAATTACCAGTTGAAAAGTTTCCTCGAAGGATATTGTGGCGGAACATTTTTAGAAAACAGTCGTTTTCCCCGGGGCAGGGGCGAAGGCGGGGGAATGGAACAGCCGGGGGTGCGATGTCAGACAACGTGATTGAAATGAAGATTTATTTTACATATAATAAAAAAATTACTTTAAACTAATCGTCTATAGACAAGAGTTATTTTCGCAGAACTAATTAAAATTGTCAATACGCGGTTCCAATTAATTAATGTATTATACTGTGTTAATTGAAAAATAACGTTGCAAATAAAATAAAATGATTAATTGATGTTTTCGTTAAAAAAATATTAAAATACAAGAAAAAAATATACATATATTTTATAAATTTAAGGCGTTTATGCTGTGGAATTCCATAATAACGAATTATTTAAACCGTCCTCCCGATGATTCTGTTGTAAAACCTTCGAAACGCGTCGAGAAAAATAGACATGTGGAAAATAGTGATTTAATTCATTATAAAAATAATAAAATAATTGTAGAGCAATACACTACAATTATAATATCCATTCACAGTTATAAATAACTAACCTTCACGCGCTAGAGGTGTAGACAGAGTACTTGTAAAGGAAGGTTCTCCACATTGCTCTATATTGACAAATCTCTCGAGCTACTTCTATATTGCTTAATGTTTTATCGACCCTTCTCGGCTACTTTTTTCACACATACAAATCTTTTAAATCATTCTTTCATTTTCTATTCGTTCAAAATTTCCAAGCCACCTCTCATTGAAGTATATCTTAAATTTAAAGAGGACATGTTTCAGGACAGTTAGGCTACCTTCGGTAGGCGTCCCATCAAATTTGTTAATTTTTAATAAATAAAAACTTCTACTTCAAGAACAAGTTTTTTTCTTTATTATTACCTAAACAGTGATGTAAAAGTTGAAAATAAATATTTATTGCTGAAAACAGTTCGTTTTCTAGAAATTGCATTATCAATCAAATCAGTTTATTAACTCAAAAGACATTACAAACAGGAAAATGTTCAAGGCATCTATTAAGTACAGGTAAAATATTATAAAAATACAACATAGTACCAGGAACGCATTAGAGATGGTTTGACATTATATTTTGTATTATGGGAGTAGCATATTAAATATTCTGTCTTTCTTATGCCTCTCGATGCTTGTTAACAGTGAAACAAGTCACTTTAAATTTTCTTAAATAACGTATTCTGCTCCATTAACTCGGATAAAAAAACGGTTGGACGTTTGTTTCCTGACACATTTGATAATCCACTAGCAGGCTAATATACGTTATAAAATATAACAAAACTACTAGAAAATTTTGTTTTTTCAATATTAAATGCGGGGAAAATCTTTAATGTTTAATATTTTTTCATATAAAATAAATAAAATCGAAATCTTTTATACATTTCAGTTTAATTACTTCGTTAGGATTCGATCGAATCATACAATGTCTTTTAGACACACATTCTTCTAGGTGGTTTCACTTCTACGGTACCTATTTATTCTACTCAATTATTAATTTTTCAGCATACTTAAAGTTTAGTACTAGAGTAATATGTAACAACATTCCTGATTCAGTACTTTGAAATACTAAAAAACACATTTGAAATATACATTTTTCGACTTGAATATAAATGTCAATTTAATACTGCACTGATTGTTGTTTATGACTGTGTATGTAGTAGTTCCTAACGCAAGATTTATACGTGCACACATGAATAAATGGGTAAGTAAGTGTGCATAGTGCAATAATCCTCCAAAGAGATATATATTAGACCATAAATTTCACGATAGTCAGGGAACTGAGTTATTATGGAGTATCACTCACTCTGATCGCCTCTATCAGGAATCAGGACACGGTTTAATGGGATCCAACATATGCTCACAAAATGTATACGTATATATTATATAAGTATCGTGGCGCGTCGTGATGCACCACAATGGTTTCGGGATCAAAAAAAATTATATGGTTAGAATCTTACTATTATGGAACTACGTGTCACAATGGTCCGTGTCGTGACGGCGTGGTGGGGGTTATGGCAATTATTAACTCATATTTCGATCATTGCACATTTTGGAAGCAACGATGTCCGAGAACTGAATTGAACTTTTCTGTATTTTTAAAATAAAAATTTCAATTATAATACAATTTAAGATTCAATAATAATACAATACAAGATAAACACATAATATTTATTTTTAAGCGATTTGATGAATGAGCTATTTCTGCTCATATTGAAGATTGTAAAATAATTTCTAATATCATTGTTAAAAACAAAGAACATGTAATAAATTGATAAAAAATACTATTTTTAACGAGCCATATTTTATGTTTTGTATAATGTAAGATATCATTCAATTTGGACATATACGAGTACATCGTTATAAGTTATTTATACTAACTAACTAACTAACCATCACGCCGTCTCCCGGAGGGGTAGGCAGAAAGAATGGAACGCCACACTGTTCTGTCCTGACATACTTCTCTCCCTTCCTCTACATTCATACATCTTGTCATGCACGCACATCGGTTTCTCCGACTCCTCGCGTGACCGACATTCAATATTTGATTGATTTGATCGTGCCACGTTTTCCTCGGCCTTCCTCTATTTCTAGCTCCGTTCACGCCGTTTACATATACCTTCTTTACCATTCTGTCTTCACTCATTCTTTCCATGTTTCCAAACCATCTTAATGACCCTTTCCTTATTTGCTTCATAACACTTTCATTCGCACTTCTTATACTTGCATTTGTCACTCTATCATATACAGATTTGCCACACATTCGTCTTAGAGATCTCATTTCTACTGCATTTATTCTACTTTCATCCTTCTTTTGCCAGTTCCATGCTTCACTTCCATACATAAGGGTCGGCACAAGAACACCATTATGCACTGCCATCTTAGCTTTTATGGAATATAATTAATAACACTATTTTTAATCCACTATATATTTAACACTTAAAAAGGGAATTAAAATAGTGTTATATTACAAATTACAATGGAATTCCACAGTGTCAACGCACGCCTTGCTTCAATAATGTAATTATATTTATTATTATTTTTAAACTTCCATAATCCTTTGTAAAACAACCCTTAATACTATTTAATAAGGCTCACGTTATTAAACAAAGTTAGGATCAGAAGTCGTATATTATTAGAAAACTTGATAACAACTCTGCTAAGCCAATTGAGAAAGCTCCTTACATTTTGATAGTTCCTCTTGCGGGTAATAATAATCACACTTCGTTAAAACTTGAAGCAAATTCAAAGTTTCATAAAGAGTGACGTACACAGTGCTATGAATTTGGAAATGGGTATTAAAATGGCGAGTTTGCCCGGAAATATAAGATGGAGGCTATTATACAATAAATTAAACATTTTTCTCGAATTCCGGACCACATTGTTAGGATTCTGATGGAATCCATTACAATATTATACGAATGCTTAAAATGCCAACCGTCTGATCGTTTAGATCTTTTGGATAGGTACCTTAAAATGGAACATGACGTAAATGAGATATAAAATGGAGTTAAGTAAATGCTCTGAAATGTAATCAGAAAACAACAAAAAGTTTGTTTTATTAAATGCTTCTTCTTTTCTTCTTCCCTTTTTGTAGACTCAGGAGTCTGTTATTTCAGGCGGGTCCTCTTGAGATGCTGAACTCCAGCTTTCTCTCCATCGTTTCGGGGGTCTTCCTGGTCGGCGTTGTCCGTTTGGCGTTCCATGGAAAGCTATGTGTGGTATTCTATTTGAGCTCATCCTTTCTACGTGTTCATGCCAGTATCGCCGTCTTTGACGTCCCCATCTGACCACATCTTCGACCTCGCAGATTTCTCGGATTGCTGTATTCCTAACTCGATCATGTAGGGTCTTGCCAGCTATAGCGCGGAGCGTTTTCATCTCGGTTGTCCTGAGCATGCTCTTTGTCTTGACAGTGTCTGCCCTCGATTCAATGCCATATGTGAGGATTGGTCGCACACAGGTCTTGTAGATGCGTACCTTGCTGTCAGTCCTCATGTCCCTGTTTCTCCATATGACATCTTTCAGGCAGCCTGCAACTGCTGCAGCCCTATCCACCTGTGACCTTACTTCTCTGGGGAGGTCATTAGAGCTGGTTACTTCGCTTCCGAGATATCTGAATAGGTCCACCTGTTCAATCTCCTCCTGGCGTACGGAGACTTCGCATCTCAGTTGATTTCTTGCGAATGTCATACACTTCGTTTTTGGGGTGGATATGATCATGTTATACTTTGAACAGGATTCATCAAACTTTGAGAGCATTGCTTGCAAGTCGCTTTCATTTTCGGCCACGATTGTGGCGTCGTCTGCATAGCAAAGCATTCCAATTACTTTTTTTACCCAGAGTGTACCCTAAATTGAGAGATGCAACCTCTGCAATGATGTTGTCCATGATGCAGTTAAAGAGAAATGGGCTTAAGCTGTCGCCTTGTCTGATGCCAAGGGATGTTTTTATGGCTTTAGTGAATTTCCCATTTGCTCTGATCCTTGTGTTGCCGTCTAGGTTGATCTCTCTTACCACATTAACAAGTGATGGGGGCGCCAACCTCGTGGTCAAAGTATTCAGGAGGTCCTTCAGCTTGATTCTGTCAAACGCTTTTGTGAGGTCGATGTAACACAGGTATGCTGGTTTATTATATTCCAATGCTTTTTCCTTTATCTGTCTGAGAGTAAATATTGCATCAGTGGTGGAGCGGTTCCTTCTGAATCCTTGCTGCTCTTCTCTGTTGGTGATGTGGGTTTCAAGTTTTTCTTTAATTATCATTGTAAATAATTTAAAGGTAGAGCACAACAATGATATTCCTCGATAGTTCTCTGGGTTTGTCTTTTGTCCCTTTTTAAAGATGGGTACTGTAATGCTTGATCTCCAGTCTGCAGGTATAGTTGACGTGTCTAATATTTTGTTAAACAGTTTAGAGAGTTCAGTCGCTAGTCGGTTATCGGCGTACTTGAGCATTTCGTTGTGTATTTCGTCTGGTCCTGTTGATTTTCGGTTTTTTAGCTTTGCTATGGCTGCTTTGACTTCAGCTTCGTCAACAGTTTCTGAGTCTGTGATATTTTGAGGTGGTGGTGGTATTTCCTCCGGGTCATTGTATAGTTTCTGGAAGTAATTTTCCCATTCCTCCGTTGTGATTTTACTCGTTTGTACATATTCGTTTATCGGTTTTTTCCTTTCCCTTAACATTTTCCAGACCTTCTTTTGGGCTCCATACAGATCAAACTCCATGTCTTTGGTGAATTTAGTCCAATATTCCTTCTTTATGCGTTTTATATCCGAGTTGATTCTGTTTCTGGTTAACACTTACGCCTGTCTCTCTTCATCAGATGGTGAACTTCTGTATTTCAGATAGCTTTTTCGTTTTTCTGCTGCTAGCTCTTTGATTTCTTGTGTGAACCAGGGTTTAGTTTTATTATGGGCATTAGTATTGATCTTTCTTTTCCCCAGTGCTTCCGATGATGCATCATGTATATTTTGTTTTACCTTTCTCCAAGCTGTTTCCACGTCATCTTCTTCACTTACATGGTTATTGTTTATTTTTTCAGCAATTCTAGATTTAAATAATATTTTGGTGCTGTCATTTTCCAAGGACTCTATATTGTACTTCTCTACAAAGTTAGGTTTTCTTCTGTTTATTTTTGGTCTTTCCATTCTGATTTTCCCCAGTATGAGGTTATGATCCGTGCCAATATTAGCTGAGGTGAGTGCTCTTATGTCAATAATATCGACTGGCTGGATCTGTCTATTTGTAATTATGAAGTCAATCATTGATTTATCCCCTCTAACATTCCGAAATGTATATTTGTGCTGTTCTTTATGGTTGAAAAATGTGTTATTTATTCTGAGTTCGTTTCTGGCGCAGAACTCTACAAGCATTTCCCCATTTTCGTTGCTAATGTCTTCGTTGAATCTCTGCATAATTCCGTTCAATACTGTGTTACCTATTCTAGCATTTAAATCTCCGAATATCACAGTTTTGTCCTTTTGAGGGATAGCATCTACTGTTTCCTGTAGTTTGTCATAAAAAGCTTCTGATTCTTCTCGTGGTTTTGTGATATCCGGTGCGTAGGTGCTGATAAAATGGAATATATTTTTCCCCAACCTCAGAGTAACTTTAAGCAATCTGTCATTAACATAGTCGATGTTCTCTATGGAGTTCTCATATTGCTCTTTAATAAGCATCCCAACCCCAGAGTGGGCTCTGTCTTTCTTATCCTTTCCGCTGTATATGAAGATATAGTTAGAGCACTTTAATGTTCCTTTGCCCTTCTTTTTGGTCTCAGACAATCCACATATGTCTATGTTGTGGTTGTTTAGCTCTGCCGTAATCTCCCAATCCCTGTTGTTCCATGAAGTAATGTTCCAGCATGAAATCCTTGTTATATTTCTGTGTTTCCATAATCGTTTTTTCCTTTTCCTTGCGTGGGTCATGTCCGTGATCAATCCGGTGTCCGAGGCTCTGTTGCCTGTTCTGTGAGCGTTGTAAATGCTGTAGACTTAAAATAAAAAAATATATGTGTTTGGCAATTTAATTCGTTTAAAATATTCATTCACCGAGCAGAGAGCCTACAGAGAGCCAGAGCCAAAAGAGAGCTGTTGACGAGTGTGAAAGTAAGAAAGGTCTCATATTTGGGTTATGTGCCAAGGGGAAAAAATTCCACCTTCCTCGATTAATATTAATAGGTAAAGTAGAGGGACATCGGGGAGTTTGTTAAAGGTAGTTGTTCTGGTTGCGGAACAAAAAAGATTGGACAGGAATAACCAGAACCTGTTCCAACCTGGCACCGGAATAATAAGAAGAATCACCGAGCAAACGCAAATAAAAATTAAACGTAAAATACACAAAATGAAATATTCACATCGCGTGGCGCAGCAAATACAGTATTAGTAAATTGACTTTAAGCTCGCGAAAGATGAGTCAAAAAATGTATTTGGCACATTAAACCGCGACTGCAGGGGTGTGATGTTCTCTATGGCCCGGCGCTGTCATATAATATGCTCGGGCGAGAGCTTTGTGAATAGCTAGGCAGGTTTGTCGAGTAATTAACAAACAACTAGTGACAGCAGGTGGAGCCCGACAAAGGGATCCAAATTGGAGGAGGGCGTTTTGAAGTATTTTTAATCGAGTTTGTCAATATTCAGAATTATAAGTTTTAGACTCACAAACATGTACGGAAATATCAATTAATTGCCAATTATTTTAAGGACGTTAACTTTCTAAGAAATTCAAGTATTGGTAAAATTATATCGAATGTTCTCAGTGTTGTTTCCTTTGAAATTATTGTATTTTGTTTACACTGCTCCTATTGAAACGTCTAAAATACTTGCGAAATACTAATTTAAAATAATTATTTGCTGTATTTACAGCAAATAATTATTTTAAATTAGTATTTCGCAAGTATTTTAGATATTTCAATAGGATCAGTGTAAACAAAACGTATAATATTTACATTATAAAGCACAGGATACAATAAAATGAAAAATAAATAATGGGAATCCGCGTGCTTGTAATCTATTGAAAATGTTCTCTTCCTCTCGATAGATAATGAGAAAACATCTTAAAAACTTTTCTCGTTAAACAAACCCACATCCAATTTCATTAAACTCACCAAGTGGGATGTATTATAATGTGTGGAATACGCTCTTAAAATAAAGTACTGTATGAAGAAGTTACTGTAGGAACACTGGGAGATAGGCGGCCCGCAGAACTGTTCAATAACGCTCCTCTCGGTATTTCTATTGGCAGGGGAACGGGGGTTAAAGAATTAGATTTATCTACAAATATCCAGACACTTAAATTTCCATGTGAAAAGAAGCCGGAATAAAATATCTCTTGGATCTACGTACACAAGCATACTATGTATGAACATTTTTGTAGGTACAAATCTGCAAGCATTCTTCCGATTCTCAGAAAAGTGATCGCCCTGGGAACAACGTGCATTCGTGCGCTTTTAGAAAGTAATGCTAGCGTAGATATCTTTCGGATCAATAAATGTATAAAAAATTACAATATAAAGGATATGGAAACACGGTGAGTTTAATAAAAATAATAATAAATTGGATAATTTATAGAGTGCCATTTTTATGAATTACTCATCTCAATGGTGCTGTAGAAAATGCTCCGTTTTATGAACTAGTTACAAAAAAACATATTTAGAATGAGGGCTGCACCCAACGGAGTCGATCAACCCTTCTTATCAGGAAAGGACAATTTGAAAAAATGCGTTTTGAGACTCGATATAAACTCTGACTGATTCTCAATGCACTTAAGGTCTGCTAGAATATTGTTCCAGGCTGAAGGGCCGGCTCGGTCGCCAAATTTTGTGTTAGGACTGCGTTTTGGCACAGTCAATCTACCGATCGCAGAAGTCTTAGCTGATTGCAATGTATATATTATATGTATAATATAACCTGAATTCAGCATGTGTTGAAAATTATTTGAAGGGAATGATCATTTTGTTTATAGTTTCTTGAACAATGATGTAAAACTCCATATTCAATAATTAACACAAATGAAAACGACTGTTTTCCATACTGACAGAGAATGACATATTTCACCCTTATAAGACATTATCAAATGTACAAATTCGATAATGCTTTAAAAGGCAAAATATGTTTTTCTCATAAACTATATTAATACTTCTAGAACAATTTTCTAGACGATTTCATCCGTATGAATGATATTTTTGATAGTAAATAAAATATAAAGTGTATACATGTTTCCCGATGACGTGAAAAATAATATTATCATCCTTGTTCTTTAGTGCTAAGGTAACAAATGGTATAACAGATATGAAAATTGAAAAAAAAAGCACCGCCGAACCATCGTGAATAAAATATACCAATATTAGACATATTTGTTACTCGTTTCAGTTTGAATATATCTGCATCGTGTAAAAGATAAAGGAAATTTTATGTACGAGTTCATATTCTTCGAAGAGTATTCAGAGAGTGAAATTCCAATGTCTTCGATATCGAGAGATTTGAAGCCGGAGATGGTTCTTATAATGCTACAATACTTACAATACAGTTAAATATACTGCAACCTCTGTACAACGACTTGCATATGATTTGCATAATGGCACTGTAAATTTATTTTATCGATTTGAAGCAACGCCCACGAACTTGAAATGTAATCTTTTCTACAATAAAATCATTAATAGATTCATCGGATGTTCTATCTAGTCGTGTAATGTAATTATAACATAATGACAAAATATATCATTATTAAATTTTAATTATTAAAAAGTCCTTTTCATTAAAAAATAATTATGTACGATTTTTTTATAAACTACACAGTGGAATGTTTATAAAATGCATATTTTATCGACATGATTCAACATTGGGAGATATATGTAAACTTTTATTTAATACATTTATGTAGAAGTGTGGAGAAAAATAACGTCAATTGTAGAAAAATAATGAATTGTGAATAATTCACAAAAAATAACAATATCGTAAAAGTACAAAGCAGTAAAAAATCTATGATGAATGAATGCAAATGATTTTATATATTATTGTATACAGCGATATTAAAAAAAACTTTTAAACAAGAACAAAGAGAAAGTCTTTTCGGCCGTAGAAATAAATTAAAGAAAAACAAATGAACGTTGAAGAACATAAAAAAACTAGATGTTAAAATTCAATTTTACTGGTTTTAATTAAGTGTAGCTCAAATATGGCTGACTGAGTCGGTGAAATTTTTTATTATTATAAAATAAAATCAAGGGTTTTAAAAGATTTTATGAAATTTACTAAAAAATAAGCGTAATTTAGTTTCCTTAATCTTGCACTTCACTCGAGGATATCGTTAAAAACTATATTAAGAGAATTCTAAAAATACCGTACGTACCTATATTTACACAAACAAGCTTTGGAAACTCTAAATATGATGTCCAAAGTTGGTCGAAATATAATATTATTTGTCCGGCACACTTAATTAATTAAAAGCAGTCGTTTCCTGTCTGTTTGGGTAATAAAGTCGGTAGGACATAAAACAAGAGGAAACTAGGAAGGGGTGGCTATTCACAGAGTCATGGATCAGGAGGAGTTGTAAATGGCACGAGTAATAACTCTAATGAAAATTTCTGGCACAATAAGCGCGCCGGGCAATCTAAGATGAAACTAAGCACTAAGCGCTGTTGTTCCGACACACACCCAGCGAATTAAATAATTTTACGTTCCTGCTTAGTTCGGTGAAAGGGATTTAGAAAGGGTATCAAACTATATCCAGACTGATCCAAAAAAAGTTAATGTTTTGAAAATTAAAATAACGTATACTCGTATAACAGTAATTGTTTGAAATAACACATATGTAAGAAAGAACAGTGTGGCGGTCTATTCTTTCTGCTAGCTGCTTCTTAGGGCTAGCCTAGGGAGACGGCTCGATGGTTAGTTAGTTAGTTAGTTATGTAGCAATATTGTGTAAGTAGAAATAATAGCTTATATTTATAAAGATGGAACCGGGCGTCTCCAGGATTGAAACCATGCTCAGGATTGAAACCCCTGGATCAGGAACCGAATTATATATTATATGTACCATATGTTTAGATATACATATATGTTCTTTTTCTTATATGATATAATGTTTATATTTTGAAAGATAGATTGAAGAAATATTACGATAATGATACGAACCTATTCAATATATTATACGTTACGTTAGTTTACGAATCATATTAAGGATGTATTGTATATCAGTGTATTAACAACCATTAGATACTGATCGATATGCTTTGGATTTGGGCATAAATTGTCCTACATGCCTTGTAGATATCCATTCTACAGCCATAAATCAGGTGGATGTATTAACCAATGATTGTGGTTGTGTGTGGCGAGGTTCATGTCTACCTGGATTACATTATTTGGGAGGTATTGTGCTATACATAGCAGTGATTTCTGGGTAAACATCAGATGATACGGGTATACCGAAACAATGCATTGTTGAACTATGAAAGGGTGGAATTTCAAGTAATTTAGGATAGCTTCATCTTACTCAACTATATAACACATAAAAGGCACGCTAATGCTTAACTTAATTCATATCATTTTAATAGTTTAGATTTAAAAAAAGCTTCATGTTTTTCGACCAGTTTCGGTAGATGTATTCCCAAAATCTGCATGGCTCTAATCAGATTCACAGAGATTTTTATAAAATTATTAATTAAAGTGATGAACAAAAAAACGAATATAAGCAAATGAAATCATTGTTGTTTTTATTATAAAGTGTTAGATTTTAAACTTTAAAAATAAGCTTAAAGCTTGCTTCCAAAATCCGATAAGATAACTGAATAATTGTAGAATAAAACCAAAACATTTCAAGTTTTTTGTAGCTATTAAATATAACTAATTAAAATATATGAAAAATTCGTTTATTAAACCTTGTACCAGACATATCTACAAGGCTCTTAAAATGTATGAAGATATTCCGGAGGAAGTCAGAAGTGAGCAGAACATTAACAAATTTAGAAAAGAATTAAACAAATATGTAACCAAAATGTAACCTTATAATAATATGTATGTCGATTATTATTTTCAATTATTTAAACGTTTTTATTAGAACACATGTTTATGAACATGACTATTTCAAGTAAATAAATCAACATGTGAAATTAGTTCGAAGCTCCAAAAGTAGCCGATAAATTTCTCATTGTTTAAAGAACATGGAACGTTTCTAGGATAGAGTCTTCATTTTTGGATTATATGACAAGCCTATTTTATTTTTTATTGTACTCTGGATGGTTATATCTACCGGTGATGTTTAGTTTTATTTATAAAGAACCTTTTTTAAAAATAGTTTAATTACTATTACTTTCAATGTCGTACGAATTATCAAAAAAACTAATCGATCATTTTAAAGATTTCGAAGTTTAGAAATATTAATTTCAATTGAATGATTTGAAATGAATGGCAAAACACGTAAAGATTTTATCGGATTCTTAGTAAAATAATAGAACAAGGTATGACCAGATGTTGGTGTAAAATTAAAAACATCTGAAGAAAGTTTTGCGATAAATTTACAAAATGGTACCGAAATACATGTTTGTACGGGCCTTGGTCCAAATCATCCGCACCTACTAGAGTACGTGGCTTGCTGCATTCATGTTTCCAACACGTTAATCTCCCAGCCTCGCGGGAAACCTGAATAGTAATCTCAGAAGAAACTCATTGTGACTTATACAAAACGCTACTTTAATTCCCAACCACAGAGTCCTTACGAAGAGTTTCGTTTGAGTTTATAACGCCCTGCGCCAAGTGTGATAGGGGTCGTAGCGAACCGCGATTCGCTATAGTGGTAATGCATTCACAGTCAAAATTTTTCAGCAGCGCACAATAGAGCTTACCCTTCAACATTGGTATTTCCAATAAGGTGTAACGGGTTTTCGTTATGACTACTATGCCGTAGTGGAAAAACGCGCATTTGGAAAACAGCCGCAGCAGTAGTCGGTTTCAACACATCCAAATGTTTATCGCTCTTGTAATATTCCCGTGTAACAGTTTTTTTTCTAGTACGTGATAGGAGAGTATTCGATTTGAGTACGGAGTGGATAGGTGAGTCAGCATTTTATAAGAAATAGCGAATTATTTTACAAAATCAGCACGTTCCTACTGTAGTTGTTGTAAGGGAATACGCTGGTATCAAAATAGGTATAATGAAAATCATATTTATCCTAAAACAATTTACTTGGGCCACCGCTTATCTTACGTGTCTAATGAGCGAAATCGCAGAATAATGGAAGACTTTGTTCCTAATTCCGCCACTCTAGTTGATCTAGAACTCGACTAACCTTAATTCAATATACGATATTATCGTCGGATTTCATATTATTTGACGCGAGAGCTTTGTGAGACGGCGTGATCGATGTCATAAAATGTGGAAGGGAGAAAAAATAAGACGAGAAATGAAGAAAATATACAGAAAATAACATAACTGCAAGCTGCATATAAATCTTCCTGTCCTTAATATCTTATTAGATGAATTTTCAATTTCAATAATCGTTATATACATACTGTTTATATTCGCTGTAAACCCAGCTTTAGAAGGCAGTAAAAAATATAATAATAGCAAAAAAAAGGTTTGAAAATCCAAGTTTCTAAGCAGAATGAAATAATATGACTGTAGAGAGTTATTTTATTATTTTATGTGATTTTTTTTGTATCAGAAAAGTATATCTTATTTGTGTGTTAATCTAATACTAAGGTATTTGCCAAATACAATTGCGTGTTCTAGAACCTAGTGTTATTCCGGGTTTTCTTTTTAACTAAACTTCCATATGTTGATCCCAGGAGATGCCAATACCAAGAGCATTTCAACTCATTCGCCCTACCGGTTGAGATTTTTTCGATAAAATTATAGATCTATATGATATGTATGGTGATCTTTATTAAAAAAAATCTTCGATGTTTTTATGTCTCTTATAAATAATTTTTCATATTTCAAAGCTACGTTTTAAATCTTCAATCCTAATATCTACTATAATATGGTGTTTTAGACAATTCCATTTTTTTGTTTGTTTTCAATTTGGCAATTAGTCATTTTTGTGTTTATTTCACATACTATACATCGATTTAACTAGAAATAGAGGAAGACCGAGAAAAACGTCACGCACGATCAAATAAATCAAATATTGAAAGTCGGCCACGTGAGGAGTCGGAGAAATTGACGTGTGTGCATGAAACGATATATGAATATTGAGGAAGTGGGAGAAGTATGTCAGGAAAGAACAGTATGGGTGTCAATTTTTTCTGCCTACCTCTTCGGGGAGACGGCGTGATGGTTAGTTAGTTATTTAGTTGATGAAATAAATCACGAACTCTTGATTAAAGAGACACTAATCATGTTAAAAAAAAACACGCCCGGGAGATAAAACCATCCAGGTGAAAATACACAACGTTCATTTGATTAATTAGGTTGACGATTCAGATATAAAAATGGGCGAACTCTGGATTAAAACGAGATATAAAACATCTGTTTCCATAGTAACGCCTCATCAATTTACACTTCAACGACATTTCAACAGAACAATTAATCACGTCAAAATACAGCTTCCGTTTCCGTTATTCCTCGTAATTATTTGTATTTTTATCTTCGCTCGCCTCCTTCTGCCATATGGACACAAATATTAATAGCAAGGGACAGACTGACGAAACGTATTAAGCCTGATAAATAGTCATTTCATTGTCTGTAAGTTTTCACTTTCTTTTGTTAAGAAATAACTTTAATAAAAACACGAATTGAAATCTTTGTTTTCATTTTAAATACCTTGGTTTTTATGTAAGGATATATGTATTATATAGACTTTAGGATATAAATAACATGTATGAGGAGTAATTTAGAAATAACACTTTCTTGAGTTTAAGAAAATTTAAGAAAAAAAGCTTTAATTTATATTTCAAAATCTCCCAACAAAAGCATCTTCAGCATGCCATGTTCTTATCATTTTTTCTTCTTTAAATATTACATGAAGTAATTAACTGGATCGATTATTTGTCATTTAATCGAGTTATCTAATTGTCTTATTTACATTTTTTAATTGTTTAAAAATTAAGGTGCGTCTTATAGTCTTATAGTATATTTATTTGAATTAATTCTTCGATTGAATAGTAGGGTAAAATTAAGTATACTGAATAAATCTGACACTCTTGATACTAGCGGGGAAAATAATCAAAATGATGAAATGTGATCGTACATTTTTAATTAAAATAAATTGAAGATCATGAGTAGTTTCATAATCCTTTCAGTTATAAAATATAAACGTACGAATCAGACATATAAACTATGAAAGTTTCGAAACAATGGGATAATTACAGATGAAATAAACTGATTTCTTTGATTTTAAATTCATTTTGAAATCCCTACTTGAAAATGTATTTTAAATCAAAGAAATTAGTTTATCTCATCTGTAATTATCCCATTGTAACGAAACTTCCATCGATTTTATCCTAACTCCCCTGAGATGGGATAAACTCTTATTCATGATTATTACATTATATTCTTATAATTGCGCACAAAGTGAAAAATAAGTATAATTTATATAATACTTATGTGGGCATATTCTGATTATATTAATTCGAAAACTTTATTTAATAAAATCAGTAAATTATTAAATAAATATATTCATAGAGAATGGAATTATCAGATCAAATAACTTTACGGGTAAGTGTCTATTTAGAATAGCAGGTATCTAGTGTTTAAGTACCTCCGTCCTAAAACAATTTCAATGTTATTTAAACACGGCAGACCTATGTACATTACCTTGGTAAGGTCAAAGTGATTTTCTTTAAAAGCGATTGCTTTGGTAACTGGAATTGTAGTTTCCAACATAGAGTATTGGCTTAAGACTATTATTGGAAATTGAAGGGTTTTGGCCTATGGACCGGAACTTCTTTGATCGGAAATATCGGTGTCGTTATCCGAATTAATATCGGATAGTTTCCTAGTTAAGTAATTTGTTCAAAGTTCAGAATCAACCGTCCGCCGTAGAAATATCTCACGGCCTTCTACACCTATAGGACACCTGGAGAGCAATCTAAGGTTAAGAAGAATTAACGAATAATTATCCTGATATGCTAATGACGAAATATGCAAAAAATATTGAGTTCTACCTGGCCATACTATGCTCATAATAAGTGAGAGAAGTATGTCAGGAAAGAACAGTGTAGCGATCAGATATTTTTGCCCACCCTTTCGGTGAGATGATGTGATGGTTAGTTAGTAAAACTTTTGAAAACTAAATGTATTATGAAGTCATTAAGTTTGGCATTCAACTTGAAACGGTTAGTTTTCAAGATTCTGCGATTAGATTTATCCAGGTCCAAGATTAAAAAGAGAAATAAGAAGAAAAAAAATGTTAAACGCTGATTTTCCTTTTTGCGTTAGCGAACTCGGGTGCAGATGGGGCGAACTTTATCTGGGAAAGTGATGAGCGGTATTGTTGCTAATTCGCAGCCCCGCAATGTTTTGAATGAAAACTTTTCGGCTGAGATGTACGGGATTTTCAAGAAGCCATAACTATAAAGTTTTCCCAAAGTTTCAATATTATTTCTTGCAGCCCGCGGTATGCTCACGCGTTACTAGCTATTCGTGCGGTTGTATGTGATTATATTCGGAGAAGTTATTACAAAAATTGTGCCGGGAAATTTTCCCACGAGAAACTCAAAAGGAAACAGTTCTTATCGTATTATTTGAATGTCTACATCAGTGGTCGGCAAACTCATTAATTAAAAAAAACAAATATCAATAGTACAACGATGAAAATTTCTTTACAATAACACTGTTTTCGAAGTAAATTAAAACTAGACTCACCGATTAAAACTCGATTTCATCTTATTCATTGATAAATATTATTAGAGATACAAATAAGTTTTCGCTGTTTTTTCTTTAAATTTGAAATTTGATTAAAAAAAATTGATAAAGAATCTCTTAATCAAAGTATTGTCCATTACTTTCTCCCATCTTTCAGGCAATTTTAGAAATCCGTATTGGAAGAACGATGCGTCTTTTGATTTAATCCAGTCATCGACCCATTTTTTGGTATCGTGATAAGAAAAAAATTTTGATCAGGCAATTCGCGTGTTATTGATCGAGAAAAGTGGTAGTTGGAAGGAGCAATGCCTGGTGAATAAGGCGGGTGGGGTAGAGTTTCAAATTTGAGCGTTTCCAAATTGAATGTCTACTTTTCACGTTGTTTCTGATAGAGCATAGTTGCCGCAAGTATTCACAAAAAATTTATGTGTTTCCACTGCAGATTTGTTTTGTTTATAATAATGTAATAAAATTACCCGCAAAAATGTTTTTTTTTTGGTACGAAATCCGACATATTTGAGACGATGTAAAAATGTTCTTTATATTTTTACAGTTCAACGAATACTATCGTTTTGAGGTTAAAAGTTTAGCTTTAAAATAAAATTGGTTTCAGTATTGCCATATGTGTACATAAAAATTACAATTTCAATAAGGAAAACAGCGAGAATTTATTTGTACCCCCAATATAATTTTATTAATGAAATTTTTAAATTGTCACGTTTAAAGTGATCAATGATACATTTTCTAGAATAGTGAAGGAAAATCTGTTTTTTATTGCGATTTTTAATTTCATGCACGATTCAAGGTTCAAACAATTAGACTGATTGAATTTTATTTTCAAATACTATAAAATTAAAATAAAATATGTATTTTAAACATGGCCTTCGTGCAATAGACGCAATCAAGAAACAAAAGAGCCGCAGTTGGCTCGCGAATCGCAGTTTGCCGACTACTGGTCTACATGAAGGAAGTAAATACGTGTACACGTAAACGTAATGGCACAAGTTTTGTTTTCAATACAAAAAAAAAATCTGAAACAGAAATGGGTTTTAAAAGGGAGAGCCTGCGGATATGCTGGGATTTAAATGAGTATAAAATCCTTCTTACAGTAGGTAAAGGAAAATTGAAAAAGGCGACTGAAGAGTATAACCTTAGATCAAGGGATAAAAGTACCTAGCGGTTCAGTGAAAATAACTGGGAGTATTATCTGGATAATAGAAACGAACAAGGCAGTATAATATTGGCAAGCTTAAGTAAGGCCATATTGCATTACTTTAACCTTCATTTTGGTTCATTATAGGTCAGAATACAAAGGGTCGGATCAGATCGATCAACTTAAATGGCCCCCTGAAGAGGGCGCTATATAAACGCGTTGATTTGACATTAATTCAACGATTGGGGATATAGATTTGATTCAGTTAAATTCGGAAATGGCGAATACAACATGTGAACTATTTTAAGCCTCAATATCGTAAATAAATAAATAATTAGTTCCAAAATATTTAATCGTATTCAAATCAAATCAAAACGGTTTATTATCTCAACAGAAATTACAAACAATATTAAAGTTTAAGGCATCTATTGAGTAGAGGTAAAATCCAGGAACGCATGAGAGATGGTTCGACATTAGGAAGACAAGAGACTCTTTAAAGTCGTATTTGTCTTCTGAGCGCACATTCACTAATATGAAAGAAGGCAATCTCCGAGGAGACCGCGTTTAGCAGACTAATTGCTCTTCCCAGCGGTGTATCATAAACACAAGACAAAAAATATCTGAAATAAGTACAGAAAAAAATCTTCGTCAAGAGCTAATCCATTTTTTTTAATGTCGGCCATGTGAGAAGTCGTAAAAAAACGACAGGCGAAAGAGATGGATCGACAGCTGGGGTTCAAACCTCGAAGGAGGTCAATTCCTATTAAGAAACAGGCCACAAGCCTACACTGAGAAGAAATAGAGAAGAGGTAATGTTTTACCACAAAATAAATGTTTATCAAAATATAGTCTATATATAAGCGTTTATAATAAGTGTTAACAATTAAACAAATAGACACAAATTTTCACCATAGTACTCCAATATCTATTAATACAACTGTAATAATGTTCATAGTAATAAGTGTGAAAGAGTATGTGTATCTTGGTCATAAAATCAGACTCGGAAAAGAGAATCAAACTGCAGAGCTACCTCGAAGAGTTGGACTGGGTTGGACCGCCTTTGGTAAACTGAGACATGTCTTTGAAAATGATGAAATACCGGTTTGTCTCAAAAGAAAGGTCTACGATATATACTGCCCATGATGACATACGGACTAGAGACGACAACTTCTTACAGCAAAAAGTATCCATAGGTACACAGAGGGTACACAGAGGTCCATGGAAAGACAGATACTTGGTGTGAGCTTGCGTGACCGCATAAGGAATGAAGAAATCAGACGCTGCACCAGGGTTGCTGACGTCATGGACCGAGTGGCAAAATTGATATGTCAATGGGCTGGACACTTGATTAGACAGGGTGGCAACAGATGGGCACCCAGGATACTCAGTTGGAGACCATGGGCAAATAGGCAAAGTGTCGGAAGGCCACCGATGAGATGGACCGATGATATTGTCAAAAGGGTTGGAAAATCTTGGATGCAGAGGGGCAGGATAGAGACGAGTGGAGGAAATATTAGGAGGCCTATATCCAGCAGTGGAGGGAAGAAGGCTAGCAAAGAAGAAGAATAAGGCGAATGTTCATAGATCAAAACAGTGTTTTAAAATTTTACGAATTTATTTGCTCCGATGTATTTCAAGAGTCTCGTTCGAGTTCGAGAGAAAATCTGCACTATTTCGAGATGTGTGTATACATCTTAAAATGTTGCAATTTTTCCAGATGATACAGGTAATAATACCTACTACATTCGAAGCCTTTTGAGATATATTAACACAAACATGTGTTTAGCAAATATGTTCTTTACTACGTCGATTCCACGGGTGCATTCCAGTTTAATAGAACCCGTCTTTTGGCTATGGTAAAATGCAAATTTTATCCAAAATTGGTTATTTACTAGATGATATTATGCCCAGCCAATGGCATGCGACAACACAAGTGCGGGCAGGGTCGGGTATGATAAGCGGGTATGTAAATTACATTCTATAGGCTTCTGCGAACAATGGCGGTCTACTGAAATAAATTTGATAACGGCCCCTTGTTACAAGATGATTGGATGGATTGTTCGTAGGTGAATTGGACTTTTATAATTATTTCATTTCTTTCGCTTGGCACACGTAAGATAACTAATTATATAACTGCACAGATGTATATTTTAAAAGGTGTAAATGTGAAAAATGTATCATATTTGTTTAATGGTTTTGACACACGGAAAGAATGAATTAAGGAAGAATGGTAAAAACAGTATATGTTAACGATAGTACAAACAGTAAATATAAACAGAACTAGAAAAAGAGGAAGACCAAGGAAAACCATAGCACGATCAAATAAATCAAATATTGAATGTCGGCAACGTGAGGAGTCGGAGAAATAGAAGTCCATGCACGATACGATGTATAAATATTGAGGAAGCGAGAGATGTCAAGAAATAACAGTGTGGCGATCCATTATTTCTCCCTACCCCTTCGGAGAGACGACGTGATGGTTAGTTAGGTAGTTAGTTTGTTTATTTTAAAGTTGGTTTATTTAGAACTAAGGAATCAAATGATTGCATGAAACTAATTATGGTATTTGGGATTATGTTGTTATTTATACTTTTAAGAGCGTGAAATTCCACAATTCTGAATTTTATATGTATCAAAATGTTTATATTTTTTCGACGTGTTTCGTAGGCGGTAAAACTTCATGATTTAGAGAGAAATAAATGTATATCGGTCTCACCAATAATTATTTTACTAAAATATATTCAAAACATATTTAAAAAATAATAAACGTTGAAAGATTATTTTGATTCCTAAAAAAAATAAAATTATTAAAAGTAACTTAAATAAATTATGTTCTTGATTAGTAAATTCATTATGTTCATCTATTTTTTGACAGGTTTCGTTTTTAGCAGTCATCCAAGTGCTTAATTAAAAATTCAGTGATAGTCTTTATGAAGATGTCGAGAGTAAGGAAATCGGTTCTTAAAATACACAAGCAAATTGCCTCGATTACAAATTTAATGATAATCAACAAAAATATTAATGATTGCGAATAATGGAAAGGGAATAAATCAGATTTTTATCATATAGATAATGTTTTAACTCATCAACGGGAATGAAAAGCATAAACACGCAGAGACGCAAATAATTGAGAGTTTTATCTAAAATCTAAGGAAGTTACAGACATTTGTAAGACATATACGACAAGGAGTAAAACAAAACCTTGTTCAAGAGGTTAGAAACTCCGTAAGAGTTGTATGGCCCCGAGATCCATATAATAAGATTATGGATTCGATAACTAAGAAAATAAATCCCTACAGAACATTAATAGATTACAATGATATTTTTTGGATACTACTGATGATAAATGGGATCACAGTCGACGGAGAAAGAAGAAAAAGCCGGTTTCCAGAACCAACTAGCCCCTGGTGACACCGGTGGGAAGAGCAATTAATCTGCTGAACGCGGTCTCCTCGGAGATCGACGTCTTTCATATTAGTGAAAGTACGTTCAGAAGGCGAATACTCTTAATTCTGGAGAGTATCCTGTCTTCCTAATGTGAACGATCTCTCATGCATTTCTGGTAGTACGAGTATACTTATACACAATATATTGTTTTACCTGTTCTCAATAGATGCCTTAAAAATTAAATTTGTAATATCTATTGATGAAATAAACTGATTTGATTTGATTTGATTTGAAAAAAGATAAT
The DNA here is from genome assembly GCA_022606425.2 of Lepidostoma basale. NCBI lineage: Eukaryota > Metazoa > Arthropoda > Insecta > Trichoptera > Lepidostomatidae > Lepidostoma > Lepidostoma basale. The sequence goes on along the minus strand of JAHDVF020000864.1, from coordinate 290,113 downwards.
GATGAACTACTAAATATTTATATTAATTTAAAATACGGCGAATTGATGATACATTAACTTAAGATAATAAAAACCATTAAATGATTGTACTCGTATACTCATTGTAAAAATAATATTGCGAAAAATTGTTACGGCTTATATTGAAAATAATAAAAAAGGGATATATAATATATTAGATTATGAGCAAGCTATTGTCTTGCAACAAGAATACGAAGGAAGCATGATATTAACAAGAATACGAAGTACCTATGTATGTAATCTTGAGGGCCATAAATCAAAAGAAGAATTTTGCGAATTCCATGAATAAATTACAATACGTAATATTAAATTTTCTTTTGAGAAATATTTCATCATGTTTATAAGTTAAATTGTAGAACAAGAAAATGCCATATAGAAACCCGAAAATATAAAATTGTATACAGAATTCTGCAGTGAATCTTTGAAATGGATTCAATTAGCTAAAAAGACACTTAGTGTTAAATTTATTCCTCTTAAATATTCCCACCTCTTTGGTGAAAATGAGAAACACTCAGAACTCTGTTTAGTTTTAAGATTATTGTAGAAATCTAAAGTGATTTAAACTCTAAAAGGCAACATTAGCTCAAGTGTTTGGTTTAGAAAATACACCAGCTTAACAGTTTCTAACTTCAAATATATCACTGAGGTACCAACATGTTTTTTAGTCTACATAACATTTCTAGTTAGTCATTGCGTCTAATATAAACCTTCAAATTAGGTTCTTTACTAACGTGAGTGGCATAGTAATTAATTATAATAAAGAAGGGACCGGATGGTCTCCATGATTAAACCCAAATCCCCTGAATCATTGGCCAAGCATCCTGTCCCCTAAACCACATTTTTTTTTAACAAAATACGTAGCAAAAAAAATATTATTGAATTTACTTTTGTACTAATTGCACAAATTGAAACAGAAATCTTGATACTAAACAAAGAAAATGACATTGTTTAATTTGAATTCAGCCATATATAATATTATAATTGATGGCCATTGCACACTAGTTTATACGTTATTTCAAGCTTAGACAAAAGCATAACAATATTTTGTTTTAAACAATGATCACATTTACAGTAAACAGGTTTCAAAAATATTTATCGACGTCCCCAAGTTAAGAAGTTTTCATTCAAAATGTTGATATCTCTAAATATTGCAAGGAGTAGTGGAATGCAAAGCAAATAGTTGAAATGAAAAACTAAATACTATGAAGATAAAAATTTATATTTTATTGGTGTTCAATAGTTGGTAGGTCGTGATGGGGTATATCTTGCTGGAAGTTATACTTCTATAAAATATCATGAAAAACCATGTTGCATACACCAGCAACACTACCAACAAGTCCTACTCACTAGCGTCCACGAGTGGTCTCTGACCCCGCGAACCCCGGCCAATGTGACTATTGTTATTATCATCAGTACCATAGCAGACAGTGAGAGGGCGAATGGCGAGTGTCCGGCGCCATAAAACCGGGCCCCCCAGGTAGGGGAAGGTGACCCCTACAGAAAAACCCATCGGAGAAGGCAACGGGAAACCACTCTGATTATCATTCCCAGGATATCACAATGGCAAGGACCTTCGCCGGAGTGATTGCTAACGTCAGGGGGACCTGATACGGCACGCGAAGAAGAAGATTAGTAATATGAAATTAACCACATTAAAGAGAGAAAAATAATTATTTTGTGAAACATTATTGGAGGAACATATCTTTTTTTTTTATATTCCCATTTAGATCACATTCATAATATATAATAATATTATACGATTTTTAATTCTTCCACAAGTTGTTAACTATTGAGATTAATATTGTTAGAGCATCTCTGACGTCGAGGTTCGACTGAACCAGGTTTAATAAAAAAATAAAAATTGAGGCATTTACATACAATGTGGTATTCTATTATCAGCCATTTATGAATATTAACAGTGTTTTTACACTGATTTCGTTTTTCTTAACAAGTTTCAACATCAGGAGAATAACATAAACTTGTTTATTATATTATTTGACTTAAAACGGATTTCTACCATTTCAGTATCAAAATAGGAATTCTCATACAAAAGAATGGATAAGCAGATTACTCTTCTCCATAGATAACCAATATAGAATATAATCCTTTAGTACGAAGCGCTTAATTTGTGGTGTGACATTATTAAATATAATACTATTGTAGTACACTTGTAAAAATTTGCATACAAACCACTTTATTCATTAATAACACCAACCGGTTTCACTCCCGCCGGAGCTTCGTCAGGGTAAAAGAATATACAGTATATTCTGTTACCCTGACGAAGCTCCGGCGGGAGCAGTAGTGGTTGGTGTTAATAAAGAATAATGTGGTTTATATATAATAAATTTTTTTACAAGTGTGTTATTATTAAATTTAATAATATAATACTTTTTATGTGTATTTTAGTTAATGTTGTTTTTTTCATTGGCGAAAATTTTGTTTATTGTCTCATTTTGTACTTTTTGAATATCCAAGTTTACTTCAGTGATCGTCCTGACAAAGATACTGATAATATTGAAACCGTTCAGCAGTATGAGTGATTAGTGGTAATAAAAAAGAAAACTATCCATATTAAGGTTATGAGTTCAATACAATACACTAAATCGGTAACTTATTTTTGAAAAGTCACAGCAACCAGAATGAAGCATTTTGAGTTTTATTTAAATCACTAACCTGAATTGGGCTGGGCGTTGGAATTGGGTCGCGCTGAAGGTGCTCCGTCCCTCGCCTCCACCTCCAGGGCGTAGGCTCCCTGCTTTTCACGATCGAACACAATCTTTGTGAACACCTCTCCGGTCTGCAGGTTGATCTCGAAGTAGTCCTTACCCTCGTTTCTTGGTGAATCCACTACATAGTAGTACACCTGAATAATAATAAACATATTAATATTTCTGATAAAAATGTCTAGTGAGGTAATTAAAGACGATTGCTGGACGGGGATAGAATGGACAGGGATTAGAACAGTCGAGGCGCTGTTTAGAACTGCGCTAAGCAGGGACATTTGCTTTCAAGCGATATTCGACATCGGGGGGACCCAGCATGACACAAAGCACAAGAGCTAATTATTTTTTTCTTCGATGGCCCTAAAGCCCATATCGAGCCTTAGCCTCCAGTATTCTTCGCCTCCAACTCCTCCTGTCCTCCGCTGCGACCCTCTAATCTGACACTCGTAACAATTTCACCCCATCTCATCTCTCCCAACTTCATCCTCCCATCGCATCCTTGGTCGTCCAATTGGTCTTATACCATCTGGGTGCCACTCCAGCAATCTTTTTGTGATGACGGCATCCTCTGCACGTGACCGGCCCATCTCAGTCTATTCAGTCTGACCTGTGTGGACAGACTGGGAGCTTTGTAAATATGGTACAGCTCGTCATTATGCCGCACTCTCCAGCCTTCGCTGTCATTCACAGGTCCTAGAATCCTGCGCAGCAACCCTTCTCTCAAAAGTATCCAGTCGCTCTGCGGATTTCGCTGTCATTGTCCACGCCTCACACCTATAGGTCACCACTTGATGACATATTAATTGAAAAACAAGCAAGATGGCAGTGCACAATAGTGCTCTTGAACGGACACATATGATTGGAAGTAGGGTAGATAGAGTGTCAAATGTAAATATGTATAAGAAATAATTGAATGAAAGTAAAACAAAATAAAGAAAGAGTCATTAATTGAATTGAATTAAACTTTGTAAATTAAATGGAAAGAAAAAAAAAGCAAAATGTATGATCAATGCGTTCTTCTAGTATTGACATATGGAGCAGAAACGCTAACCCTCACCAAGTTGACCATAAAGAGACTCCGTGTAGCACAGAGGAAACACGAAAGAGCCATGCTACATATATGACTCTCAGACCAGATAAGAAATTCTGAAATACGTAGAAGGTCAGAAGTAACCGATGTCGTCGAAAGGGTAGCTAAGCTTAAATGGTCATTTGCGGGACATGTTGCCAGATTTGTGTTCTTGGATACACAGTATAGTTTAAGGAAGTGATAGAGATGTAAAAATACCATTACTAATAAATGAATTGATCTAATGAATAAACGGATATAATTCGTGTTAGTTAAGTGCTTCATTTACCTGGTTATTGGGGAACGTTCCATCCTTGTCTATGGCATTGACTTGCGTCACTTTGGTTCCAATTGGCTCTCCCTCCAGCACTGTTTCTTGTTCTCGTTCTGTGAAGAGAGGAATCTCATCGTTCACATCCTCCAACATAATGTAGACTGTGGCTTCTGATGCAAGTTGTTGGGCTCCATTATTCTAAAAAAAATAATTTACAAATATATATTTTTTAAAGAAATGTAAAGATTTTTCCATTGTTTAAAAAATTAACCATCATGCCATCTCCTCAAATGGGCAGGTAGAATGAATGGACATCTGTGATACACAGTTCTATCCTGACATACTTATTTTAATTTCATAACATCCACACATTGTGTCATGCAGGCAGGTCAATTTCTCTAACTCCTCGTGTGTCCAACATTTAATAGATAATTGATTTGATTGCGTGTCGATGTTTCCTCAGTGTTGATAATGATTTTTATTAATTGAACATCTGAATACTCCTTCCTTATCCAGATTTCGGATATTGTAAGGCACCCTGTTTCACACCGCTGGTCCCCCGATGCCAAAAGCGCGATACACACGGGTGTTCCACCATTTCTTGCTCCGTTTACAACGTTCACACATACTTTCTTTACCATTCTTACTTCATTCATTCTTTCCATGGGTCCAAACCATCTTAATGATACTTTCATTTTTTTCTTCATAACACTTTTATTTACACTTATAACTAACTAACTAACTAACCATCATGCCATTTCTCCGGAGGGGTAGGCAGAGAGGATGGATTGCCACAATGCTCTGTCCTGGCATACCTCTCGGGCTTCCTGTACATTCATACATCGTACCATGCACGCACATCGATTATTCCGACTTCGAATGTGGCCGCCTTTTAGTAATTGATTAATTTGGTCATGCCATGTTTTCCTCGGTTGTCCTTGGCTTCTTTTTCCACTAACGCTGCTTGTGTACAACTCTTTAACCATTCTACTTTCATCCATTCGTTCCATATGTCCAAACCATTTCAGGGACCCTTTTTTAATTTTATACATGATGCAGTCATATGCCTTACATTTCTTTCTTATTTCATCATTCGGAATTCTTTCATACAACGTTTTCCCGCACATTCTTCTTAGTGATTTCATTTCTAAGGCGTTTATTCTGCTTTCATCCTTCTTTTGCCAGCTCCATGCTTCACTTCCATACATGAGGGTTGGCACTAGAACTACATTGTGTACTATCATCTTTGCTTCTGTGGATATATTTTTATTTGCAGTAATGACTTTGAGTGCGCCATTTATTTTATTCCCAGCACCAACCCTTCTTTCGATGTCTTTCTCCATTTTTCCATCTCTTGTAAACATGCTTCCCAGATACGTAAATTCGGTAACTTGCTCCAATTTCTCGCCCATCGCACTTATATCACAAATCGTCATACATTCTTCTTTCTCGAAAACCATTACTTTAGATTTAGACACATTCATCACCAAGTTACTATTTTTGCATGCCTCATACATCCTTGACACTAAGACTTGCAAATTTTCTCTACTATCAGCGATTAACACAGCATTGTCTGCATATAACAAACAGCTGACTGACAAACAATTCGTCTTAGCACCAGCGTCTATGCCTTCAAGTTCTTACATGCACTTGTCCAAGTATAGATTGAACAACCACGGGGACATCACACAACCCTGTTTGACACCTTTGGTGATGTCAAACCAAGATGTGACAGCTCCGTTAACCCTGACACAAGCAGTGCTTTCCTCATAGAGGGATGTGACGGCGCGTATCAGTTTTGTGTCCACTCAATACTCGGCCAAGACCTATTTACACCATATATTTCCACTAATTTCCACTTATATATCCACTAATAGCATTTTAATTGTATTATGTATTTTTAATGTAATTTATTTTGTCTTTCTACTTATACATGTGGATATAAAAGTCAAATAATGCGGTAGAAGTGCATTTAATTTTTAATGTATGATGATTTAACAATTACAAAATTCAATTTATATGATATAAAAATGTCTTATTACCTCCACTCGGATTGTCAAATTGTATTCCTTGATACTCTCATAATCCAATGGGTGATTGACCTTTATATCTGCCCATGTGAATCCATTATCCGATCTTTGTTGCAAATAGAACGTATGAAACTTGTTTGTTTGGGCTGTCGATCCAGGCATTAATCGATAAAACACCGTTGGATTGTTTTCTATGCCCGAGCTGTTGGAACAAAAAATTATATTAGAAATCTTCAAAATTACAAATATTTAATAACAATTATTTTCTACCAATTTCACATGACGACATTTAATATTGTAATTATCACATTTACTACCTTACACATGTCATAAATATAGTCAAAGAAAAACAATGAAGCATTTAAAAAACAAGATTAGAAAAAAAACCATTTAATTTGTAATATTTCATCTAATGAGTACACAGGTTTGACATTTATGTATATATCTTTTTGAGAATGCAATGCTTAACTAATCTCGTAGGTATTCGATATAATAATTCTTTATGAAATGAGAAATTTCTTGAATATATATGAGAACCATTTTAAGGTTATTTATATCATTTTAAAAATAACACAAAAAAAAACTGTATTTATTATTATCAGAAACATTTAACACGTCTTTGCAAGCTTCATAATTTTTCTTTGTATCAAAGCTTACTTATTTTACTTTTTATTCTATGCTGCTTGGCGATGATGTCTACGGCCAAAAATCAAATGATATAGGTTTTTTTAAATCACTGAATAAATAACTGTCAAAAATTAAATAAAAAGATAACAAACGAAGATGGTAAAATTCCCAATGAAAGCAATCACTGAAATTTGTGAATGCTAATTATTTAAATATAATGGAATGCAGTTTCTACTTAGGAACTTTTATATTCTTTGCATACATAAATAGTAGTTGTGTTCAAAAGCTAAATTATGCATTTAAAAATGTAGGAAAGAGTTTGGATTTCATCACTGATAATCTCAAGAGATATTCTGTCTATTTTTAAGTACAAATTATAAATGATTAAAGTTATAAATGATTTATTTGATTAAAAATATTAATGTTAATTTTATCTTTAATGTGTAGTTAAAATATACAGTTTCATAAGATTATTTATTCTTTACGTAAAACAAAAATAATTTGAGATTAGGAAATTATCAAGACTAAGAATTAAAACTAATACCTGTATGTTATTAGTGTCACATTTTTTAAATGATTGAAAAATTAGATTTTTAATTGAATTTTTCCACTAATAGTAATTTTTATATGCGAAATATACAGAACAGCTCTTGTCATAAGGTAAAATAATTGAATAAATTGATGAATCCATCTAAACAACGTAATTAAAATTTTAGATGTAGGTAGTGAAACATTTCCAAGAAGTTCAAAATCTTAGCCCGGCTGCATGCGAATTTAAACGGTGTTCATGAAAACATCTGAAAAATCCTACATGCGTATATTCCTTTCCAATATTATGTGAATACAATTTTGCAACAGTTGATCGTATTTAGTACACATGGAAGAGAAGAGCAGTAATTATTTTAGAAAATGTGCTGTAAACGTATTTAGCTTTACTTGCAAGGCTGGCATATTTCACCTGAATACAAAATATGACTGTGACAGTCAAAAGCAAAAATGTAACGATCAAATATTAGGAAAAACCATTCTGCCAGCGCTGCAAAGCTATCAATAATTAGTGAGGTTAGTATTTGAGACAGGGCTTGGACTAGATCAGTATTGTTGGTAAATATTTGTGGGCTTGGCATGGATACGTGTTACCTCTGTGTTCCCAAAATTCCGCCTTGAAGCAGTGCATCCCTTCTAGTGTTGCTTATTAGTGGTCTAGTAGTCTGGGAAGTTCTCAATAGAATCAAGTGATTTTGCGGATAATTGATGATATTCATGAATTTATGATATGCGCGATCCGAATGAATGCAAATGAATTATTAAGATATCGAATGCACAAATGTTTGAGGTGATGGGAGTACTCCTGAATGTTGTTATTAGAGAACACCCAAAGCTGATCCCCAGTGTGTGTAAGAGTGCAACAACATTCAGTGAGCATTAGATGGGCAGCTGAGCGGATACTCGCTCGCAGTCAAGTCTCGCTAACATCTAATCAGACTAAGTAACATATAAAGTACGAATATCGAGTAAGGGACGGGATTGTAACGCCACACACCACACTGCGTGCAAATAGTGATGGGGCTGCGTGCGTTGCCCGTGCGCCAAACACTGAGGCCACAGACCTGGCTTTTACCGACACGACCTTGGCCCCAACGGGCAAGTTCTCTCGTATGTAGATGGGCCCGTACACCACGTGGTCCCACACGGGCGGGTTGTTAGCGCGGTCCACTACATCTATCTGTACCTCCACAGTTCTGGACAAGGGGGGAAAGCCCTTGTCTTGGGCCATGGCCTCCAGCTTGTAAGTTTCTCGCTATCGGGAAAATGGTAAATGGAAACAAAGAAAACCACGTCGTTAGTAGTGTTAGGGGTCGGGAAGAGGGCGAGAGGTCGCGAGGCGCGCTCGCGGCCCCTCTCCCCTCGGGCGATACCAACCTTGCCTTCACACAGGTCACTACAGTACCCACTGTGACATTCTCTTTGATGTGAACGGGGCCGTACGTGGTCTCATTCCACAGAGGGGGCTTATTGTTCCTGTCTACGACGTCTAACTCAACGTCCACGTCCGCGTGGGAGGGCGGCTCCCCCTGGTCGGCGGCGCGCACCCGCAGGCGGTACCTCTCTCGCTAGGGCGGAGCGGAACACGGGAGCGGAAGGTCAGCGGGGGGGCAAACAAAATTTAAACAACAACAAAATAACTCCCATTGCTAAGAACTTAACCAAATAATAAGAATATAAAACTTTACTCGACAATGTCACACGAATAATCGTGAAATAAATATAATAATCTCAATGATCAGCGACAAGTTCGCTTGTGAACATATCAAGACAGTAAGACTACTGCTGTGCCTCGGCACGAACATGACAACACTCACACATCTCTCACCATTCATTGATTAATGCTAGAAAAGTAAAATAAAATAACATAATCATTTTTACACTACTTAAACTACTGTACAGAACAATCACCCTGGGTCGCAGTAGCGACCAGAAAGGAGATGATGTCACATCACACATATCACTGATATTATCATGTACCTACTTACTGGATAACATCCCTGGATGTGGCCAATGCCGAAGAAACAATTGTGCAGTTGAAAAGAATAAAAAAAATGATGATGATATTTTACAAGTTTTCAAATATACACAAGAAAAATGCAAAAATTACTTAAAATTTATACAGGACTAAACTAAAAAATAAAAATTTGAAAGCAGGCATGGCATGCGGAGCTTTGCATTCTCATAAATGGCAGGAAAAGGTCAGGATGTCATAAAGTAAAGTTATCTTGACCTCATGGTTTCTAAATATTACAATGGAACGACACTCATTGAAATTATAAGAAAACGATGGACGTTTATAATTGAAATAATTTATATTACAGTACGTCGCCCCTTTCACAGAAGGAATATGTCACAACTGCGGTTCACAGTCAGGGAACTTTTTTCTTTTTACAATTGTTTTAGTACCCTGACTGCCCCCGGTATACATATATTTTATACAAATATATAATCATTACATATTAATTCCACATCTCCTTCCCTGAAAACAAACCACCAAATGAAATATTATACAGTATGAGCCTGATGAGCATGAATGTCGTCTGATGTAATGAATAAGGAATGTACAAGAGAGGTGACTGCAGTGCCAGTCACAGCCCTGCCGGTCACGGTCAGTACCCTGCAGTGGAGCCCCTACGGCGGTCCTTGCCGCAACACAACCATCACACGTTAGTAACAAAACATGTACATACAAAAGTATATCCAAAAGCTGAAAGCCTTTCAAATTATCTCAAAAAATAATCAATAACTATGTGTGCGCAGGATATACAGAAGTGCTGTTATACGTAAACTGTACATGTTTTACAACTAAACATAAAAAGTTGACAGTGAAATATTTACAGCAGTTGTTATTTTGTTTTTTATTTATAGTACATGAATTATTTTAGTAGAACGACAAGAGTTATATGCAAGAGGTGCCGTAGAAATAAACTCATGGTAATAATAATATTTACTTAGTGTCGCCCGGCCTCTGAGGGCTGGGCAGCAACTGAAACTAACAGTGCTGAAAGGAAGTAATAAGCTACCTAACGAGCTGGCTCTAGTACTGCTGGCGGTTCCATCAGACTCGTGTAGTACAGTTTCATTTGTTGATGGATGATTGCTCGTTAGAGCCAGGATCAGTAATACGTAACGTAAGCGGACTGGTTTATTTTACAGTATGTTACAGGGCCACAACCACTCTCACAATCCTAGCTCTGGAAGCATTCATTCACCAACAATGGGTTTTCAGGAGGTTAATGTACATATTTATAAGTTCCTTTCACATCTTGCACACGATTTAATTTTAACTTATCCTTAATTTTGTGATAAGTAACTTTCAATTCATACTTACGTCTAGAGGTTTTTTTAGTACTATCCATCCTGATTCAGGTTGGATTTCGAAATATTCGATGTCCGCGGGATTGTACGGAGCGCTAAGGGTATACACAATGGCACCGTTGTTGTCAGCATCCTCATCAGATGCTGAAACTCTCAAAATATTCGTACCAATACTGGCATCCTGTTTGACATTTTCTACATATTTCTGAAATAAATAATTTAATTTTAGATAATCAACATATCTTACAAACATTTGAAAAATAATATTTCCATGCAGTATACATACTTGTCGGTCAAACAGTGGGGGATTGTCATTGACGTCAGTAATTTCCACGGTAAAGGAACAAACACCCTCCAATGATGGTTCACCTTGATCTGTGGCTTTTACAGTTACAGACACAAATTTGCCATCATCACCTTCTCGATCAAACACCTTATTAGTAGATACTTCACCGGTCTCTTCATCAACTGTGAATTTAGTTCCTTTTTGATTGGGCTGCTGAACAATAGAATATTTAACTTGTCCATTGACTCCTTTGTCTTCATCAGTGGCGTGTACCTTGATCACGGGGCTTCCATTGGGTGCACCTTCTTCGACTTTTGGATAGTAGGTTCCACATTCCTTGAAAATGGGCTTATTATCATTTACGTCAGTAATAAACACAACTACTACAGCTGTTGAAGTATGAATTGTGGCATCGCCATTGACACAGCAGGCTCCATCATCCAGAGCAGTCACATTGAGTTCATACTTGTCCCGGTCTAAAGAAATTGCCTTTCCATGTAAACGAATGACACCTGTAATTTCTTCAATCACAAACTGTCCAGAAGTTGCACCACCACCCACAAATCCAAAACGAACATTATCTCCATCCTTATCTGATGCTACGACAGTTGTAACTAGAGTGTTCGGTCCAGCATTTTCATCCACGTTGGGAGTGTACACTTGTTGCGAAAATTTTGGTTCTTCGTCATTTTTATTTTTTGTATATACTCGAACAGTTGCTGTGCCCGTTTTCGCTGGCTCTCCTTTGTCCTTAGCTGTTACTACAAACTCATAATAAGCATTGTTGTTATCGGCATCCAATTGTTTATTATTTGTAATTATTCCACTGGAATCAACACTGAAGTGATCATCTGAAATTAGATAATGAATTAAATTGAAAAATAATATTTGAATGCATAAAACTTCGTTAATGAATTTAAACATAAATAAATATCGGAAGAAAATAATGGATATTTAGAAATACTCGAATACTAATATTAATACTCAATACGGATATTTAATTATTCTCATTCATAGATGGCGCTATAGAAAATAAATGTAAGAGTGGTTTGTGTCTTTGCTAAGATATATATTTATCATAGATGTCGCTAATGTGTTAAATTACTACATTTGTTTCTTCTATATATATATATACGCCATACTTTGTGTTGTTATGATGCTTTATTTCTCTTTTTCTTTTTTTATGTACTTTGTATATACAACACTAATATTTAAAAAAAGTCCTGGTGAATTGTATGTATGAGGTATGCATGCGAAATGATTTGATGATGAATGTTAATAAGTCCAAGGTTTTTGAAAAAGAAGAAATCATGACAGTCTGCAACATTAGCGTGAATGGTGAAAATTTGGAGCAAGCAGATGAGTTCGTGTATTTAGGTAGTAAGTTTACAAGAGATGGGCGAGTGGAGAAGGATATTGAAAGAAGGGTTGGGCAGGCAACAAAGTGAATGGTGCACTTAAAGTTGTCATCGCAAACAAAAACCTATCCAAAAAAGCTAGAATGGCAGCACACAATGGTGTTCTTCTACCTACCCTTATGTATGGAAGCGAAGCATGGAACTGGCAAAAGAAGGATTAAAGTAGAATAAATGCAGTAGAAATGAGATCTCTCAGACGAATGTGTCGATACTCTGTGTATGATAGAGTGTCGAATGAAAACATAAGAAGTGAATGCGGTGCGAATGATGGTGTTAAGAACAAAATAATGAAAGGATCATTAAGATGTTTTGGACATATGGAAAGAATGGTAAAAAAATATATGTTAACGATGTAAATGGAACCAGACATAGAGTGACCAGACATAGAGTAGAGGAAGAAAATGTGGCACGATCAAATAAATCAAATATTGAATGTCGGCCATGTGAGGAGTCAGATAAATCGACGCGCGTGCATGACACGATGTATGAATGTTGAGGAAGCGAGATAAATATGTCAGGAAAGAAAAGTGTGGCAGTCCATTCATTCTGCCTACCCCTTCGGAGAGACGGCGTGATGGTTAGTTAGTTAGTAAATTTTATTATTAAAAAAATAAAATTTCATAGACATGTTTCGGACAACCAGTCCTTCTTCAGTGATACATATTATTACAAAAGCATAAACGTTCCAAAATAAATCTTTATAACATCTGTCAGATCATGTAAACAATTTTATAACCAAACTAAACAACTTACCATCATTCCGTCTCTCCGGAGGGTTAGGCAGAAAGAATGGAACGCCACACTGTTCTGTCCTGACATACGTCTCTCGCTTACTCTACATTCATACATCTTGTCATGCACGCATGTCGATTTTTCCGACTCCTCACGTGACCGACATTCAATATTTGATTGATTTGATCGTGCCACGTTTTCCTCGGCCTTCCTCTATTTCTAGCTCCGTTCACGTTCACGCCGTTTACATATACCTTCTTTACCATTCTGTCTTCACTCATTCTTCCATGTGTCCAAACCATCTTAATGACCCTTTCCTTATTTTGTTCATAACACTTTCATTCGCACCACATTCACTTCTTATACTTGCATTTGTCACTCTATCATATACAGATTTGCCACACATTCGTCTTAGAGATCTCATTTCTACTGCATTTATTCTACTTTCATCCTTCTTTTGCCAGTTCCATGCTTCACTTCCATACATAAGGGTCGGCACAAGAACACCATTGTGCACTGCCATCTTGGCTTTTTTGGATAGGCTTTTGTTTGCGATGACAACTTTAAGTGCACCATTTATTCTGTTGCCTGCCCCAACCCTTCTTTCAATATCCTTCTCCACCCTCCCATCCTTTGTAAACATACTTCCTAAATAAACAAATTCATCCACTTGTTCCAGATTTTCACCGTTTACACTAATGTTGCAGACTGTCATGCTTCCTTCTTTTTCGAAAATCATTACCTTAGACTTATTCACATTCATCATAAAATCGTATCGCTTGCATACCTCATACATACTAGACACCAGGGCTTGCAGTTCAATAATTTTTTAAAAATGTATCTTTATAATATGTATCACTGAAGAAGGTTTGGTTGTCCGAAACATGTCTATATAATTTTATTTTTTTAATATAAGTCTTGTATATACAAAGTATTATATATAAAAAAGAAAAAGAGAAATATTGTGTTGTGTTTGTGGAATACATTCGAAGAACTATTTAAAAAAAAAATCATATGTGCGTACCTGATACCAAATATTCAATTTCAGCATTTTTTCCAGAATCTGAATCCATTGCCTTTACTTTGAGAATACTTGTTCCAAGTGGAATGTCTTCGTCAACATTGTGTGCCTGGTAGTCTGGTAACTCAAACTTTGGTGCGTTGTCGTTCACGTCAGTGACACGAATTGTGAGCTGGAATCATCGAAACAAAATATCTGATTAATATTCTAAGATTAGTAAGAGAGTCAGGTTTTTATTAGACAGTCATATCCAAGTTAAACAATTTATAGTTGATATAATTATCGCAACTTCGGTAAGACAAGGGTATATTTGTTAAAAATTCTCAAAATGAGTTAAGAAGTATGCCAAAGTATTTTAAAAACATCCCTTTATCTGGAGGAACAAAGTCGCTCATTTAGTTCAGTCTCATTTTGCCAAAGGGCGATAGTGTATGATCAATATAGCCAGAATAACACAATATTATTATTTGAAGGATTAATTGTATCTCAATAGAGATGATGATGTAAATTGTTTTTTGGAAACAGTATTTGTATACATTCTTCTTCTTCTTCTTTTTGTTCTGTCACACCTCCGTGGTGCATAGTGCCTCAAGAAACTTTCTCCACCCGACTCTATCGCATGCCTGATGCCTAACATCATCCCAAGTGAGGCCTGCTGCCTTAACCTCGTCCTGCAGGGTTCTTCTCCAGGTGGCTCTAGGTCTGCCTCGCTTTCTCTTTCCCCCCATAGGGGACCAGTCTAGTGCACACTGAGCAATGCAGGCTGGGTTCCGTCTCAGAGTGTGACCGTAGTATGATAGCAGGCTGGGGAGGTACGGACTTAACAAGACGAGGGGAGCTTTTGCTATGCTTCGCCCTGTGTTACGCTCCGGTATCATTTCGAGAAAGCTCAAGCTCCAAGTATTCAGCAGTAACGTTAAAGCGTACGGCTGTACGGATGTGAGACTTGGAAGTCTACCGCGAACTTTATTGGTAAACTCCAGGTGTTTATAAATAGGTGCCTTCGCTCAATATTCAAAATCTATTGGCCCCGGACAGTGTCAAATGCCTACTCTGGACCATGGCAGGCGAAAAGCCAATTAGAGAACGAGTCACTAGACGCAAACGGCAGTGGATTTGTATACATTAAAAAAAAAACAATATTATTAATGCTATTAAAATAAACAAAAGTTGTTTAAAAATAGAAGATCTAAAAATTCTATAAGTGATATGAAATATTCACGACACTACTTGAAGATGTCCTCATAAGACGAAACACGTGTCGTGAATATTTCATATCACTTATAGAATTTTTAGACCTACTATTTTTAAACAACTTTTGTTTATTTTAATAGCATCATTATGGAATTCTATACACTTAATCATACATCGATTAACAATATTATTATTCAAAAATCTTAAAATGTCTCTAATGAAAAATTACAAAACGTGCAATTGCGCCCTTGTCTTACTGAAAGTACGATATATTTCTTCTTCTTTATCCACCATCACTTTGGTTTTGGATTTAGATTTGAGTAATTTTTTAAAAAACTTGTATTTTCACAAACATTGTAAAAATTCTTACTAGATTTTTCACAACAAGATAAATATAATAAAGTAATTAAGTAATGCTATGGTTGTATATAATACCTGTTACAATTATAAACTCAATGCCTCAGCAATAAGCGATATACCAAGAATGTAAGTTTAAAATATTTATTTGACATTATTTATCTCTATTCTACTGGACAGATATAAGTATATCTTACCTCCACTGATGTTGAGAATCCACCTGAGTCCTCTGTAGCAGTGACAACCAAAGAGTAAACATGAGGCTGTCGAAGATCCTCAAAGTCTAATTCCTTCGCTAACTTCACGATGCCAGATGTTGGTCCAATGTTGAATGTTCCTGCACCTTGGCCCTGAGCCTTAAGCGTGTAGCGAATTTCTCGATCAGCGAAAGATTTCGCTTTCACAGAAATAATACTGAAAAGTATATAAGCAACGGTATAACAAATACAATTTTAATCTTTGAAGATTGTTTAATGTTTTTATTTATTTTCAGTATCTAGGACATGTAAGTTTTATTCTATTTTGCTTTATTTGCAATTTAATAATTCTTACACATATGTTATTGGCTATGGGTAAAATAAACAATATCTTTATTATTATATTGAACAAAACAGATGTTATTTTTCTAAGGTTCATGAAATTACCACATAAAGTACAACATATTTATATACAGTATGCATGTATTTACAGATTCACATTATTCAAAATTATTTACAATATATAATAAAGGTTGTATATACAATGAATGAAGTTTCAAAAACAGATTTAGTTAATAGTTCCAAAATCTTACTCTGAGTCTTTCTTTTGATTCTCTGGAATCTCGGCTTCGTAACTCGGCATGTAGAATTGTGGTGCTCGCTTTCCGCCTACTATGGAAAGGCGTTCTTCGGGTGTGGACTGGAAACGTCGTTCATCCACTCGACCACTCTGGAAGTGTTTAAGAGAATGTTTTAGTAAAAATATAAACCAAAACCTATATATAATACAGAAAAAAAGCCACTTCCATAATTTAAAATACAAATGCTCTTTATTGAAATTTCTTGGAAGAAGTTCCTGTGAACAAGTATAATAAAACTAAATATTTTAATTATTTATTTTCATTTGTCTTCAATTGAAGTTAATGCCAGGGGTGTACAAGTGTAAAATATTAATTTAAATAGATGTTCATTGTTTCTTCAACAATGATGCAAAACTTAATATTAAATAATTAATATGAAGGAAAACATGCGTTTTATAGGAGTTTTAATACATTTTATAGATATATGTTTCGCCTTGCTAAGATATTACTTGAAAATCACATTTGAAAAAGCCTTAGCAAGGTGAAACATTCCATTTACATAAATATAATAAATTTTCTAGAAAACAAATGTTTTTATTTGTATTTATTAATTAAATATGATACTTCTGTATTTTATCATTTGAAGAGAACAATCATTGGTGAATAGTTATTGTATTATTAAATAAGACATATTTATAAATAAGTAATGATTTAAAATATTTAAAACTATAACACATGTTTACCATAATAAATAAGGAAGAAAAGCATTGAGTTGTCATAATAATTGTTGATGTAAATCTTTCACAAATCATATTATATATTATAATATACTCCATTGCTTCATATGTACTATATAAATATGATATCTGAAGAGAGGGAAACTCTGAAGTACTCTTTAGAAAGATTATTCACCCTCAACAGTGGCCAAAAAATACTTCATTATTATTATATGGTATATACATAAATTATCAAAGGTCAGAGGAAATGAAATATAGAATAATTTTTTTTTATGGTATTCTGAATTCATAATATATAACTAACTATAACTCCTTTCATATAACATAAAACATTTTATCCATTTCAATAAAGCCTGGGAAATAATGTGTAACTTCATTAAATCTGTATAATTGCAATTAGCATTTTCAAAAAGTTAAAAGTATTTTTTTACAGTTACATGTATTTACTTATTAAGATTTTATCAAAAGAATGCCTCTTTTATAAAAGGATTTTAAATTAGGCATGGTATCTATTTTTTTTTT
Source organism: Lepidostoma basale (assembly GCA_022606425.2). Taxonomy (NCBI): domain Eukaryota; kingdom Metazoa; phylum Arthropoda; class Insecta; order Trichoptera; family Lepidostomatidae; genus Lepidostoma; species Lepidostoma basale. Next base: position 272,460 of record JAHDVF020000864.1, on the reverse strand, counting down.
TAATGGAATTACATGTATAATACATTCTTCAAATATTTAAGGACCGAAAAACAATACTTTAATATAACATGCATAAAATTCCATATAAAAATATGAATCAAGCATTCATATATCATATTTGTATATGTCGACCTAGTAAGGTGAATGTAACAAATACTTTTTTTTTTCTTTGAGTCTCAATCCTAGGGATTGGTTTGCAGAAAGTCTATTAACATCTTTGCTGATTCCACTTGAGCCTTTTTACTAAGGTAGTTTTCCATTGCTTTCACATTTTTGTATACAACAGGTTATTTTACCCAATTACTATACACATTTTGTTAGCTATGACATGTGATGGGTATCTATTCTATCGCCATTTTTATTGTCACGTGAATTCTATACCAGATCAAAGACAGTGTGAGATTCACACTGTAATCACTGGGAATCCAACCTGGGACCCTCGGTGTGGCAGTCGTAGCTGTTGCCATTCTGCCACGAAGGACATATTGTGTTACATTCACCTCATTAGAGAAATGTGAAAAACTGGTCTATCATTCTTGAATAATAAAGTTTACCTGATCTTCTGCCTTCACGTATAGAACATACTCCATATCCAGTTGGAAAAGGTCTGTTCCTCTGGTTCGTACAACTCCTGATCTCTCATCCACCTCAAACCTTCCTCCCGTCCGGTCCCTGACTATGAAGTAGTGAATGTTGTGATCAGTGTCGGGATCCCGGGCTTGCAGAGTGAAGACTGGCGTGTTGGGTGGGGCATTCAACTGGACCACGGCTTGCATGGGTAGGGGGCGGTTGATGAAATATGGGGGCTCGTCGTTAATGTCCTTCACGTGAATGATGACACGTTGGTTGTCAGTGTCTGTAAGTGAAAATATGACATTAGTATGTATTTAAGATAATGAGAGAGGTTAAAATTATAAATGTTTGAATAGTAGAACTCTTATTAGAATAAAGATATGGGGCTTATTTTGTCACATCTCAAACTGTTGTTATTAAGACCAGGACACTATTTCTGATGCAGCGTAAAAAATATGACAAGAGTTTATGTAACACAATGCATTATTGAACGTGTTGCATTGAACATAGTCAATAAGGATTTCTCTGATCCTGGAATTACTTTCACTTATATTGGAAAAATCAATTGTGTTGTTTTAGACACTATTCAGTAAAATTGCAGCATTTTTATGATGTGACCATACTAAGAATTGATATTTGATAGTTCTTTAGAACTCATTTATAACTTGCTAATTCAATAAATTTAAATAGCCTTTTTAAAAACGAAAATAAACGTTTCTTGTCATAATGTTCCAAAATAGGATTGATACGAATTAACAAATGTAAAAATGAGAATGGTAGAATTGTTTTTTATTGACAGATTACATTTATTAAATCAAAATATCTTTTGCTTTTATATAAATATGCATGGCATTTTCAGGTCATATTTTTTTTTACATCCAATAAAGAAGTTATTATCAAATATATATTTTGTTTGTAAATATTAATTTCATAATAATTTGGTTTGTATGATACCGGAATTATATCAATATAAAATGTAAAATTTTACAAATGTGTTAATTTCCATAATACTTACATTTCAATCCGGCTGGAGGAAAGCATGACAAAAACACAGTTAATTAGTAAACAGTTTAATTAAAAAGATTATGAAATAGAATATTCAATTGGGTAATTACAAAATATTCAATGACAATCATAATATGGTCTGGATACATAAGGTATATTTTCGATTGTATTTGATTATGATAGAATACCGAACGATGAAATAAGAAATAAATGTAAGGCAGATGACTGCATCATGAATAAAATTAAAAAAGAATCCCTGAGATGGTTTGGACATATGGAACGAATGGATGAGAGTAGAATGGTTAAAAAGTTGTACACAAGCAGCGTGAGTGGGAAAAGAAGCCGAGGACGACCGAGGAAAACATGGCATGACCAAATTAATTAATTATTAAAAGGCGGCCACATTCGAAGTCGGAATAATCGACGTGCATGCATGGTACGATGTATGAATGTAGAGGAAGCCCGAGAGGTATGCCAGGACAGGCCATTGTGGCGATCCATCCTCTCTGCCTAACCCTCCGGAGAAATGGCGTGATGGTTAGTTAGTTAGTTTTAGTTAGTTAACTAACTAACCATCACGCTGTCTCTCCGAACAGGTAGGCAAAAATATTGACCTGGCACATTGTTCTGTCATACTTATCTGTATTCCTCTATATTCATACATCGTGTCATGCACGCACGTCGATTTCTCCGACTCCTTACGTGCCCGACATTTAATATTTGATTGATTTGATCGTCCCACGTTTTCCTCGTTTAAATATATTTTCTTCACCATTATTTTTCAATCATTATTTTTATGTGTCCAAACCATCTTAACGACCCTTCCATTATTTTGTTCATATCACATTTGTATTTGACATTATCATATACAGATTTACCACATATTCGTTTAAGAAATCTCATTTATACTGTATTTATTCTATTTTCATCCTTCTTTTGTCAGTTTCATGCTTCACTTCCATAGATAAGGGTCGGTACAAGAACTCTGCACAAGTACATTGTGAACTGCCATTTAATCTTTTTTGGATATGATTTTACTTTGTTGCAGCATTTGCTTTGTTGCCTGCTCCAATCCTTCATTCAATATTCCTCTCCACTCTCCCATCCTTTCTAAATAAACAAATTCATTCGCAATTTATTTTCTTGTATGTGTGAATCAAGTTATCAGAAATCCTATGTAGGTCGCCTACCAATACTAACGCAATTACATTAAAAGTTTCGCGGCAACTGTACCCACATCTAATGGAAGTTTCTGTGACTGGCTGTTTCCTTACATAACCAGGTCCTAGCCAGCGACCCCTCCCAACATCGTACGAATGTCTCCCCATTTGCCGATTCATGCTGTCGAGATCGAATGCGACTTAAAAAAGCCTTATGAAAGTTCGTGATTAAAAAGTCACTGCTATAATTAAAGTCATGTAAGCTAAAAGTGTGTTGTCATCGTCATTTATAAAAAGGGAGACTTATTTGGGACGTGTCGTATGACACCGGAAACATTTGTAGCATAATTGAATAATACATTGGTACAATCTAATGCTATAAGAACGATTCGATACCAACTTGGAAATGAGACCTTTTTACTAAATAGACCATTGTCAGGAGACTCGTTATCGCGACAATGGAAGAATTAACACCGCGACATTACAATTAGCCAATTAAATAGAAAATTAATTAGACCAGGTAAGAATTTGAATAACAAAGGACTAAAAGCTAATTAAAAGATTTTCTTCTTAAAGTTTAAGAAAAACCATCACACCGTTTCTCTGGAGGGGTAAGCAGAGAGGATGGACTGCCACACTGCTTTTATCATGATATAACTCTCGCGCATCTTCTATATTCACACATCGTAACATGCACGCTCGTCGATTTTTCCTACTTCGAACATGGCCGCCTTTCAGTAATTGATTAATTTGGTCATGCAATGTCTTTCTTGGCCTTCTTCGACATCGTTTTCCATTCACACTACTTGTATATATATTAGGTCCTTACATATGAAATTGGCGTTTTGTATGGGAGGAACATAAAGTTGATTTTTTTTTAATATAATATATTTATTTAATCAAAGTATGCACCATTGCTATCTATGCACTTTTGCCATCTCATAGGTAGTTCATCGATCCCTTTACTAAAAAAACAATTTGGACGGGAATCAATAAAATCTTTGAAGTCGGTTTGGACTGCCCCATCGGAGTTGAATTTTTTCCCTTGCAAGAAGTTATCCAAATTTCGAAAAAAATAGTAATCTGTTGGGGCAAGGTCCGGAGAGTACGGTGGATGTCTTAGACATTCCAATTGAAGCTCTTCTAATTTGGTAGCCGTCTGTTGTGCAGTGTGTGGTCTAGCGTTATCATGAAGCAGCAGTGGCCTAGAGCGATTAACCAGCCTCGGTTGTTTAGCAGCTAGCTTTTCCATCATGGTTTGCAGTTGCTGACAATAGACATCTGCCGTAATCGTCTGGCCAGATTTAAGAAAGCTGTAGTGAACGACACCAGCACTAGTCCACCAAACGCTCACAAGTAACTTTTTTGGAGTCAATTTTCGCTTGGGGTATGGTTTGGCTGGTTCGGCAGGGTTCAGCCATTGCGATGAGCGCTTCCGATTATCATACAGGATCCACTTTTCATCGCAAATAATGATTCGATTCAAAATCCCTTCATTATTGTGCCGGTTGAGTAATGCAACGCAGCAGTCAACGCGCGTTTGTTGATTTGCTTCACTCCATTCGTGAGGTACCCACCTTTCAAGCTTTTTCACCTTCCCAATTTGCTCCAAGTGGATTAAAACAGTTTTATCACTAACACCGCAGCCTGCAGCTAACTCGGACGTGGTTTGCGATGGATCCGCTTCCACAATAGCCTTCAATTCTTCATTATCAACTTTGGTCTCCGGCCGTCCACGGGGCTTGTTCTGCAGGTCGAAATTTCCAGAACGAAAACGTTGGAACCAAAAACGCACTGTGTTTTCTTTTGCGGCACCGTCGCCATACACATCATTAATCCTTCGAGCCGTTTCTGCAGCACTGGTGCCACGGTGGAACTCGTACTCGTAAATAACGCGATATTTCAAGTTTTCCATTTTGTAAACTGAGTGACGCAAAGAAAAAAAACAATTGAGGAAAAAACAAATGAATTATAATTTTCGAAACACAAATACTTGAGTAAATAGCTGTATAAATTTGAATTTGGAATTCCTAACCAAAGAGAAGATATTTGAGATCAAAGTTGCCAGTACGGCAAAACGCCAATTTCATATGTAAGGACCTAATATTTAATGTCCAAATCATCTTAGTGACCCATTCTGAATTTTATTTAGGGCGCAAATATCCGCCTTACATTCCTTTCTTACTTCATCATTAGGTAATCTATCGTTTTCCCGTACATTCTTCTTAGCGACCTCATTTCTACGGCATTTATCCTACTTTCATCCTTCTCAAAAATACACATGTTTCACATATACTCGGGGGGTGGAACGTGGGGTCCTACATACAGTCCGCCCCCTATTCATTAAACTATTTTATGTCTTCAATGGTTCAAGTAATGAATAATAAGCTATCGGGTAAAACCAATAATTTAATTATAGAATTTTATTGAAAGATTATTTAGTTTTATATACCAGATAACGATATTTAAGGAGAGAAAGTAGATTTTTTATTATTAAAAAAGACTAAGACCAAGTATTTAAATCAATGGTACAGAATTTATTATACAATCTCCAATATGAGAGAAAAATAGTTGGGTCAAGGTTTGAACCCTAGTCTCCTGGATCAGGAGCCAAGCGTTCTGTCCCCTAGACCGACACCCGATTTTTTTTTACATAACACTCTTCTAGATACATTCAATTCTACTTTAAACTAATAATTTTTCGTATTTAGTAGATCGACGTGTGTGCATGACACGATGTAATGTTGGGGAGAGAAATAGGTCAGGAAAGAACAGTGTGTCAGTCCATTCTTTCTGCCTACCCTTTCGAGGAGACGACGTAATGGTCAGTTAGTTTTAATGAAATCAAACATCTCTGAATTATAATATATTTGTAACTTAAATAAAATGTATTCTTGCTGTTATAAAATCATATAACATAATTTACGTGATTATAATTATTGCGTTGTTAACCATTCATTTTCGTGTCCTTTGAAGACTACGAAGTTTGGGAAATTGATTTATTCGTTATTTTTTATTTCCACCCTTTGCTCAACATCTCCTGTTGTTGCACGTGTTCTAGAAACACACGTGTTACATTAAAATTCTCAAAACCGTTCGTGTACTCGTATTGTCTGCTCTGCGGGGTTTATTTCGGGTGCCTGTGTTCTGCGTCGACACCCGAGTAAAACAAATATCAATACCATAATAAACTCTGTCTGCTTACGAAAATACAAGAAAGGGAATCTCAGTACCGCGGAGCTTCATGTGTGTCTATCATACCTACTTATTTGTTTGTGTTACTTGCAAGGAAACGTGTAGAAATGTGTTCTAAAAGGAACTTTTGGAAAACTTTGAAAGCGTACATTCACTTTATACACTGCTGTCGAGGAAGATTTATCTCCGTACGTGTTCAAATTGAAGTCAATAAAAGTACATATTCTCGGGTTTCAAAAGAACGCGGACCCATAAAATTCAATACAATTTATTTGCATTGGAACGATGTTATTATTACGAAACAAAATGTTGTTATTTTCTTACTCTGTATCATATATACGTGAATTTATTTTTCAAAGTTTCAATAATGGTGCACTTAAAGTTGTCATCGCAAACAAAAGCCTATCCAAAAAAGCCAAGATGGCAGTGCACAATGGTGTTCTTGTGCCGACCCTTATGTATGGAAGTGAAGCATGGAACTGGCAAAAGAAGGATGAAATTAGAATACATGCAGTAGAAATGAGATCTCTAAGACGAATGTGTGGCAAATCTGTATATGATAGAGTGACAAATGTAAGTATAAGAAGTGAATGTGGTGCGAATGAAAGTGTTATGAACAAAATAAGGAAAGGGTCATTAAGATGGTTTGGACACATGGAAAGAATGAGTGAAGACGGAATGGTAAAGATGGTATCTGTAAACGGCGTGAACGGAGCTAGAAATAGAAGAAGGCCGGGGAAAACGTGGCACGATTAAATCAATCAAATAATGAATGTCAGTTACGTGAGGAGTCGGAGAAATCAACGGGGGTGCATGTCAAGATGTATGAATGTAGAGGAAGCGAGAGAAGTATGTCAGGACAGAACAGTGTGGCGTTCCATTATTTCTGCCTACCCCTCCGGGGAGACGGTGTGATGGTATGTTGAGTTAAGTTAAGTCAAGTTTCAATAATAAGGATTTATTTGGGACAGTCTCAACATCTTTGCTGGTTCTTGGATAATTAACGTGGTAGTTTTCGTTGGTTTCCACATAATTAATTTCACCCTTTGGTGAGCATCTCACGTTTTGAGTTGAATTAAATCAAGTATGTAAAAAAAAATCATTGTGGACATTTATTTGTAAAAAATTGTTTCACTCAATGATATAACAGTTTGTAAGAAATTATAAGCCTTAGTACAGTATTCCACTTGCATTGTAAAAATACACCAAACGTGTGAATGATAAAACAATACCACATCTCACGAACCGAGAACAGACAGTTCTATCAAACAGTACCGAGGGAATGAATGAAATAAAGAAAATCTCTACAGCTGAAAAAATACGATTTGGAATATTTGCGAGCTGGGCTATTGTGTAACTATTAAAACAAAGCTCACATACGTGGAAGGGAAGTCTACTTATGGTAGTGCTGCAGTGTATGTAAAATATTCAAATAACACCATAAAAGCTTTTATGAAATGAAAACAAGCTGTAGTTTCACAAAATAAAACGCTGAACATTTTCACAACCCCGTTTAAATTGCAAATTTTTGAGATAACATTTATCTAAAAATATAATGTACGAGTATTACATTTTTATATAAACCTTCATCTGGGCGAGAAGTATCGTTCTCCGGATGATAAAGGTATCTTCGAGGAATCTTCAAAACAAGTCGATAAAAATAAACTCTAACTAATCATCACGCCATTTCACCGGAGGGGTAGGCAGAGAGGATGGATCGCCACAATGCTCTGTCCTGGCATACCTCTCGGGCTTCCTCTACATTCATACATCGTACCATGCACGCACGTCGATTATACAATTGATTAATTTGGTCATGATTGATTAATTTGGCAATTGATTAATTTAGTAATTGATTAATTTGGTTAATTGAGTAATTTATTAATTTGGACATTCCGTGTTTTCTTCGGTCGTCCTCGGCTTCTTTTTCCACTCACGCTGCTTGTGTACAACTTTTTAACCATTCTACTCTCATCCATTCGTTCTATATGTCCAAACCATCTCAGGGATCCTTTTTTTAATTTTATCCATGATGCAGTCATCTGCCTTACATTTCTTTCTTATTTCATCGTTCGGTATTCTATCACACAACGTTTTCCCGCACACTCAATAGTGGTAAAGACAGTGTTTCGTCGATAAAATAAATAAATATGGTAAAACATAGATATTATATGTACGCAACAACAATATTACTTATTACCGAATGTACTATGTAAAAAAAATTAAGTAAATAACAGTAACAATAATAAATTTAGAGATTTGTAAAGCGCCATTTTTATGAATTAATCATCTCAAGTGGAAAATGTTATAAACTAGTTGAAAATAAACATATTTATATATTTTATTACAATCATGTATTGTTTAAATATTATAATTTTCTACCTTTGATTGTGTTAATTCCAAGCACGTAAAGCTCTTGTCTCGTTTTATCAAAAATAAATCCATTCAATCAATTGGCAAATATGAACATGTAAATTTAAGACTATTCAATCCCAACAACCAAATCGTGTTTTTATAATATTATTATGTTGAATCGCTCTTTATATCACTCGCGTAAATTCTATACCAAACCAAAGGCAGTCTGACAAAAGCCATCTTCGGTGTGGCAATCATTGCACTTACCATTCGGCCATTAAGCCATAGTTTTTATTTACTCAAAATTAAAACGGTTTTAGAAGTTATGTTTAAAATATTTTACTAAAAACAAGATAGGGTAATCAAGCTCGTGGTATATAACAATGCACTAAAAATAGTATTTTACCATTAGATAGATAGTTAAATTATGTTCATGAAATCTTACATATGCAAAAAAAAAATTTATATTATCGTCTTCATCACAGGAAGAAATTTGATATCATGTATAAACAGATCACAAGATCTCTACAATAAGAGGAAGAAGAAGAATAATATATAATCAAACATTCATACAGAATTATGAAATGTGATTAATTTTGGGATTATTCAGATTAAAAAATCTATGAAGTTTTTTTTATGAAAGTAAGTTTAAATCCATAACATTCAAATTTGTCGGGAAAAAAATCTTAACTTTTTTCAACAAACCGATGAAAACTTTTCAAATTCAATTTGGGCTTTACAGAAATTCTATTTAGGAGATTTTTTAACCCAACAAATAAGTTGAGGATTTTCATCAAAACTTTTCCCCTTTGTCAGGCTTGAAGGATTTGGCTTGCAGATATTTCAGGTATTAGATAATATTTTAAACTCATAAGAGTATTGGAAATTATTATTTGTCAAGTGTTCTTGGATGTAAATTGCCAACTCCGCTAGCAAGTTTATATTGTATAATAAAAAAGTTTTAAAATGTAAAAGAAATTACACTAAAATATAACCAACTTGGCAACACACACTGACAAACGAATCTATCTATACATTCTTTGATATTTTTTTCAGTTTCAACCAATACACCATTTTTATTACCGACCGGTTTCGAGACTATGTGTGTCTTTAAGTTAACCGGGACGATCTTTAAGGTAATGTTTTATTTCATGATTATGTTTACATTAATTAAATATTTTGATGACCATTTATTCGAACATAAACGTACTTTTGAAAAGAAGAAAAGCCGTGTAGAAGCACATTTCTTAAAAATAGATTAAATAATAAAAATGTGGAAACCTGGAAAAAATTTAATCAAAACAAAATTATGAATCAAGAAAGGTCTACCAAAAGTGAATTGGAAGATTTATTTCCATTATTGGCAACAAATAAAACAGTCATCACTTGAAGTCCTTCTCCGGCCAATTGAAACAAAATATAATAAAAAATTAAAGATATGCTGATAAAAAAAGTGTTTATATGTCTAAATATTATTGAAAAGTTAAGTGACGGTTTCTAGGTTAAGTTATAAAAAATAAATACAACTCTAATAAAGTAAGTAATCAAGTGTTTGAAAAGATTCGTAATCGTTACTAAGCTGCTAGCTCTCGACTCTTTCGTGTTATTAAAATATAAGTTTAATCGTAAATCAAGTATCCTTTTGACTTGATTCGGGCATATATCAAGTGTTTTTTTCTGCGTACCATTTGTAAGTTTTCGTTCCTAGTAATTTCCGGAACCTTTTTATTATGTCCTTGGAGTAAAAATTAAAACTCGCGTGAAATATCTCCAACTACAGATGGTTTCAGCACAAACACTATGTGGGAGTAAAGAGAAATGATCAAAGGATTGAATAACAGATAAACTGCTTAAGGAAAGTAATTTAAAACATTAAGATTTCCTATTTTAATTTGTCAAACCCACTTCAAAGACAGAAAAACGTTCAATTTAAAGCTATATTAAATGTAAGCCAGTAAAATCCCGAAATAAATTACGAATATATCAATGTGTTCAAGAAGTCTATGAAACTAAAACTAGAAAATAAAAATTGTATATTAAATATTAAGGAGAGAACTTGTGCGAAAGTGATGGTAACTTTAGAGAAATTATTATATAATAGTTTTCGTAGGTCTTTTAGTTCGCCGGAAAATCCACCTTACGAGAAGAGCAAACCTCTACAGAGCAGACTACATAGGTCTTTAGTAAGGAAGAAGGAGAAGAAGAAGATTAAATATATTAAATTTTGCAATTGAGAAAATGTTTTATAATTTCTCCATCATTAGTATCTTGGGATGTCGACTATTAGATTGCCAGCACAAAGCACGAGTACTCCAAACAAATAACAGAAGTTTGTTGGATTGTTGTTACCTGTTTGAAACTGTCGGATATTGTTAGTTACCTTAAATTAATGAAACTCCCGCTTGCATAAACGTGTGTGTGCACATGAGGTGAACACATTAGAAATGTTGACATTTATAAGTACACCCTGTTTGCGAATGAAAACAGGTATTATACTGAGTTTATGTGATTGCATATCCAAACAATAACAAAATAAATATAAATTATCTAACAATTGCTCATTCACGTGTGTCGCATGTGATATAATACTACCATATTATGTCAACTTTAACATATCGGGATTACTGGTGTGTTTTTTGTATCATACGGATTATTCGGCGATGTACATATTGGAGATCGTTGCAGTGTTCATCTTTAGGATAATTGACAGCAATGATTTTTAAATATGTGATCGTAGAATAAACCACAATACGTAGTTTTCCAGTTATGAGGGGTGGGCAGTGAGAATTGATCGCCAAACTTCTTCAGACTCCCTTATATTGTATGTCTTCAGACTTCCGACTCCCTTCCGTCTTCAGACTCCCATGTATGCATGTCGGTTTTTTTCGTGTCCTAAAAAGGCGGACATTCCAAATTGAATATATTTTATCTTCTTTACTCGACTTCCCGTAATTCAAATCATTAACATACACATTCTTTACCATTATTTCTTCATTTATTGATTACACATGATCAAACTATTTTAATTATCCTTTCTACAGTTTGTTGATAACGCTTTCCTTCGCTTTTCTAAGTATGAAATTCTCATTTCTGTTATATTTACCATTTTTCACTTTAAACACGTAAGGATACAATACATAAAAATACAATTACACATTAACATATTAGTTTAAAACAAAGGTTATTCTTTGCGGTGACTAATTTTAGCGTTCCGTAAACTCAAATGTATACCTCTCTTTCAGTATACCTCCCCGATCGCCAATACTTTAAAAACGTGTTATAACTTATTATACAATATTAGGAAAATGACTTTATTAATCTTCTTTACAAAGCGTCATGTCAGGTTCCCCCCACGTCGGCTATCACTCTGGCGTAGGCATCTTTGTCTTATGCTAGCCGGAACAACTCCCCTACCCTCCGAATTCCGATCTCCTCTTTAATATTTTCCAGCCAACATCTGGGGTCTCCCACACCGCGCCTACCCTCAATCTTCCCTTTCATGATGAGGTCCAGCAGATCATATCTCTCGTTGTGGAGAATGTGTCCCAAATATGCTCGTCTTTCTAGACTCTAATTTTCTTCCTTCTCTGACTCTATGTAGCACCTCATTTTTGGTGACCATGTCAGTCCATGAGATCCGCAACATTCTGCGATGGAGCCACATTTTAAGTGCTTCTATTCGGCTCATTCACTTTGAGGGTCCAGGCCTCCACTTTGTAAAGTAATATACCAAATATAGCACTTGACCTTTATCTGTCTCAATTTTAATTTGATATTGTCATTGCAGAATAATGGTTTCATATTATTGAATTACTTTGTCATCGAACCATCGTGTGGGGGGTCTCCCTCTGTTTTGTTTGTCTTCGCGGGGTCTGCACTCTACCACTTTTCTGGTCCATCTATCGTCTGCCAATCTGGCAACATGTCCCGCAAATGATCATTTAAGCTTCGCTACCATTGCGACGACATCTGTTACTCCCGACCTTCTACGTATTTCAGTATTTCTTATCCGGTCTGAGAGTCTTACGTGTAGCATGGCTCTTTCGTGTTTCCTCTGTGCTACACGGAGTCTCCTTATGGTCGACTGGGTGACGGTTAGCGTTTCTGCTCCATATGTCAGTACTGGAAGTACGCATTGATCATACATTTTGCGTTTCAGACACTGGGGAATCTTACTATTAAAGAACTTATTGAATGCGGTCCTCGAAATCTCTATTCTGCACCCTACTTATTTTTCATCACACTGCCAAGTATTTAAAATGTGTGTACTCTCTCTATACTGGCACCATTTAGAGTAAGACTTGCTTCTGCGTAGTCCTGTCGGCTAAATACCATGAACTTTGTTTTACTAATGTTAATTTGGTATACAAATGTTTATTCAAATGTTGCTATTTTTATAGGATAATATTATAATGTGAGAATGATAACTAACTAGCAGTAATGACAACACTATTAAATGTCTACCCATTTTAGAAGTCAATATATCAGTTGCGCCCTCACCGCGCGCAGTAAAGGGTTTTACGGCGGCGGGAGAGATAAACGCCGGCGTGTTTTATGATGTCACCTCAGGATAGATTATTATTGTTAATCAGGTAAACCACCTTTGTCGCCGACAATATAAACCCTCCACGATACAAATTAAATGGCTGTGACTAAATTATGTAATACCAATAACATTGGTCTAGATCAGAGGTCGGTAAACTTTTTTTGGAAAGTGCCAGATCTTGAAAAAAATTTGGACTCAGACTTGAAAACGGCGGGCAGGTAGCAAAGTTGAAGTTTAGATTTAGACTCAAAATGCACCTAATCAAATTATCATTTCCTAATAGGAAGGGCTGATCGACTACGTCAGGTGCAGCCCTCATACTAAATGTTTATTTTATTATTAATATTATTATTTTAACAAGCGTAAAACGGAGCATTTTTCTACAGCGCCTTTAAGATGAGTAAAGTGGAGACTTGACGAATGAAAGAGAAGCTAACCGTGCTTTAACGGGTTGAAACCTGTGGAGGCTTTTAATGTTGGAGGAGTTTTAGTGCCAACCCTTATGTATGTAAGTGAAGCTTGGAGTTGGCAAAAAAATAATGAAAGTAGGATAAATGCCGTAGAAATGAGTTCACTAAGAAGAATGTGCGGAAAAACAATGTATGATAAAATGCCTAATGATGAAGTAAGAAAGAAATATAAGGCGGATGGATACGTTCTAAATAAAACAAAGAAAGGGTCACTAAGATGGTTTGAATATATAGAACAAATGGATGAGAGAAGAATGGTTAAAAATATGTACACAAGAAGTGTGAATTGAAAAAAAGAAGTCGTAGAAGGCCAAGGAAAACAGGGTATGACTAGATTAATCAAATACTGAAAGGCAGTCATGTACGAAGCACGAACAATCGGCAGACGTGCATGTCACGATGTGCGAATGTAGAAGAGGCGCGAGAATCATGTCAGGATAGAACAGTGTGGCGGTCCATCCTCTCTGCCTATCTATCCGGGACAACGGCGTGATGATTAATTAGTTAATCTTAATGCGCCCTTGAGGTGATTACATCACAAAAACGGCGCTTTAAAAGTTAGAGTATTAATATTATTTATTATTATTGACAATGGGCCAATTTTGGCCCGCGGACAGTAGTTTGCCGATCCCTGGTCTAGACATATAACACGGGGTGATCAAAGATGAAGCTAAATAGCTTGTAGACAAACCTATTAATTTTTATGTAGATGCGGCGACGAAAGCCTATTTAGAAATATGAGCAATTCAAAACACATAAATGATGTGTCACATATTATTTTTGGTTCATAACAATATGTTACTACCAATAGACTATGGTGTAATATAGAGTTCTGTGTGAATGCCAGACACAAAAATCAGAATTGTTTTAATGTATCGTTAATTGTTGAGCCAAAAACGGTTTGTGTCATAATCACGACCGGTTTCGTGAATAAAAATTCATCACGGGAAGTTAATCGCCGAGTTTAGAGACAAAACTCCCACTTTGAATGTAAACAATCCACATGCGATAAAGTCAAGTAATTATTTTTTAGTTCATATAAAGAAAATTATGACATTTAATTATTCCCTAGTAAAGAGAAATATGCCAATCTCTTATGAAGTTATTACTTACAAAAACACGTAATATTTCATAATTTCATTTTCATTATGGTATTTTACATCAAGCCACAATAAAGTAATTATCACAATAGTAATTATTGTGTTAATTGATATTTTTTTATATCTATTTTAATGATATAAATCTAAATAACGGAGTCGGAAAAATCGATGAGTGAGTGTGTTACGATGTATGAATATAGTGGAAGATCGAGAGGAATGTCAGGATAGAGCAATGTGGCGGTCAATCCTCTCTGCCTACCTCTGTAAGTCAGATATTATGTATATTTAAATAAACACTGACAAGGGTCACACGTTTTGTGAAGTTTTATAGAAACACCACTTTATAAAAATAAAATATGAAAACATTACTGAAAATGACATAGAAAGAAGGTTTAAAAAAATACATTCTATAAAAACTCGGGGCGTTAATAATGTAGAATTGGAATTTACCATTTTTTTATGCGTTTTCTCTTCGGAAAGAGAAAACGACATGAGGATGAAACACGTCGAGAAAAATTAACTCAAAAGTGGAAAAAACAGTGTTTTAATTTATATTGTAAATAAATGTTAAGTCTCATAATAATAAAAAAACTAACTAACCATCACGCTATTTTCAGAAAGGGTAGGCGGAGAGGATGGATCGCCACAATGCTCTGTCCTGGCATACCTCTCGGGCTTCCTCTACATTCATACATCGTACCATGCACGCACGTCGATTATTCTGACTTCGAATCGCCTTTTAGTAATTGATTAATTTGATAATGCCATGTTTTCCTCAGTCGTCCTCGGCTTCTTTTTCCACTCACGCTGCTTGTGAACAACTTTTTAACCATTCTACTCTCATCCATTCGTTCCATATGTCCAAACCATCTCAGGGAATCTTTTTTAATTTTATCAATGATGCAGTCATCTGCCTTACATTTCTTTTTTATTTCATCGTTCGGTATTCTATCATACAACGTTTTCCCGCACATTCTTCTTAGTGATCTCATTTCATAAGTACATAGTAAATATCATTAGTATTGAAACGTTACGTTATTTATCAGAGAATGAGCGTTAGTATTGATTGTGAATATATTTGACTCCTCATAAATTGAATTAAATATATCTTCCGAAAGAATCTCATTATGTGGTAGATCTGTGCGGCTTCATTTAAAGTAAATTGTCAGGATGATTTATAAGTAGTATTTTATGTGCCGTAGGAAATTATTCCCCTCGCTGGAAGCGCAGAGGTGAGCTAATTTTATTGCCAGTTCAGAACAAATCCCATTTCTGGGGAAATAAAGAAAACTCCGGTGCCCCCTCGAGACATTTAACCGAATTAACTACGCCCCGTGGTAGATCTATCTTTCTGCGAACAAACACCTAAAAGTTGCATGGCGTAAGTACAATGGAAGGTTATCAAGGTAATTTTAGAACCTGAATCAAACTTAGAATGAATTTGGGTACAGCAAAGATCATCTTACGTCCTTTATGCGTCCACATTACAGCTCGGTTAATTGCTTTACGAGGGGTGATTATAAGCTGGATGAAATTTCCTTTAATATCGTTGCAAGAAAACGTTCCATTTTCTCAAGTTTGATACAAGATTCCGCGAATTAATTGCTCGGTGTAAAGGTTACTTAGACCTACAGATAAGCCCCAGGTATCTCATAAATATTGTTAATTGGATTCATTTAATATACGTGAGTACAGGAATATACATTTACCAGACGACAATGGCATTGTGAATAGTAAAAATTAATTAAGATTATTGTGTAAACGAAATTAATTTCTGATTGCTGGTCTCTTAGTTATAACCAGCTTCGAAGTTTGCAGCCACCGTCCAGTCAAGCAAGCGAGCTACCAAAAGTTCTGATAAGAAATTTCTGAAAAAACTTCTGTCAAGAAATTCAAATAATTTTTGTTAGCATAAAATGGGATTTGAGTAGATCTATGAAACTTCTCTTTCTTGACAAACGTTTCGGAAATCATTGCAGTAAAATCTTTAGGGTAGTATTATATATATGGTGGATAATGTATGACTAAATCTTTATATGCTGTGCCGTTGTTGAAGAAGAAAACATACGAATCTACTCAAAATCCCAAAAAACATATTGCTACGAACCGTGAAAATTTACGCAATTATATATATGTCACTCTTCAAATCATAATATCACGTACTTATATTAAACAGTCGTTTCGTTTAATATAAAATTTTCTACGAAGTATATTACACAAAAACGAGGGTCTGTTTAACCTTAAACGACGATTAGTATTGTCGTTCCTACAATCTGTGAGCATAGTAAGAAAAGTTCTGGAAACTTAGAGCTTTCTGAAAAACGACAGAAGAAGACATGAAACATGAAGTTTGCCGTATTAATATCCGACTCCTCCCCACACCCGACACCCCTTCCGCCCTACGTGCCCGCCATAATAAGGGTAGGGACTAAACTTCGTGTTTGTAAAGGAGGGTTGAAATACTAAAGAAGAACGCGTTTCTTCAATCTATTTCTGAAGAGCGTTTTTAATATCAAAAACCATAAAAATGGAAAAGATATAGGCATTTATGATAGAACGTTATGCGTAAAAAGACAACTTTATTTCGTTGGTATATGAAATAATATACCTCGTCAGATCTTCTTGATTGACTAAAAAGTACATATAAAATTATCGGCTATTGAATGCGTTCTTATATAAGAAATTTACAATGTTACTTGCTAGACTGGGTAGGCTGAGATGGGCTGGACATGTGGATAGAATGCCGTCATCTCGGACAGCAAAGAGAACCTTTGAGGGACATCCGGGTGGAAGGAGAAGAGTCGGTAGGCCTAGGCTCCGATGGGAGGATGAGGTGAGGAAAGACGCTGCATAACTACTACTAAAAGAGACTGGAAGGTCGCAGCAGATGACAGCAGTGCTTAAAGTCGAGAACTGGAAGGCCAAAGCTCGATATGAGCTGCAGAGCCACCGAAGAATTTCTTTCATAACATTTATTCCTTCGCATCCGTACTCCATAATATGGATGTGACGGGCACAATAATATAAGATAAGCCCAGCAGTGGACGACATAGGCTGTATGAGTAAGAAAAGTAAGTATTCCATCACAGTATAGCTATAATATTATCGATCTGATGTTGGATATATGCGATTTAAGAGATGAAAAACAGAACAATGTATTGTCAGGATTAATTAGTCATTACCATTTACCCGTAATACGTATTCCTTCGATAAACAGTTTCAGCGCTTTGCATTTAACGTTTTTGTAACTAACTAACTAACTAACTAACTAACCATCACGCCGTCTCCCCGAAAGGGTAGGCAGAAAGAATGGACTGTCACACTTTTACTGATACGGCACTCCATCCTTCTCTTTTCGCTCCGCGGGAGACGCGGTGTGATGGGTTGCGAACCTCATCGCCACCAATAGGCATCTCCCGCGCACACTTCGATCGTCCGACACCCACAAAATAAATCTAAAACAAATAATATAAAATACAATGATATAAAATAAAATAACAAAATAAAAATAATTTAACACAAAATGTTCTTTTTAGATGGTGCACATATTGTCTATTTAATTTATGTTCCACGAATCCGCCGTTTTTTAAATTTAGCACATAATGTAATAACACATAATGTTTTTTTCGATATTGCACATGTTGACATGGACGATCCGGACTTTTGTGTTTATTTAATTTATGTTATATGTATCCACCGTTTTTTAAATTAGCTGTAATTAGGCACTTAACCAGCAAGAACTTTGAAATAATATTGAAGAAATTATTCAAATTGTCATTGGAACAAATGAAAAATTTATTTTTACACCTGTCAAAAATCTTTATAAAAACGATAAAACTAATAGGTATAATTTTAACAGCAAAACAGGACAAACGTATTACGTGTCACAATTAACTATTATAAAGTGCGGCAACAGTTAAATTGACCAAAACAATTCACTTATACGCGAAATATCTCCAAATTAACAGGAGCACCACATGAACCAAACCAAATTTTCAAAAACAAATGATGTTTGTTTTTGAAAATTAGTATTTCCCGAATTCAAAAGAACCAACCCTTTTCATGGTGGCTTTTCATCTAGATATATATTTCCACTCATGCCTGAAAGGTGCAGATAGTAATATGTAATGATGGCGTTCAACTATAAACAATTCACAATAGACGCTTAAGAATATAAGGGGATATAAGAAAACAGAATTGTAAGTATTAAGAAATCCTTGTTTACGTGTTTACAAACTTCGCGACCCGGCAACTAGTGGACAAAAAAAAAACGTCAGAAGAATTAAACAGAAGCTTCGCTTTTCTTGAGAGATTCGTTATTTTTTCACCTGAAGTAGCGAGCAACTCTGGAATGTTTTAGAGCAGACGGGGCGCGATGGGAGACAGGGCGCAGAACAAGGCGAGTAAAGCCTTATTAAGGGTCTTGTACACAATATACAAAGACAGCCGATATTTCCCTCGATAGAAAGCAGGCGACTGGAAACCTTTGATGTTATTCGCTGTCACAATATTATTTGTTTTCTCTAGCTCCATTGAGTGTTTCAGCGGAAACAGGTAATTAGAATTGTTATAAAAGTTTCCTCTCGTTTGGAATTTTATGGTTTTCGAAACTTTCACGTAAATCTCCTGTCGGGATAAAGGCAATTTCGTTTTTAATAAAAATAATCTTAAGAGATTTTGTTAATACCAGATTCCAAGGCTTAGGCAATTTCTTATTTTGATTTCTTTACAGAAAAAAATGATTATAACCGAATCACATAACATATTGTTAAATTATGGAATATAGTATGTACGAGTATATACACTGAATATCGGAGGGTGGGGGAGTAGTTCCGTCTCTCACAGGGTAGAGAGGCCTACGCCAGAGTGATAGCCAACGTCGGGGGGACCTGACATGGCACTCCAAGAAGAAGAAGAATATTGAATATAAATGATTCACACATCATGAGTCGTAGTTTGATAGTTTACGAAAACTTGTATGGATCGGATTGGTATTGAGATTGATTATTTGGTGCAAAGACCAAAAGCGCAATTGGTGTTCTTTAATTATTTGATCTCTGACTCAAATTGACTCTGACTCTCTCCTCTGACTCCTCACATGGCCGACATTCAATATTTGATTTATTTGATCGTGCCACGTTTTCCTCGGTCTTCCTCTATTTCTGGTTCCGTTTACATCGTAAACATATATATTTTTTACCATTCTTTCTTCATTCATTCTTTCCATATGTCCAAACCATCTTAATGATCCTTTCATTATTTTGTTCATAACACCATCATTCGCACCGCATTCACTTATATTTTCATTCGACACTCTATCATACACAGAGTATCCACACATTCGTCAACGAGATATCATTTTTCTCTGCATTTATTCTACTTTCATCCTTCTTTTGCCATTTTATTATTAGGTTAATATTTGTATGCATGATGATGATTTTAATAGCGCCCTTTTCGCGAGAGATTCACTTCCAAGGCGCTTAAAACTAAAAAAACCACGTAATAATACAACGCTAAGTGTAATTATAAACAAAATGATGATATCACAAAAAGTTGGCTATTTTTGTGGTGATATGAATATCTTGACGACTTGAAATTCCGACAAAATGAAACAATACAAGAACTCGGTCTAGACACGACTAGTTAGTAAGGCGGAGGTTTCACCCCCGCCGCATACCACCCATTGTTCTAGCAGCGGGTGTAAAATAACCAATCGGCCATTACACGACTCGGCCAGATCCCATCGCCTGTTCCACCGACTCACGGTCCAATTATCACCATGCGGTCCAGTTATCGGCCTTTTAATGGGTGGAGTCTCGAGTTATGCCCCGCTCAATTGTTTTGAACCCAATTTATTATTATTTATTTTTCGATTCTTAGTATTGATACGAATTGCTTTTTTAGTGTATTTGTATTATAGTACGATTTGTATATACCAAGAAATAAATAACATCATGCTGTTTTTTTTTTTGGGGGAATAAGAATTGAGAACTAACTAACTAACCATCACGCCGTCTCCCCGATTCATCACGATTTCTCATGTATCCGACTTTTAAGATTTGATTGATTTCATCGTGCCACGCTTTCCTCAGTATTCCTATATATACCAATCTGCCTCTGGTGACACCAGTGGGAATAGCAATTAGTCTGCTGAACGCGGTCTTCTCGGAAATCGACGTCTCTCATATGAGTGAAGGTACGTTCAGGAGACAAATGCTCTTGACTTTAGAAAGTATCTTGTCTTCCTAGTGTCAAACCCTCTCTAATGCGTTCCTGGTACTATGTTGCATTTTTATAATATTTTTTCTGTACTTAATAGATACCTTAAACATTTTCCTGTTTGTAATGTCTTTTGAGTTAATAAACTGATTTGATTTGATTTGATATATTTCTTGTACCGTTTACATCGTTAACATATACCTCTTACTTCATTTATTTTTTCCATATTTCCAAACAATCTTAATGACCATTTCATTATTTTGTACGTAACATTTTCATTGGCACTGCATTTACTTCTTATATTTGCATTCGACATTCTCTCATATACAGATTTACCATCCACTATACCATTATCCGCCTAAAAGATCTAATTTCTACTGCATTTTATCTATTTTCTTCCTTCTTTGCTAGTTCTATGCTTCACTTTCATATATAAGAGAGTCGGTACCTTTTACCGTTTTACCGGATTGTTTTATGGTGATACCGGTGGGAAAAGCAATTAATCTGCTGAACGCGGTCTCCTCGGAGATCGACGTCTTTCATATTAGTGAAAGTATGTTCAGAAGGCAAATATTCCTTATTCTGGAGAGTATCCATGTCGAACCATTTCTCATGCGTTTCTAGTAGTACTCGTATACTGTACACAATATATTATTTTACCTGTTTTCAATAGATGCCTTAAAAATAAAGTTGTATTGTCTATTGATGAAATAAACTGATTTGATTTCATTTCATACAATAACACCACTGTTCACTGCCGTCTTAGCTTTTGTTTGAGATGAGGACTTTAAGTGCAACATTTACATATTTTATTGCCTGCCCCACCCTTCTTTTAATATCACTCTCCACATTGTATTGTATTGTTTTATAGTACAGTTTGAATATATCGAGAAATAAACAAGATCATGCTCCTTTGTTTTTCGGGAGAATAAGAAATGAGAATTACTACAATATTCATCCACCCAGTAATGTTTCACGTACTGACTTGCATTATGTCAGCTATTTATTTGTTTTAAATACGAACACGGTTCATAGGAGAATAATCGGTTAAACGAGAATCAAATTATTTTTATAGATCAGTGGCTTCCAATTAGTTTTTCCTGCGTACCACTTCAAGAAGGCCCCTTATTGTGGGAAAGATAAATAAGAAATGGAATATTTTTTTAAAAATCGATTTAATTAATATTGATATTATTATTTTCTTGAATCGCTCTTTACACCATTACAGCGCGAGCCAAATCGATGTAAAGGGTATAGCTATCATATTGATTCTCGTGACATGTGATAGCTAGCCAATCTATCGCCATTTTACTGTCGCATGAATTCTGCACTAGACCAACGACAATCACACTGCCATCGCCGGGAATCGAACCCGGGACCTTCGGGGTGGCAGTCAAGGTACGTATCACTCGTATCATATCGATGATAAACCTAATAAATAAATAAAAAAGCCTGAACATATATCTCAATATTCAATCAGTGTTCACATTCTATGGGAAAAAATCTGCATGAAGTTTCGTCAGTCCGTGTTGTTTTTTTTATAATTTAAACCGGGATGTGTTCTAGGGGAGAGAATGCTTGGCTCCCTGATCCAGGTGACTTGGGTTCAATGTCTAAACAACCGAATTCCTTCTGCATAATAATGAGCTAATGTCAGCTTACATTGGAGATCTTATAATGGTTTGGACATATGGAAAGAGGGATATGTAAAAAAATGATATTTAAATGACGTAAACAAAACTAGAAATAGAGGAAGACCGAGGAAAACGTGGCACGACCAAATCAATCAAATATTAAATGTCGTCCACGTGAAGAGTCGGAAGGATTGAAGAGCATGCATGATACGATGTATGAATATTGAAGAAGATAAAATAATGGTAAATAAGACTAACTAACTAACTATCACCCGAAGGGGTAGGCAGAGAGGATGGATCGTCACATTGTTCTATCCTGACATAACTCTCGCGCCTCTTCAACATTCACACATCGTGACATTCACGCTCGTCGATTGTTCCTACTTCGAACATGGCCACCTTTCAGTAATTGATTAATTTGGTCATGCCATGTCTTCTTTGGCCTTCCTCGACTTATTTTTCCATTTACACTACTTGTATACATATTTTTAACAATTCTTCCCTCATCTATTCGTTCCAAATGTCCAAACCATCTTAGTGACCCTTTCTTAATTTTTATTATCACGCATTCATCCGCTTTACATTCCTTTCTATCTTCATCATTAGATATTCTATCATACATTGTTTTTCCGCACATCCTTCTTAGTGACCTCATTTCTACGGCATTTATCCTACTTTCATCGTTCTGCCAACTCCAAGCTTTCCTTTCATACATTAGGGTCGGCACTAGAACTCTATTGTGCACTGCCATCTTTGTTTCAGTCGATATATTTCTATTTGCGGTAGTGGTTAACAAGAAAATGGAATATTATTTTTTTACATTTTTTACCATCAAAATACAGAATATAAAAGTGTTTTTAATTTATTTTGTCTTGTTTTAACCTGCTACGACTGTTAAGTCAGATTTATAAGTCATGCGCACTAGGATCTCATTGATTCTTTGATATTTGAGAAAGATACTAATATAATTAATAATTGCTATAATGATTAGGTTAGTAAGAAAATTTCGTTTTAAAGGTGACATTTTAATCTTACGTCTATTATTACGTCGTATTATTACGTCGTATTATTACGTCGTCCTATTACTTATTCTTTGTTGATGCATTTCGACAACGAAAAATGCGCCGCTTAGTGATAACAGATAGAGAAGGTAACGTTTGCTTAGGTGTATAAGGGTTAATTGAAATTAAATTAAACACTTTATTGTACTATCTATACAAGAAAGAAGCGCCGCAACGCCCTGAGAGCCTCATTGTTAGTTAGTTAGTTAGTTATTTGTGTCTAATTGATTCAATAGTACCTCCATTATATTATGTAATTACCAAAAAAAACTACTACTTGAGACTTGGAAATCTACCGCGGACGTTATAGGAAAACTCCAGGTGTTTATAAATAGGTGCCTTTGCCCAATATTCAAGATCTAATGGCCCCAAACAGTGTCAAATGCCGTTCTCTGGACCTAAGCAGGCGAAAAGCAAATTAGAGAACAAGTCGCTAGACGCAAATGGCTGTGGATCGGTCACCCTCTGAGACGGAACCCAGCCTGTATCGCTCAGGGCGCACTAGACTGGTCCCCAATGGGGGGAAAGAGGAAGCGGGTCAGACCTAGAGCCACCTGGACAAGAGCCCTGCATGACGAGGTTAAAGCAGCAGGCCTCACTTGGGATGAGGCATCAGGCATGCGATGGAATCGGGTGGAGAAGATTCCTTCAGGTCCTATGCACCACAGAGGTATGACAGGACAAGAAGAAGAAGAAGATAAAATGATCTTTCAGTTTTTAAAAACTATTTTATCTAACTATTAAAGTTTTCTTAACATTTCTATAAATGAAGGTACACAAATAATTATTTTATATTATAAGGCGATAATAAAATGAAGACTTAATCTGACCACATTGTATTAAGCTGCCTGAGTTTCGTTTGAGAGAACTTCACAGGCAATACCATAATTAACAGTGAAAACTTCCGAAAATCCTTTTCCGTTAGGGCTTTCCACCTGGGAGCGGTACCTAAAATGCCCATTAATAACTTTTTTCATATTCGCCGGAAAATGTTGAGATGGGGCATTTATCATCCATGTTCGAAAAATTTCCCCAAATTCGTGTCAGGATTTTGAAATAATAATTTATCGCTTTAACGCAAATCTACGTCGGTACGTACATAATAATACGTGGCGGTGTTGGCTCTGGCGGGCAAGGGCGCATTGCTGCCGTTGCCCGCTTCCCATCGCGTGACTCCATGAAATAATGTTGTACATTTGTTAAAAATTCGTTAACTACCATTTTAAATGGGCCTGCCATCAAGCAAGTTGTCGAAAGCTCTAAAGGTTCGTCTCGCCTCTATTGTCAAGTAGATTGTCCACTAAACTTTTTTATAACTTTTAAAACTGTCGCACAACGAATGAGAGATACATAATATTGAAAACCAATCCCTTTACTCAAAAATCGCGTTATAAAAAGGGTATACATGTGTGAAATTATATGTTACGGAGAAGTTTATATGAACATTTTTTGTCGATTGTCCACTAAACTATTTTTAACTTAAAAATATTAGATTAACAGAAAGGGAGAGATATTGAAAACATAGCATATCCTCTCACTCAAAAATCACGTCATAAAACAAAATGAGTGAAAGTCGGAGAAGCTTATAGGAATATTTATTGTCCAGTAAACTTTTTTTGACATTCAAATTTTCACACAACAAAATGAGAGTTAAATTAAAAACATATCTTCTCACTCAAAAATAGCGTTATAAAAAAGGGTGAAAATGAGTGAAATTATAGCCGACGTAGAAGCTTTTATGGAAATTTGGCTGAAGTCTCGTGGGTGGGTATTAAATTCTAAATACGATACACTGAAATATCGATGGCTGATAAAAATATATAAGATGAGAAATTCGGGTTTCGTGTTGAACATCGCTGTTTCAGCTTTGAAATTATCCATATTATACATTCCGGAATATTGAAATATGTTATTAAGGAATTCGGCAAATCTAAAAATAATCGAATGAAATATTCATTCAAAGAGTACAGTTATCATTCAGTATAGAATATAAAATTAAAATTATAACTATTTGTATAAGAAAGTTTCAAATGTAAAAGTAAAACATAATAATGATACAATATTGTTTAAATTTTCATACCAGGAATCTCATTGAACCTATTTTTATAAGTTATTAGATTTTTATTGACGTTTACCCAATTATCAATTACCAAAAGGCGGCCATGTTCGAAGTCGGAAAAATTCACGATGTGTTGAATATCAGAATAGAAGATTGTGGCGGTCCATCCTACCTGCCCAACCATTCAGAGAACGGCGTGATGGTTAGTGAGTTACCTTTATACATATCTCGACAAATTTCGAAAGTAGTATACTTATTTCTATGTTCTGCCAGGAATCTCTTTGGTTGCCTCAAAATAAAATATCACAAATTTTCATACGTGTGAGTTGCCAAAATACAAGTTTTCGACCAACGTCACAACGTCTCACGATATATTATAAATTATAATAGATAAAATAATATATCGCACGTTGAAAACAAAAGTGACACTATACAAAAATCTCAATTTTTCAGTACGGTCATTTAAAGTTTTTGTGAGGTCAATAATTTGACTGTGAGTAGAAATATATCTAATGTTGTTGTTTTATATATTAGTTTAGATATTATTCTATCGGAATCTAGTTGATTTTAATTAGGTTTATAAGCAGGCAAAACTTTAAATGACCGTACTGAAAAATTGAGATTTTTGTATAGTGTCCCTTTTGTTTTCAACGTGCGACATTAAAAAAAAACATGATAAAAGGTTGATATACAAACTATATTTTGGCTCTGAAATTTTCGAAACATATGTTAAAAATTAAGTATAAAATACCATATTTTATAATAAATGTTTCAAACAGTTTTGCTAGTAGTATTTAATTAATTAATTTGGATATGTTAAACATATTTTCTTTTTACACATATATCGGCTCTGGTGGAATATAATAAAAAACAAACAAATGCAAATTGCTTTGCTTTATTTATGGGTGCAAATTAATTACAAAGCCAAGCGAGCAGAATTTCCAGGGTAAATCGATGTTTACCTGTGAGATTAGGAAAAGTTGTATATTTACGCCAGTTTTCAAATACAACCCGTAATTATGAAACCTCTCCCTAGGGGGCCGGGCGAGCGTATAGGTACCCTCCCGTGCCTCCGTTACGTTTCTCTAAACCTGGACGTAATAGTCCGCAGGCATGCTATAGGGACATATTTAATGTCTACGGCGCGATTACGACTGATAACTGCTTTAATGGACTCAAAATCAAGGAATACTTATACGGAGATAGGAACAAAACACGTAGAATTTTCACTTTACGTGAAATATTAAAAAGGTTTGTAATTTCCGTTTTAATAAACAATTTAAAAATGGTGTGTTATACGAGTGAATTCACAAAATTTTATAGATCTCTTTTGTTAAAATTAAGTAGTACTTATGACATCAGTGTTGATCTTTATTTATTGTTCTATCACAAACTTCCTTAGATTCAGTTTCGAGATTCAAAATTTATTAAAATTTTGTGTTATTTGTTATGTTTAAAACTAACTAACTTACCATAACGCCGTCTCCCCGGAGGGGTAGGCAGAAATAATGGAACGCCACACTGTTCTGTCCTGACATACGCCTCTCGCTTCCTCTACATTCATACATCTTGTAATGCACGCACGTCGATTTTTCCGACTCCTCACGTGACCGACATTCAATATTTGATTGATTTGATCGTGGCACGTTTTCCTCGGCCTTCCTCTATTTCTAGCTCCGTTCACGCCGTTTACATATACCTTCTTTACCATTCTGTCTTCACTCATTCTTTCCATGTGTCCAAACCATCTTAATGACCCTTTCCTTATTTTGTTCATAACACTTTCATTCGCACCACATTCACTTCTTATACTTGCATTTGTCACTCTATCATATACAGATTTGCCACACATTCGTCTTAGAGATCTCATTTCTACTGCATTTATTCTACTTTCATCCTTCTTTTGCCAGTTCCATGCTTCACTTCCATACATAAGGGTCGGCACAAGAACACCATTGTGCACTGCCATCTTAGCTTTTTTGGATAGGCTTTTGTTTGCGATGACAACTTTAAGTGCACCATTTATTCTGTTGCCTGCCCCAACCCTTCTTTCAATATCCTTCTCCACCCTCCCATCCTTTGTAAACATACTTCCTAAATAAACAAATTCATCCACTTGTTCCAGATTTTCACCGTTTACACTAATGTTGCACACTGTCATGCTTCCTTCTTTTTCGAAAATCATTACCTTAGACTTATTCACATTCATCATCAAATCGTATCGCTTGCATACCTCATACATCCTAGACACCAGGGCTTGCAGTTCGTGCTCGTTGTCTGCAAGTAGCACAGCGTCGTCCGCATACAACAAACAGCTTACTGTTTAAATATGTTATGTTTAAATATAAAGAAAGAAAAAAAAATATTCTAGAGGAACTACTAAAATAAATATTATGTATAGGGCTGTCTATTTTAAATGGAAAATATTTTTAAAACAATACGATTAAATATAAATAGCTTAAAACTGTTAATGAACAAACTTTGTTTTTTGTATCACAATTGTATTTTATTTTACGCGACATTGGTTGATGAAACAGCTCTCGCGTAAAATAAAATACAACTGTGATACAAAAAACAAAGTTTATTCATTAACAGTTTTAAAATGTTACGGTATCACAGTGTTTTGGCCAAAACAATGGACTATTTAAAACATAGCTATTAACAAATTATATAACTTTATAAATTTACGATGAAAATATTGCTGTTTCAAAATAAATATGTAATTTTGATGAATTACTTATTTAACTTTAATGATTTTTTAAATCATTGGATGAGTGATAGTGAATTTATACCTAATTTATAATTCTTATGATGAAAAACTGTTTTTAATACATGTCCAGATAAAAATACATACGGAATAAAAGATTATTCATTTATAAAAAATCATATGAAATGATTTCAATAGTGCTGATGCTGTAACCTTATTTAAAATAGCAAAATATATTAATGATTGACCGAGGCAATCGAAGAGATAACTATGTATAATATACTGTATCTATAAGTTATAGTTAAATCAAACATTTCAAAGTGTTATGTTATATTGTACGTGAACGTTTGGGTTCATTGTGACTCAGTTGTGATTGTAATTAAAATTAAACTGATTTAAAAAAATACATGTTTACACACAAAGATTAATGATTTACATGTTAACATTGTACGAATTTAAGATCATTTTAACGATGAAATATTAAGAAGAATATCACTCATACAAAATATCGCATTACTCATAGGATTGCAGAATGTCAAGCCAATTTCGCTGTTCAACTCCTTTGTAGTAATAACTCAAACGAATATCGATTCGAAACAAATTGAAACAAGGCAGACCGCAAGCCGATTATGCAAATGTTATTATTACAGGTAACATAACTGAGCGATTAGCCATTGATTGATTGTTTGGGGTATTACAGTCGTATTATGTTAACCATAAAACGTGTATTAGACTCCGCGTGCGTCTGAGTAATGTAATCCGGCCATTTTGTCCAAATATAAAATTGATATTTATGTATTAATCCGTTTAATATGTTTTAAGATGTCATATTCATAAGAAGATCAGTGTTTTTTTTTATCTAAGCTTATATAATAGGAGCTGTAGAGTTTAAAAAAAAATTACCAACCAAAATAATCACTTTATATGTTGCATTGCTATATTCAATAATAGGTATTTATAAATTGTCTCAAAAATAGCTGAGTAAATAAAATGATCCAACAGAGAAAGCAGCTACTTCTTTTATACTTAGAAAAGGACATTTAAATTATGTAATAGATAGCAAAATTTTCAATTGAGCGTAAAAAGAATGCCCGAGAGACCTGGTTTGTTGAAGCGATGCATTCGAATGATATTGCAACGGAAAAGAGACTGGGCATAGAGGACGAATCCCAACACACTCCAATTCACTCTCTTTAAAATATAATACTTTTCAATTTTTGTTCGAATCAATACAGAACATCGAGCATCTGTTTAAAGTCACCGCTAAAAGTTAATTTTGAAAAGAAATTAAACTTTTTAAAATCTAATACGTTACACTTGAAAATGGGACAGATTTCCTAAAAATGTTGTTAACGTAATTTTTATTTCTATAAATAATATATAATAGAAAAGTGGTATATAAAAAGATTTATTGGCTACTATATTAAGGTGGTGTATACATGATTGCCAAGTACGTAAAATATACAAAACACTAAAACAATATTTTAATAAATACTTAATACGCTAGACTAAGTCAGCTTAGTGGACGTTTTATTTCAATGTACAGAAATAATTTGGTTTCAATTATACATGATAATTATTACATGGGTAAAATGCAGTTTACCTAAGTTATATGTTACAAGTCTGGAGTTTTCACTTGAAGCGCACAAAACAGACCGGGAAATGCTAGAATGTTCGTTCACAATGCAAATTTGTTCCTCGACAACATTTAAATTATTCATATAAATTAAAACAGTGGTTTAATTCCATGCATAGGTGGATTTTGTATATGCTCACCGTGTCAAAATTGTAAATTATTTATATATGAAAAAATGGCGATTCTCAAATGATCAGTATAATGGGTATTTTTAAAAGTTTACTCTAAGCTTTGGAGATAAAATTATTTGTTTTGAGCTTCAGTTACAACTATCTTAATATCGGAATTATCAAAGATGCTTTTGAATTGCACGGAGGAATGGATTAACACCAAAACGCCCTTTCTAAACAATCGATCACTGCCATGGTAAAAAAACTACAAATAATCAATGGTTTAATGGGATAGTTTAATGGGATAGACAAATTAAATATACTGGTACGTTATATTATTTTTAAGTTTGAAAAAAAAGTTCTTTCATTATTTAGTAATATATTCAACCCTTTCTATATCTCAAATCATTACAAAAGCGTAAATACGAAACATTCAGGTTCAAATAACCGAGATTGAACCATTCACCATACGACTTTAGTCTACAGGTATCTAACCACGCAGGCTATAAACTTTTCCAACAAGCTTTTCTATAACGTACTATATACTCTAGGTGTATACAGAGAGAATGAAGGACGCGGGGGTACGTCCCCCACGGAGAACGGTTACTTGGAGGGTTGGAGGGTGCAATATAAAGCCGGGCATTTCTGCTTATCTTGAAAAAGCGCCAACCACTTTTCCGCTTAAAAAATAAACATTTGGAAAAGAAGCTTTCTAAAGCTTTACTTTTTTTTTATTAGTTCCACTTATCTTTTATTTAAAAAAAATCATTAACGAGATTCTAATTCTGAATATTTTATTTTAATTTGTTTTGAATATTCATAAAAAAAAAAAGATTTATTAGTTGTTTATTTTAAAAATTGCACGTCTTTGTTATTGTTGCATACATGAACCATGTTTTTTTTTTAATTTTCGTCAATACGAGAAATTTGTTTTATAATGTGAATTGTGTGGTAAATTATACCTGTATTTGTTTTATATTAGCGATTATTATTGAACTCTTAGCTATTATTCTAATAGGAAAATAATGACAAACTAGATTATAATTACGTGATTTAAAGTTACAGGAAAATTGCATGCCCTTCCATCAGAATTTTCGTATACAAAAAAATCTGATTCAAATACCTTTATATACTATCTTCCACCCAAAGGCATTTGAAAATGTGCAATCGACTTTGGTGACTGAAAGAAAACAGTTGCCTCAGGGTGTTTTCATTCTCTCTGAGCTCCGAAGTCGAATGGGGAAGATTGGGTGTTGTTTTGGTACTTCGTGTACATGCACGAAATAAATTATACCTTAACTGAGCTCACAATCTGCCGGAAAACGGAAAATCGATTTGTTTTTCTCCACTATAGAAACATAGACGCTCGGGGGAAAACATTGTGGGAAATATTCGTCGAAAGGTTATCCGGCCGAAAAGGAGAAGGATTGAGTTACTGTAATTGCAGTTAAAGTGGAATGAAATGACTTTGCATAATACAGTTTAATTACAAGATGGTAATACCATAGAAACATGTCTAGAAAAATTGACTAAATAGTGGAAAAAAACAATGTATTATTTCATAAAAAAAATTCTTGTATATATAAATAAATCTAAATGTAAAAAAAGTGGAAACGTTTTTTTTTTTAGTTTATTCAACTCGATGCATTTCGTCACAATGTTAAGATTAATATAAATATAATGATTATTATTTTTATTATTATTTTCATTTCATTTCATTTCATTTATTTTGCTAATAATCACAAACATTACAGACATACAATTCCAAAT
This sequence comes from Lepidostoma basale, assembly GCA_022606425.2. Classification (NCBI taxonomy): domain Eukaryota; kingdom Metazoa; phylum Arthropoda; class Insecta; order Trichoptera; family Lepidostomatidae; genus Lepidostoma; species Lepidostoma basale. The sequence goes on along the minus strand of JAHDVF020000864.1, from coordinate 240,860 downwards.
CATTTGCAATTACATTATAAACAGAGAAGCATTAAAAAAAATAAAAATTAAGCTTAAGAGTAAGAAAAAATCATAACATTGATATTGCATCCCTGAGGCAACTCACACTATCACGAAATATGTCGACCTCCGAGGCGATCCGATTAAGCAATAAGATTGCCCTACCCACAGGCATTACCATTGGCAGTTGGTTCTGCAGCATGGCAAATAAAACAATCTGTGCTGTCTTTGACGAAGGTAATTATCAGGGACAAATAGACCTACATCACTCAGGACATCCGAGTTCTGTATACGGCCGCCAATCAGCTGAAAGAAGTGAACTCCCAAGTGAATGTTCCTCCTTCTCTCCAATGATTGGTAGCTTAGCATACCTAGCAAGAATTCAGTCGGAAAGAGCCACGGGTAATAACCGCGCTCCCTGAGGTAAAGAATTTTGTTGAATCGCTCATTATATCACGACAGCAAGAGCCAAATCGATGTAAAGGGTATATATAGTATAACTATCATAGTGATTCCCGTGACATGTGATAGGTAGCTAATCTATCGCCATTTTATTGTTACGTGAATACTGCACCAGACCAAAGACAGTGGGACAATCACAATGTCCTCGCCGGGAATCGAACCCGGAACCTTCGGGGTGGCAGTCAATGCACTTACTACTCAGCCACGAAGGTCGTCGAATATTAATACACGTGTTTTGTATTTACACCACTTTATTTATTACAACCATCAACCGGTTTTGCTCCCGCCGGAGCTTCGTCAGGTATACAAAAGACACAGTTCAGTGTTGTCAAAATTGGTTTTTTGGTTTTGTTTTACACAAAATTTTGGTTACCATCATAATCAGTCATCGTCAACACCAGTCCCAAGTTACCAACATTTTGGTTAAAACCATCAAATTTATTTTATTGGCATGAAGAGAAAAATAAAAATTTAGTAAAATATGAAAAGTTTAAGTGAAGATGCGATCCTGATGTTTTGATTTAGCTGCTAATGAATATTCAATAGACCAAAAAATACCATTGTCAAGACGGGGACTTCACGCCTCCCGAGTCCAGCCGCCGCTGTTATTCATCCAAATGGCGAATTAATTAACAAGTTTAACGAGTTCCGTAACACGGAGAGTGACAGATTTTAATCTTAATAGTTGTCGACTTGGGACGAGTAGGAGAGGGAAGTCGAATAGACCGACAAGGGTTGTGGTAATATATTTCGGTTATTAAACAAACCCTCAGTACTGTATGAATCCTTTCGCAGTGGAACCGGCAAAATTTTTGTTCAAATGGCGGGTAAAATTCTTTGCGCTGAATACCCTGAATACAAACGGATTTAATCATAATTGATTAGATGGTTTGAATTTGGATTTCCTTTGACGTGCATCACCACGTTTCCAGAGGACGTATTTGCCTATTGAAATTTAAAGGGGGTTTTATCATCCCTAGTTTATGGTTTGGACATATGGAAAGAATGATTGAAGAAAGAATGGTAAAAAAATTATATGTGAATGATGTAAATGGAACCAGAAATAGAGGAAGACCGAGGAAAACGTGGCACGATCAAATAAATCAAATATTGAATGTCGGCCATGTGAGGAGTCAGAGAAATCGACGCGCGTGCATGACACGATGTATGAATGTTGAGGAAGCGAGAGAAATATGTCAGGAAAGAAAAGTGTGGCAGTCCATTCTTTCTGCCTACCCCTTCGGGGAAGACGGCGTGATGGTTAGTTAGTTAGTTTAGTTTTAGTTTAAATAATAATTATAAAACGATGATTTTTAACTTCTTCCACTTTTGTCTTTATTTCGACAGTGACCGGTTTCGCCAGGCTCGCTGGCATCGAGTGTCGATGCAAACCATCAGTCTGTCGATGCCAGCGAGCCTGGCGAAACCGGTCGCTGTCGAAATAAAGACAAAAGTGGAAGTAGACAAAAAACATCGTTTTATTTCATTATTATTTAAAATGAACTTCCATCAAGAGATTTCAGTAATTTTTTTTGATTATCCCTAGTTTAGTTTTGTTTAGGAGAAAACTGTAATGTCAATTATTTATTTATTTTTATTTAATAGTTTTTATAATAGATAACTAACTAACCAACACGCCATCTCCCGAAAAGGTAGACAAAAAAATGGAGCGCTACGCTGTTCTTTCCTGATAAACTTCTCACGATTCAAAATTCATACATCGTGCCACGCACGTATGTCGTTTTCTCCGACTCGATGTTTACGGGAAGAGATATAGAGGAAGGCCGAGGATAATGAGGCACGATCAAATCAATCAAATATTTAATGTTAGCCACGTGCGGAGTCGGAGAAATCGATATGCGTGCAACACAATGTATGAATGTTGAGGAATCGAGAGAAGTATGTCAGGAAATAACAGTGTGGCGGTCCATTATTTCTGTTTATCCCTTCGGGAAGATGGCGTTATGGTTAGTTAGTCAAATTATACGAAGATTGACGAAATTAAAAAATATTTATAATGGTTATCTTTCCTTAAAAACCTAGTATAATTTGATGCTATTGTAGACAATCGAATTGCACTGTATTCGAATGGAAAGAAATAAACATCATTGAAGAGTACGGTACAGAAAACATTATACGTACGAAGGAAAACAGCACAAACGAGATTAAATGAAACTTTGTACGACATTGTATGTCTTCCTAACGAGCAAATGAATAATTAAACTGCTAAGTTTAAATGGGGAGTGCTTCTGTAAAAAAATACGAAAACCGATTGATAAATTTTCATTCGAAGCCCCTCCGTGTAAATTCTTCATAAAGTGGTGTTTACGGCGAAGTACGTTAAGAATTTAAACAGCGCTAGTTAACCTACAGCCGAATTTAAAAGTTATTTACTTAACCTCTTGATATCCGAGAACTGGACGAGTGATCAATATTTTTAAGTAAACTAAAATATCTTAATGTCATGTTACTTTATAATATGTGTAGCAGTCAGAGAAAACATGACGCCATATTTTAGTTATATTATTTGGTTTAATAAATTATTACCGCACTACAGCGAAAGATAGATCGACCTAAAGATTAAATAAAGCAATTTTCTTTCGACGATACTGTTGATATTTATAAAAAAAAAATACACACAAGCTCTGCAATTTAAATTAATTCCTTAGTTATTTCGATTATGGTTTTGCTCCAGTACCAGTTTGTGATCGGTTGTTTTTAAGACAGGGTAGTCTTTTTCAAATCAACACTTTAACGCATTTTTATCACATCAATATACCTTAAACCTTGGACAGTGACAAAGACATTATAATTTGTAAATTAAATGATTGAAATCGCAGTATAATTTAGTAAAAAATCTCTATATTCTAAATGCGGGGGTTGAACAGTGAAGAATTTTTGGTTAAAAGATTATTGGGTAAGGTAGGGTAGTTTGGCAGTATATGTTTTAACATGACTCGCACATCAATGTTTTGTGTCAGCGGAAGCGCATATTATAACTGTGTTTTGAAGTTTATTCGTCTAATTCAAGATATTTTGTCATCTATTAGTGAGTTTCCGAAGCTATCATAGCGATAGGTTATTCAGTACGATTGTGTTTCAGAAAGTACTGCCAAATTACCTATACTGCCAAAATACCTTACCATACCCTTTGTGACCATTAATTATTTGTGACTATTGGATATACTTGTGGTAAATAAAATTTATGTATAATATAATATTATAAAAGAGTCATACAGAAGCAATATTAAGCGAAGAGGTCGTGGTCACAGAATATTAATATAATTCGTAAAAAATGTGTTTAGTCGCTAGAGGTTAAGTATCTATCAAAACTTATATGTAAATGTAGCCAAAGTTTTCTATCCAAATAAATTTTCTTCTAGTAAAACAAACACATTCCTAAGGTCTTAATAAACTTACGTACATAATACCTATCCTTTATTTGCAAAGGGGAAGAATATGGCGAATGCTCGCAGTTGGTAATATCTCCAACTTTATTCTTCTCAGAGATAAGACGAAAATACGAAATAGCTTCTATGTCTCTCTGGAAACGTTTTCTGTGAAATTTATTTATCATACAAATCGAAACAAAAGCGAAAGAAACGATGTTGCAGGGAAATTTCGGTGATGGCTGGAGACTGACTTGAATCCAGAATACAATTTATAACGTTCGCGTCATATTTATGGTCGAAAAGCACGCTAACGAATTTGCATATTACTGTTATTGGATTGGAGCAATTATTGATATAACGTAAAACGTAAACGTTTATTACAAGTTCATTAAGAGCTTTCACAATATAAACATTCCATTGTAAAATTTAAGCAATTCTATTTACTTAAAATAATCTAAAGCGTTTGTGTATTATTATATAATATATAATGTAAAATCGATGTAAACCTCAAAATAAAAATAATCCAGAATCGATCTCGGGTATACGCATCGTGTGAATATTAAATTACTTTCGGAGAGAATCGAAGTATTCAACTCTCGGTCTTTTGTATTCAAAATATTGTCGTACTCTTTCTCGGCGACATCCGAGTTTTGGCATAAATATATTATGATGTTGATAATACTTTAGGAAAGAGAAATATGTCATGCTCAAAAAATTATTTAAAACGCCTTGAATACAGACGTTTTTATTCGAATAAAAAAAAATACTTTTGCCTTCAATTAAATATAGAAGATAAATGGGGTTCACAGGGGTATCTAGCTAACATCAAACTTCATTATACAACGGCGTTGAGTTTCTTAGATTATTGTGTATATCTTCGTACTTGTATATGTCGGTATCCAAAGATGTGAATGTTTCAAAATAATGATATGATATTATAAATAAATGTATAGAAATATCTCCGTGGTACATACCCTTAGAGTGTAGCAATGCATCTCGGAAGTGTACTTAGAACATGTACATTTGGTGCAGAACACCGCGGTTACTCCTAGCATGGTCTCTTAGGAGTCTGGGCACGTTCGGTCCAGAAAGATATGCACGTTTAATGGTCTGGATGTCTTAAAAGGGATTAAACGGGCCCGTTAGAGAATACGTACTCGCCATCTAGACTGCGTTTAGGCGCCATAAATTGCAGAACAAATTTAAATTTATTTATATTTATAAAATGTTGATTGAAAGCTTTTAAGAAGCGTTATAAATAAGGTGAAATGATTCAGTATTTAAAGAATAAATATAAATATATTATATTTTTATAAAAATAATGAATATAATAAACTTTCTTCTATATACACCATATTTTGTGTTGTTATGATGGTTTATTTATCTTTTTCTTATTTATATACTTTGAATATACAACACTTTTATTAAATTTTTTTTTTACATTGATATGTTTCTTTATAACATCTGTCAGATCATGTAAACAATTTTAAAATATTAAAAAAAAATTATCTTTACTGAAGAAGGACTCTTGGTTCGAAACATGTCTATGTAATTTTATTTTTTTAATAAAAGTGTTGTATATACGAAGTATATAAAAAAGAAAAAGAGAAATAATTTAATAAAGTTCAAAAATATGAACGTAATCACAATGACAATCAAATGAATTTATAATAGAAATATTATTTGAATTTCATATTTAAACCAATAAATTAACTCAACCGAATATTTTTCAAGAGGAAACCATTCAATTATAGCTTTTTCCGAGTCAATACGGCGAAAATAGTTTTCCCAGAGGAAGTGAAATCGTTATCGAAAACCAGCCAGCAATAAATATTCATCAATTGCATATATCCCATAAAGTACTGCGGTGAAAAGCTAATAGGGGTTTAAAGAGGACCCAATAACTGATGGAAAAATTCCATAAAATGAATCATATAGTTCACAAAATAGATTAATAATTGCTTGACTAAAAATATTAGGATTTATTTGACTTCTTTTTTTATAGTTTTCCCGCACATTCTTTTTAGTGATCTCGTTTCTACGGCGTTTATCCTACTTTCATCCTTCTTTTGCCAGCTCCAAGCTTCACTTCCATACATGAGAGTTGGCACTAGAACTCCATTGTGTACTGCCATCTTTGCTTATGTGGATACATTTCTATTTGCAGTAATGACCAAATTAATAAATTACTAAAAGGTGGTCACATTCGAAGTCGGAATAATCGACGTGCGTGCATGGTACGACGAATGAATGTAGAGGAAGCCCGAGAGGTTTACCAGGACAGAGAATTGAGGCGATCCATCTTCTTTGTCTACCCCTCCGGGGAAATGGCCTGATGATTAGTTAGTTAGTAAGTTAGTTTTTTTATATAGTTACGACTGGTTACGGAAACTAGGAACTAAAAGAAGAATACCTTAGTTGAATGTGTTTTTAAGAAATTAAAAGAAATTCATTTCAAACACAATAAAAATCAAAAGAAATTAGTTTGAAAGTTAGTTTAGTTAGCGAAAACCTTATTCATTTTTTGTATTTGTACCATGTTACCATGATACCAAATGAAAAATCATTATAATATATATTTAATTCCATTGCACTTGTTCTTGTAATTTCGAACGGTTTCAGCAACTCACTGCTATCTTCAGACAGATTAACTGTTTTAGTTATTTACAATAAACTTGTAAAAAAAAACAATATTAATATTTTATATTAAACCTTTCAATATTTAAACATTGTTTTGTGCTTATTGAAAGCTAAGGCATTAACACTGTAGAATTCCATAGTAATATACTTAGGAAATTGAATATAACTTTGTTTAATTCACTATTTATTTAAAAAATATGAAAAAACATGACATTTTTCGGAGGATACCTCCACCTCTTAGGTGTAAAAATATGAATATTATATTTTTATTATATTATAGTTTTACACCTGATGATGAAGGTATCCTCCGAAACATGTCGTGTTTTTTAATATTTTTTTAATAAATAGTGGATAAAACAAAGTTGTTTTCAATTTCCTAAGTATCTTGTTATCTGCTTTAGGAATATGAAGTATACATGTATTTGCGTAGGTTTTCACGATTGGTAGCAATTGGTTTTTATTGGAACCTCGGTCGAAATATCGGCCAAAAAATACGACGTGAAAGTTAAAAGGATATTCCCAATATCCTAAAAATCATATGAATTATATTGTTATTTAAAATAGCATTGTTTTAAATTGTATATTTGAAAATCAAGAACAACAATAAGCTTTCCAAAGCAAAAACAGCTAGGTATAAATATGTATTAACCGCGGCGCATATAAATCCAATGTATGCAATAATTTTAATTAGCCAGCTGTCAATTGGATTGTACGGTATAAATTTAATGTCAGAACCAAATTCACTGTTTACATCGGCAATATTGTTTTATTTGAACAGCACCGTTTCGTGACAAAGTGGAAACTAGTTCCATTGTTTGATCCATCTGTAGCTAGAAAGGAAAACGGCGTACCCTTTGACGCCAAATCAATACATCAATCCGCCGCGCAGCTAAGACTATTCGGGGCTGGGGTGACGGGCCCGGGAGTCCATCAAGCCGGAGCACTTACAAAGCGAGAGCGATTTATAAATCAAAGTAATTGGCAGATCATGGGCAGGAAGCTGCGTAAGCAGAACAAGGATTACTAACATCCGACATGCAAACTGCTTCTCATATGCCAAATAATAAGCGCGGGAATGGGATGAATTCATGAAACTTTGATTGTCAGAATAAGTATTAAGTGATGTGTGAAAATATTTCACATCCGATTATGAAGGGTATTTTTCTAGAGAAGTGTATATTTTCATAACAACGAGTATGCAATTGAACAATTGATAAAATTATGGTTATAAACTGGGTTATAATTTTATCATTAATATTTGTTTAATACGATTGATAAAATTTAATACGATATGCGTAATAATTTGATTTTTATAATAGCTTTCTATATTTATACGAGCAAAAGTATTCTACATTTTTTTCAGATTTAGCATTCGTGCTTATAAAACACCCATTCACTCACCTTAACCATTTGAACGTTAAATTTAACATTACATACAGAAATATTTAATGTATATGTAAGCATAATGTAATTTTAGGTAGATATGATTAGATGCCAACCAAAGATATTAAAATATTATTTTCACATTTAACTTAAGCGTGCATGTCACGATGTGTAAATGTAGAAGAATCGCGAGAGTTGTCAGGATAGAACAGTGTGGCGGTCCCTCCTCTCTGTAAACCCTACCGGGGAAACGGCGTGATGGGTAGTTAGTTAGTTCAAACTATTAAAATAACATTCTTTACTCATGAATACATAATAATAATAAAAAGCGTCATTCTTGCAGAAAAATATTCAATGTATATGTTAACATACTGGATGTTGGTATATTTGATTACAAGCCGATCGAAGATTTTAGAAGATAAATTATTTTCGCATCAAAATATTAGTTATTTAAAAGTCTCGCGAAAAGAGAAGGATGGAGTGCCGCTCGGTTAAAGTGTGGCAGTCCATTCTGCTTACCCCTTCGGAGAGACCGCGTGATGGTTAGCTAGTTAGTAAGATCGCAATATTAAAAAATTGATACTATACACATGAATGTCCCAAAAAGTTTGAATACAAATAAACAAAGAAAAATTCAAATGCTAAAGTATTATTATTCCTTCTATATTCGACCATAACTTTGTGTTGCGGATTCATTGAGCATTGTATATTTGGTATTTATTAACATCTGTCAAAACTGACCACATTCATAAACATTTTTGTTTAAACATTCGTTTTGTAACAATAATTACTACACAGATTGAAGGTATCTGTATCCGAAACATGAAACTTGTTAATTTAATATTTATTTTTTATGAAAGTGTTATTTACAAATTAATAAACATTGTTCACTTAAATATTATATTATTCAACTTAATTTGAGAGTTGGTAGTTTATAAAAAGCTTGTTATTAAAATTCGAATATCGATTCTGCTAAACAAATTTCGTTAAACAAATTAACGTTCGTTTACCTTTATAATTTTACATCTCGGTCGGGAGAACTAGCACACAACGTTCGCTACACGAAAACGATTAACGTTTTGTAAAAAAAATTCTCCAACAAAAAAATCGCGTACAACGATCTTTTATGCTTTCGTGTATAAGCTTGACATAATAAGGGTGGACTTACAGACCGAATAAACATTTGATTATTTTACTAAAGTAAAACAGTATTTGTACTTATTAAACACACACAACGAAACGGAAAATAGGTCCGGCAATAGTCACGACATATTCCTTTCAATCACAATAAAAGTGTACACACAAAATGTATCAACTCCAAAATAAACTTCAAACGAAATTGTAAGAATTTATTTGTGTTTTATACATCGTTTTTCACAGGTTAACTATAATAATTCATTTTTTAGCTCTGCCACAGAAAATTGTATTACGACGTAATTTCAAAACATTTCTATATTTTATTTTGCCATACGACGGAGATAGGTACTTTGCGACACAGTGATTTTTTAAATATGCTCACAAAAATCTTTAAACATGATCTTTTAAAGAATTATAACAGTGTTTCTTAAAGTTTATTAATCTTGAAGTGTTTTTAAGGTAATACCTAAACAGAAGAACAATACAAACTTTAAAAACAGTTTTTTAATTCACAAATATCTTCATTATCACTTCACTCTAAAAAAACACAAATATAATCATTAAGCCGCAAGTTCATTACTTGTTCGATTGCAAATAAAAAAACCAATTAATTCCAAAAATCTACAGGCCGCTTATTTTGATTCTATTAAAATGAACGAGTGTGAATTTTTAATGGAAGAACACATTTTCGAAGAAGTTGAGCTCGTGGTATGAAGGTCTTCCACATTCGACAACACAATCTGCCATGGAAATCATTCCATCATCCTTAAAATGAATGACATTTGATAATGTGTCAGACAGGAGGAAGATTTCATTCACAAAATATATAATAAAACTTCTTGAAAACAGACGTTTTTATTCGTATTAAAGGCTTAAATCTTCAAATGAATATTAAATAACTCAGTGATCTACCCTGTATATATAATACGTAACATATTTGTAGAATTATTATGCAGTAAGTTATAATAGTACCTCGAGATTATTACGTGTATGTATGTAAATTATTCAGCTACAATAGAATTCTTCGCGCGCATACCTCCCGCTGGTTCTAATTCCACGAGATAACCAAACCAGACGATGCTGCATAAGACGTCTGCCCTTATCAGGTCAAGTGGTTTTAATTAATCCGCTGCGCCAACAGCAGCGCAGATGAATTATTAGCTGCGTTACTCCATGCTGGCGCTGATGCATGCAAATTTGTTACAGAGCTCCAAGATGAACTTTGCCAAACGCTTACAAGTGTGCTATGACTGATAACGAGCTCCCGAATTGATTAGCCGTGCTGAATTTAGCATCCAGCTTCAGCCTGTACGACAAATCTTAAGACGAGCACTCGGAGACTGCTATTGTTGAATTAATATTATTATCTGTCTGATGTCAACACGTCAGAGAGTTTGCATTCCAAATTCAAACATTGGTACGGGTAAAACGCGAGTCATATTGCTGGAATTTGTATACACAATAAATGATATGTGCTTTCATATAACCGTCGTGAAAGCTTAAGAAAAGCATATTGCATTCTCATCCAACTAAAATGTATTTCGTTAAAAGATGGATTCATATTAACCATATAATTCAGCTGTAATTAATAATAAAAACTATATATACCGATTACGTGCGGACGTCGAAGAAATCGGCGTGCGTGCATGACACGATGTATGAGGAATCGAGAGAAGTATATCAGGAAAGAATAGTGTGGAGGTCCATTATTTCTGCCTACCTCCCCGGAAAGACAGCATGATGGTTAGTTAGTTATACTCTATACTTATAAACTTACTAACCATCAAGTTGTTTCATCGAAAGGGTAGAAGGAAAAAACGGACTGTCCTATATCATGTCCCACACATCCGACTATTTTTTCGTTTTCTTATTTGTCCGTCAATTAAATAATTTATTGATTTGATAGTATCACGTTCATGTCGGGCTTTTTCGATATCACGTTTCATACACATCATTAACGTTTACTTTCTTCACTAATGTTCTATCTTTCATTCATAGCACGTGTTTAAACCGTCTTAATGATCCTTTCATAATTTTGTGTACAACGTTATTTTTTGTATTGCATCTTATATCTACATTATTTGATCCATTTCAGTTGAAAAATTTCACATAAAAAAATAAGTCTCAGGAAAATGCAATCTGCAATATTTTGTAGAAAATATTAAAGAGCACTTATAGAAGTTTCATCGCGAATCAGAGAGTTAAAGCTTCATTTGTACAAATAACTTTTTTAAAAGTCCCCTAATCTCTTATATTTTCATGCCCGAAACATTGCAAAGGAATTATCCTACCCCGTATAACGATAAAAAAACGAATTCATTTATCATAGAAACCATTTTTAAACAGTAAGTACTTCCGCATTGTCAAGATAATAAAAATTTATAAGTAGGCAACTACGTTCAGCAGGAAAACTTGTATTTTCCTTAAGTGGATGAAAAAAAGAACCCATTACGGAAGATTTAAGTAAGCGGGGGAGCGCCAGTAGGAATGAAATGGGACACACAGAAACCCTACACTCCGAGGACATTTAACCGCTATGAAATAATATTTCATATCAAGTTTAGAAAACGATTTTTCATCCCTTTTTAAAGCTGAGAACGGAAATTTTTCAGTTGCTTTTACAAATTGTAAATATAGAACGATTTGTAAAAGCACAATTGGAGACAATTATTGTAATATAAACATGATCAAATTATTTTAATGTCTTTAAGACGAGAGAATATAATAAAACCACAATGAATTATTTTGATGAGCCTTTATGAATTAAATCATTGTTTTTTCCACTTTTGAGTTTATTTTTCTCTACATATTTCTTTACATGTTCTGAAAGAGTGATAAATCTAAATGAAGCAGAAAAGAAGATATTTACACCTTCACACCTTCATCATTGAGAGAACGATACGAACATAACATGAGTTTATAGTGTTCTCCAGATGACGAAGCTTTCGAAACATGTCAAGAAAAATAAACTCAAAATTGGAACTGTTTTAATCGTTACTGTGTAAGTGTAATTACGCTTACGCTTGGTGACATACTAAAATGTTATTAGAAATAATAAAAGAAATGCCGTTGGTAGATTTAAATAAGAGAAATTCAGTATCCGATTTATTTCGTTTTTAACTTATATTAAAATTCAATCGTTCATACGACTTTTCAATTACACCATAACGTCTAAATAACGTAATCAAAACTATTTTTCCATTACCGAATACAGCGATACATGAAAACACGTATTGTCTTCTAAAACTACATTTTCGGGAATAACTTTTCAAAAAAGTTGAAATTTTACACGGCTGCATAGACGAGAAAAATATTGAATACACGTAAGTAAATTTTTTTGTAAAAACGTTATTTCCGAGCGCCTCGCTAGACGTTGTGCTTCGGAGACTCACTGTGTTTGCATTGGAACCCTATTCACGTTCGTCCATTCTATCATTTTACATATTTATAAAGAGGATATTGGGATCACATGGAAAGAGGAGGATTTATTAACCCTGTGGCGTCTGGAAAAATAAAAGTAAAATGGAATTGTGTTTAAGGACAACATAATATATTGTTTATGTTTACAGCGGAGGGTAAAGGAAACACGTTTTTCAAAGGGTTTTCGTAGTGGCTTTGAGAGAGCTTTATATTGCAAAGGAAACCTCTCAATTGTAAAAACGTGTTACAATAATTTATATATACGAGTATATATATTTTTGTTTAAACCAAAAATACAATACTTGATTCCATTCGGTTGGCACAAATAGTTTGAGTATATTTTTATATCGAGTTATTAAAGGATAGTTTTATGTAAAAGTGTGTCATACAAGCTTCGTAATTGCAAAATATTAAATACAAATATATAAAAATACGAAATATACAGTAATAACACATGGAAAGCTACGAAAACTACCACAATAAAACAAGTTTATGAACTCGCATAACGCTAATGAATCAATGACATATACTCAACCTTATTAACCCATTAGTGTTTAAAAGTTTTGCGTTATTTTAAAAGAGCGACATATTTTTCATTCCCAGTAAATTAAAACACTGTTTCCACAGTTTATATCGTTCTCCCCATGATGAAGGTGTAAGCTTTCTAAACATGTCGCGAAAAAACTCAAAAGTAGAAAAAAGTGTTTTCATTCATAAAAAAATCGTGAAAATGCATTGATTTAAAAGGTCGTACAGCAAAAAATATCACAATATTTCACCATGCTTGTTAATTATCAAATATTAATAATCCAAGTAAGGCTATAAGGTAGTTATAGCAAGTTTGAATATTGTAACGGTAATTTCGTAGTGTTTGAGCGTTTATCTAAAAAGGTTTGATAACCAAAAGGTATATCGAACATTCATCAGAAAATATTGCAAGATCTGTTATTCAGTTTACAAATGATTCGGATCTACTATTAATGTATTGATAAATATTGATATAGTAGCCAACCTGTTGACCGGAACACACGAAGAGAGCCTTAACGTTGCTAATGTCAAATGAACATAATGTACGTATTTAAAAATGTTCTTTGTTCAAATAGCTTGTCTTCATTGAAATTAAAATCACGTTACGAATAATTGTTAAGCGCAAAAAAGGCCTCAAAAATACGCTAAGAAAATAATATAGGAATTTAAAAGAATTTGTATAACTACAAACGAAATTAGCGTCTTAGAAATGAACACAATGGAAAACTGGAAGTACACTCACGATTGCCATTGACACTGGAAGGAATGTAACTCATTTGCAGTTTGTATGAAATTTAAATGCACCATATTTTATTTACAGCGAAAAGAAATGTTTAAGATCAGAAGTAAAGAACTGTAAGTATGCCTTACATCAAAATCATATTTTTAAAAAATGGTTTGGACACATGGGAAGAATGATTAAGAAATTATATGTAAACAAATAGAGGAAGTCCGAGGAAAACTTGGCATGATCAAATTAATTATATATTAAATATCGGCCACGTGTGCAGACGACATGCGTGCTTGACACGATGTATGAATGTTGAGGAAGCGAGAGAAGTATGTCAGGAAAGAACAGTGTGGCGGTCCATTATTTCCACCTATAAATAACGGCGTGATGGTTAGTTAGTTTTAAGTTCATATATTTATTATAAATTAAACATTTACATGTTTCGTAATTTAAATATTGTTTTCAAATGATAAATTAAGGTAAATAAAATTTTCAATAATGATTTCTATGGTTAATTCTTTGTCACTAACCTAAAACGTAAAACAAAACCCTAATTATGATCTCATTAATTTACTGTGGAAAAAGGCAATTATAAAAACATCACAGTAATATTAAGTTAAGTTTGAAAGGTAACATGGTTGTTGTCGATCTTCTTGGCAAAGTAGTATGATCTCTGACTTCTATTCCAAATGTCCCGGGTTCGATTCCCGGCGTTGGCAGTGTGATTGTCCCACTGACTTATAGAATTCACGTGAAAATAAAATGGGAATAGATTGGCTACCTATCAATATCATTAGAATCAATATAATAGCTAAAATAAATTGTACACAATAAAAAAATGCTCTATAAAAAATAACGTACACTTGTTTGAAGAAAAATTAGCTTTTACTTAACATGATAATGAGAACGCTTGTTATTCGGAACAGGTCGTGGTAAAGGTGAACCCACAAGTAGTTAGATTAGACTTTACTTAATTTAATTATTTTTCAAATATTAAATATTATAAAATTCTGTAAATTAAAAAAAAAAAAAAATTCACTGATTTCAGAATAAATTGTTGAAATCGGTTAATTTTGGAATTAGGATCTTTTACCCCCGACTCACAGGGGTGGCCATCTTGCCGCAATATGCAATATGTATTTGGTGCACGTCAGCACCGAAACGTGAGACCAGTTTTCGCTTTCCTCGACGTCGAATCGTCGGCGTTTACGGGGATTTCGAGCTGGTCCGATTTGAATTGCTAATGCACCAGAGAGCGGCCAAAAAGCTTTGAAATTTTGTAGCTACGGACACAAACAAGGAGGTAAACGCCTAGAATTTAAACTTTTTTGCATAGCTCTTCCCCGCCACACAACTTTTAAAACAATGCTTTTCGCCAAAATGTGACAAGTTTAAAAAATACTTTAAGGGTACAAAAAAATCTAATTTGGTGAGTTGTTTCTGGCATTAAAACATTCGTAGTTTGTAATAAGCGAAAAACACTTTCTAGCTGGTAGAACTCTAACGAATATAATTTAGAATAAGCCAGCTTTCATCTGAGTTTTACAATAAAGAAAGCTTAATTCGATACCACGCGTTTTCAAGATAATTCTTTTGAATAAACTCAGTTTTAAATTGGTTTAGCGAAAGCTGTGTATTATTTGATAGACTAGACGTGATATGAGGTTTATTATGAGATTGTACTTCTATTATAGAGTAAAAATATGAATTAAAAATACCTTTCAAATTTTATCAAAGATCCGAATGGTTTGTAAACATTTTTAAATCTTACCGTGAGGTATAAAAAAAAATGCTTTCATGTTTACCTATTCAAGATAAACGGGATTAAAAATCGTAATATCGTTTTAATAAGAGCTGGGGCAATTTTAAAACCTTGCCAAATTTCTTTTCAATATCTGTACAATTCATTGAATAATAAAATAACTTAAATTTAAATTATGAAGTAATTTTCGAACTTCGCCGTCAGCATTTGCCTTATTGTTAATTATTACAATGTGTTTTTTTATACATGAGGTCACTAGGACAAGAGTGGTCTAACCACCATTTTTTTGAAGAATTGAGTTAATGGTCTAACCCACACCTATTTGTGACCTACTATAAAAGAAAAATTAATCTAACCACCATTTCCAAGTGGAAACATAGATATCGCCATAAATACTTCTTTTTCTCTGACAAAAAATCAAAATATATAGAGTCAAATGTGGTCTATTATAAGTAACCATCAAAAAATATCCTTAAACTTTATATTTCCCAATATTTCAAAATACTTTTCAAAAGATATTTACCAAACAAACAAGGTTTATCACTAAAGAAGACCCTAACCCATATAGTTTAAAGAAAATGGGGAAAAAACGTTAAATTTTCAATCACATTTATCTCCATTGTCTAAATTTGGGGTTAGACCACTCTTGCCCTGGCGGCCTCATATAGCAGTCTGAACACTTGTGGGTCTGGAGCTCTACTGCCCGTTGTGGGTCTTGGTATCCTCCAACATTCATCATATCTGCATCAACAATATCTTGGCATTTACTTCTCCAGTCCCAGATGCCAATAGCGTATCTACATCCCGCTGCACTGCATCCAGCCATCGAAGTTTGGTTCTAACGACGTTACGTCTACCTTGGGGATTTGTGTGAAGATCTTTTTTGCCACTCTCTCCTCATTCATTAATTCTATGTCTCGCCTATCGTAATCTCCCAGTTTTGATGTTGTGGAATTTTTCGATGTACCGTATGCTTCGAACTCTGTTTTCATGCACAAATTCGAATAAATTTCTGAGCAATTCACATTTTTTGTTGTTGAGTAACTCTTTACTTCATTTCTGCGCGAGTAAAATCGTTGTAAAAAGTATAACTATTATATTGATTCTCATGCCATGTGATAGGTAGCTAATCTATCGCCATTTTATTGTCACGTGAAATCTTACACCAGACTATAGGCAGTGTGAGAATCACTGCCACCGCCGGGAATCGAACTCGGGATCTTAGATTTGGCTAGTCATTACTATTGCTACTCTGCCACGAATGCCAAATTATTAAAAATATAAAAAAATATTGCCTCTACATTTGTATCTCTTATAGATTGAAACTTAACAATAACGCATAATTCCACTTCGTCCAAATAATTGCTAATCGATTTAGATTTACGAAGGCTTCCGTCGCACACCGTGTAGCGGCCAATGGGCAATATATTTAATATCTAACGATCACTTTTCCGGTTGTTTTTCTGCAAGAAGTAAACCCATCACACACGAGGGGAGTTAGTACAGAGGGATCTAACTAAAGGGGAAGGACGTGACGGGAAGAATGATTCATATTCCACTCAGTTTCACAATCCGTTTAGCCCCGCCCCCTTCCCAGAATCATTACAGATAGAAAGAATAACAGCAAACGCGTGCATATCGCGCAAAAGATTTATTTCGCCCAGAACATTACAATATCGTAAATCTCGTTAATCCGCGTTCCATTTACTAGAGAGCCCTTTTATTTCTCTTCATAAATTCATTACATTGGAGCTGGTAGGTCTGTAGGTTAACTATCTCGGAACTCGTACATTCGAGATACGGTTAATTGGATACACTTTGAAGCTGTCAAAATAAATTCTAATAGTCAATGAAAGGATTAGCAGAATACCCCGAAACTTGATTTAATTTTGAGAGTTATCCTTCTTTATGCACTTCTATGGCCACAAGTCTTTCAGACACTATTTTAAAATGATAATAAAACGCATTTTTCAAAATAACATCTATACTAGTATTCAACAAACTGATTTACTATTATTCTAATTGTATTCAACTTAATTTATTTACTCTAGGTCTTTTGACCTGTTATTCTCTAAATCAAATTTCTTTTATTAGGAAGTGGGCTGTCACCTGCCAGTTGGGAGGTCATTCCTAAAGTCAACCTCGTTGAGGTAACCGCCCCTTGCTAATCTTATGGCTTTTGATTCTGCCATAGTCACATGTTCATTCCAGAATCTTCTTCTATCCCGTTCCCATCTTATAATATCCTTTACATCTCATACTACAATAAAAATACTCTTTACTACGATACAAAAGGGTTTAAAAGTATTTGAAGTTTCTTGAATAATAATGAAAAACTCAATATAAAATAATTATTACAAATGAAAACTTCTGATTTCTAAAAGTTTTATTATAGTTTGTGGGAATGACATGTTTCGATTATAACAAAACTTGTAGAAAGCAAATGTTTTCACTCGTATTAATGATTAGGTGTAAAAGTTTTTTGTGCTTTTGTGCCGACAGATTTCATATCTAAACTGAAAACCCATCTTTTTCATATTTCATACCCATTTTAAACATCTATACTTTGTTCTACTTTCCTTTTAACCGATCGTGAAAATCAGATGCAGCGTTCACATTTAAATTGTTAGATTTAAAACACGTCTTAATGCTAAAAAACGGCGCTTCAAAAGTGAGCATATTATTATTATTATTAAAGGTTTGAGTAATTTAGTCTCGCTATTTCAAATAATTTATTTACGTATATCTACAATATTAACGAAGCTCTTCAAGCATTCGAGAGAATTCGATTTTTAAAATTCAAATTGTTTATAACGTAATATTCGTTTTTTATTCGAATGTTGAAAGACGAATATAACATTATGACTAATAATTCAGACAGCGAGTGACTTTGTGATCTCTATGGTACCTGTGTTTATATCCCGCCGATATTTTATGTGGCCGAAAAAGCAATAAGCATTAGTTCCACGAACAACGTGGGGAAATAATAATGTGTTTCCATAAGGTGTGTACACAAGGTAAATGGTTTATAAGCCAGGTGGATTGTTCATTTATCATTTCGAAAGAAAGAACAATAATTTATCGAAAGTGACGGATGCACGTGGTGATGGCGAGGGCCTATCCGATGCGCATTCGTGCGAGCATCGCATCGCATCGCCTTGAAACTGCTCATGCAGTGAACGTGAAAAAACTATTAAAAATTAATCAATTAAAAGAACAATCGACGTGCAATGGCTGAACATAATTTGTCCAGGGCAATTATGTAAAATAAAATTGAGGATTTTTAAAGAAATAATACATAATATTTGGGAGAGTCAGAGTGAGAAAGTGAGAAAGATAATATATGGTAGGAAATCATCAAATATTTAGCAACAAATTACGTTAAACAAATGCCCTTTTAAGACAAAACCTATTTCTCACTTCTAGAAAACTAGCTCAAACGTTTAATCTATTTTTAAATTACAAACATTATTACTTTTTAACCGTCGCGTTGCCATGTGGTCAATTGAGTTTCCACTGCCAATTTAAAGTTGATTTTCTTAAAACCTATGGACCCTAATATTATAAAAAAAATTGTAATCCTCCATTGAAGTGTTCTCAATATTTCGTAATAAAAAAAAAAGCAAAAAATTACTTCCTTCATCCCAAAAAAAAATATTTTCTAAGACTGCCCTCACCTTCATTCGTGTTAAGGTAGAATTTGTTTTGCTAATATTTACAACTTTATCAAAAGTGACAAATACTTACTCGCTGTTTTGAACGTATTATAAATGATATCTTTGGCCTTTTCAATATGTACGAATTAATACCGACTGTGGACGGAAACGCAGGACGCAATTTAATAATATCAGAACTGTGAAAATATTAACACTTTACCAAAAGGGACAAATATTAATACGTACTCGTTGTCTTGAACGTACTATACATTTTGCCTAGGTGCCTTTAGTGGGCCGCGCCGCGCGGCGCTTGTTTAGACCTGATTTTAGTCGATCGTATGCCGTGACGCATTACATATCAGAAATCGCATGGTTCCAGAAAAAAATTAATAATGATATGTTTTTCAAATAATCCATGTATGTTATAGATATCGATCTATTCCTAATGAAATTCCCTACAAGATGACATAAATTAAATTTTGATTCATCTAGTCATATGCTTGATATTTAGATAAAGTTAGCGGTAAACTGAACTTACCACATGGGAGCAAGCGTTTTGTTTTGAACACGGTACGTTAAGGGTTAAGCCAATTCGTATAATCTTATGTAGTATCTGACAGCATTATTTGTAGATAATAAGAAAGATTATTTAAAAATCAATCTCATACAAATAAAATAATTAATCTATAAAAATATCAGTTTTGTTAAAAATATTTTTCTACAGATTGATCGAAATCTCTAATCGAAGTTCGTTCGTTATGTTCGTATATGATTAGTGATATTATATTATATTTTAGATAGCTTTTATCGTATGCAGGTCACCGTTCTCGCAAACACACACTCAGTTGTATATATATGTATTATATTCTATTTGATCGATAACACCACATCTTAATTAAGGTGGCTCAAAGTTCCTGGTCTCGACAGGGTTGGGGCGCGCTGGGGAGCTGTGGGGTGAGTTGGGAAGGGTGCCACGTGACTCACGCACCGCCCAGTCGGAGTCTAACTCCGGTGAAACTAAGTTATTTCAGATAAAATGGAGATGCCATGGGGGTTGCCATGGAAATCATCCGGTCTCGGTTGTCAAAGATCAGAGCACTGGCGTTCCGGTGGCAAATTGGCTGAATCCAATAAAAATAACAAATGTTTAATATTGAATTTTATATTGAAGGATTTTTCGCATTAACTTCAATATTAAAATGTTTAAGGAAAAAAAATACATTTTAAAGGTCATAATGTTAGACCTCAGAAGAGTGTTCGTAAATGTGTGAATCTTTATGAAAATGGAGGAATATAAAGAGGTTCGTTAGGCTAAAGCGATGTAGCGATCTAATATCTCTAACTGCCCCTACGGGGAAACGGCATGATGATTTTTTTGTTTGTTTATTTTCTAAGAACACATTGAATCTCACATCTTACTTGTGGAACTTTAAAATATTTATTAATACGAAAACGTCATCAATAACAAATTTCTCACTCGCAGTGAAAATTTTAATTTTAAAATATAAATCAGGAAACAAAGCTTATCAATTGAAATACGCATTCAAATAATATATTTGAAAAAATATGTATGAAAGAGAAGCTTGGTCTAGCAAAAGAAGGATGAAAGTAGAATACATGCAGTAGAAATGGGAATTCTTACAACAATGTGCGGTAAATCTGCATATGATAAAGTGTCAAACGCAAAAAATAAATGAATGCACTGGAAATGAAAGTGTTATGAACAAAATAATGACAGTCATCAATATGGTTGAACACATGAAAATAATGAATAAAGAGAGAATGGTAAAGAAAGTGTATGTTAACGATGTAAATGGGACACGAAATAGAGGAAAACCGAGGAAAACGTGGCACAATCAAATCAATCATAAATGTCAGGTGAGGAGTCGGATAAATCGACGTACGTGCATGACAAGACGAATGAATGACGAGGAATCGACAGAAGTATGTCAGGAAAGAACAGACTGGCGGTCCATTCGTTCTATCTACCCCTCGAGGAGACTGCGTGATTGTTGGGTAGTTAATAGAAAATAGGAAAATATTCCGTGAAAGCTATAAAATAATTCCAATTCAATTTTTACTCCAGACTTAAGACAGCGGTACTCTATGTAAGATAAAGTGTATTATTCTACGTCCTGTTGGTTGGGTAGTTGCTTAGGTACTGTTACTCGAGCACCATTACTTGGGGGAGCCACAATGAAATCTTATGAAAGAGTGGATATTGAAAAATAAATTGTATTTTCACGCTAAAGCTTCGCTGATATGGCGGGACCGGGGGAGAAGATTAAAAATTGTTCATTCGGAATTAAGCTCTTTCAGTCTGAAATACTTTTGTAATAAACGAAGTATTTTGTGGAATCCAAACGTTTCAAATGAAGATAACTTAAACTTACAAATACTTCGCACGAAAATATATTATATTCAAGAACACACGTTTATAATAATGTTTCAGAGTAATAATTATGTGATAGTGAGTTTAAGAGTAATCATTACGCGATAATAATAATTTACTTCAACATTATTACTGTTAAAATTTAAAACACTGTTATAAAATCCCAATTTCTTTTTATTCACTGAGAGTGTTGCGACAGCTGTTTCGCCAACCGATGTTGGCATCATCAGGCGTTACAACAAACTGTATTTTCATTGCAATACATGATGATGCCAACATCGGTTGGCGAAACAGCTGTCGCGACACTCTCAGTGAATAAAAAGAAATTGTGATATTATAAAAGTGTTTTAATTTTTAACAGTAATAATAATAATAATAATGTATCGTGTTGTCATTGCGCGTACAGTATAAGAGATATCTGTTTAGTCATAAATAAAATAATTTTCAAACAACAACATCAACCATCACGCCGTTTCTCTGAAAGGGTAGGCAGAGAGAATGGATCGCCCAATTTCTCGATCCTGACACATTTCTTCTTCCACACCCAGAGAGTTTTACACGTACATTGATTCTTCCAACTTCTAACACGGTCGACCTTAAAAATTTGATTAATCATGCCAAGTTTTCCTCGGTCTCCCATGACTACGTGTTCTATTCACATCGTTAACGTATACTTTCTTAACTATTAAGAATCCTTTCTTAATTTTGTTCATTATATTTTCTTCCCCTCTACATTCCTTCCATTTATCACCATTTGAAATTATGTCTTAAATAGTTTTACTACACACGCGTCTTAGGGTACTCATCTCTACCATATTTATTCTGCTCTCATTCTTATTTTGTCAGTTCCATGCTTCACATACATACATCAGAGTTGGTAGCAAAATGCCATTTATGCTTTCATTAATATTTTTTTGTTTCCAATAAAAGTTTTTAAAGCTCCATTTACCTCTCCATTCAGCATTTTTTTCAATCAGATTACAAATGCCTTTTTTATACAAAACTCAATTTTACAACACCTATCACTCATCATACGCATTGGGAGTGAGATGAACGAGGTATGGAAATGCAATGAAAATATGAAAGTGGAAAATAAATAATTTCTCAACCCGCGTAAGAAAATTCCATATATGAAAAACCGTAATGTATGCACTGTCAAGCTGAATGAGACATGCATATTTCATGTTACAATCCAATATATTATTTTTTCCCATGAAACCAGACGTTTTTACAAATCTGTATCCGGTCTCCCTTTTTTAGATCAACGATTTCCGGTTGTTCCCGGAAAGCGTTTTCCATGCGCAATAACGGGTGAAATGTAGCCAGTGCTGCGTCTTCTTTTGCACTGATAAAAAATATAAGGGTTTCCGTAAATAACGAAGCGAACTTTTTTGACCAAACATAATAAAATCGATTCCATACTTGGCATATAATCAAGTCATTTAAAGTTATATAGTTTTAATCATATTTGTTGATATACTAAATTCATCTGAGCAGTGTGTTTTTTGTACGTAATTAACTTTTTGAGACTCCCTTGAGAATCTGTTGTGTAGAAGTTATACTGTATTTGGAATTAGATAATGACCTCATTTAATCTCACAAGCAAGTACTTTACTTCAAGTTTGGAATATCATATTATAAATAAGTTATTTTAATCACAAAACATTATCATTTTGAAATTTAATTTTATAATATGTGTAGAGATTTTTTATAATATATTTTGTAATAAAACAAACAGAGAAAATGGAGAGATGTATGCATCAGAGAATATTAATTAAAATTCACGTGTCACTGCACTTGTATTAAAGACGTGTTAATGTCGCATGAAGCAGCTTCACAGCCTTTTGTAATGCCGCTATCACTAGAAAACATTACTCATCTGAGACGCTTAAACAAGGGCAGAATATGTACAGCATTATGAGATTGGTGGAACCCTTCTGAATTTATGCTCTGCAGCATTCTGAGTAAGCACACTGTAAGGGCGAGATAATTTTCGAATGACGGAGTAACCCGGTACTATAACGAAAGCACGGAGCATAAAACAAAATCGTCAAAGCCTAAAGAGAGACGTAAAGTGACTTTATGGAGAACGGAATTGCAGGTCTATTTCTGTTCGCTTGGAGTTCACTCACACCGGACGACATATTCGCTATAAAGGGATTCATTACATACCTATAACAATATGTTTGATGATGGGCAAAGAGGATGTGAAAAACGTCATTTAACGCTGAACTTGTGCCATAAAAACACTGCAAGTTATCACATTGACAGCGTGGCACGGTGGTACCATACAGTATATAAAACCAGAAGGTTTTTGAATAAAAAAAGTTTTTTACACTTTGTATATACAACACTTAAATTAAAAAAATAAAATTATTTGTACATGTTTCGGACAAACAGTCCTTCTTCAGTAAAGATATATTTTTAAAAAATATTATAAAATTGTTGTTGTTTACATGATCTGACAGATGTTATAAAGATTTATTTTGGAACATTTGTCAGATTATGTAAACATCAACAATTTTATAATATTTTTAAAAATGTATCTTTACTGAAGAAGTATATCTATAAAGTTTGTCCGAAATATATCTATAAAATTTTATTTTTTTAATATAAGTGTTGTATATACAAAGTGTATAAAAAATAAAAATAGAAATAAACCATCATAACAACATAAAGTATGGCGTATATAGAAGAAACAAAAGTTTTATTTCTGATAGAAATTACTTGTCTTGATTTCAATATTTAAAAAAAATATTATTTGTGAATGGAACTTTAAAAGTACTATAGTTGTTGGAAACAATTATTTATCGATGAAAGCAAAAAGTCCATTCACAAAGGAGTTCTAGTGCCAACCTGTATTTATGAAAGCGAAGCATGTGTCTGTCAGAAAAACAATAAGATATGGGAAGGTATGTAAAACGCAATAAAATTCGTTGAACTAAATTATGAAAGGATCTCTGCATTGATTTATATTATATAATACCCATAGACGAAAATGGTTACGAAATTATACGTGTACAATGTGAACGGTGTCGTGGAAGACCGAGAAAACATGACATGATCAAATTAATAAAATTATTTAATTAATCAAATGTAAAAGCCGGAAGAAACGACGCGTGTAAATGACTCGTTTTATGAATATAGAAGATGCAAGAGAGAGGTGGATCAGGATAGAGGTGTAGAGGATGGTAGAAAAATATACTAATTCTTCTTCTTCTTCTTCCTTGTTGTAGACCTATGTCTGTTCTCCAGAGTGCTGCTCCTCCTGTGAGGTAGATTCCCAGCTGTCCTTCCATCTTTTAAGAGGTCTTCCACGAGGACAAGTCCCATGAGGCTGATTATGCAATGTAATTATAGGGGAGACTGACGGTGTCCATTCTTTGAACATGACCGTACCAGTCCTTTTTTTGCTGTCTGCTCCATCTTATAATATCCTCAACCTCAAATATCTCTCTTATTCTGGTGTTCCTCACGCGATCTATCAGTGTATTGCCTGCTATCGTCCTCAGTTTCTTAATTTCGGAAGCCTTTAAAACTTGTTTGGTCCTGCCCTTGTCTGCCCTTGCTTCGACGCCATATGTAAATATTGGTCTTACGCATGCTTTAAAGATTCGCATCTTACTCTTAATGGACTAATCTTAATACTTACTAATTAAATTGTATAAAGTATGTGCATATATATCTGAAAGAAGAGTTATTAATATGATCTTAATAGTATTAACTGTTAACCTTACAACACTGTTATAATATCACCTTTTTTATAACACACTTTTTGAGAACGTTTCGACAGCTGTTTTGCCAACCGATGTTGGCATCATCAGGTATTACCAACAACTACTGTTGTTGTACAACTGTTGTTTGTAACACCTGATGATGTCACCATCGGTTGACGAAACACTTGTCGCGACATACCCAAAAAGAGTATAATAAAAATTGTAATATCATAAAAGTGTTGTAAATTTAACAGTTAATAATGTCGAAGTATCATAGTGTTTCGGCCAAAATAATGGAATACGATATTAATATAATAGCTCAATCTAATAATTAACGTTTTGCGGTAGATATGCTTTTAAACAAATGTAAAAAATATACAAACGTATTTTATTTTATTCCATAAAGTATCATTAAAATATACTAAAACTAATTATTTGAATTGAGAGTATTAAGTATTTAACACAATTCCCAAAATGAGCCGAAATAATAGCTGATTATTGAGAAAAGGAACAGAGGGTCTCGTTCAGAAATTAAGCCAAGTGTTATGTAGATACGAAGCGTTTTCTTGGTAAAACAATCGTAATTATTGTATATTATAATTTGTTAACAATGTAAGATAGAATATCCAATGATGTAGTAAGAAAGAAATGTACAAGCCACGAGCGTACATGTCACGATGTGTGAATGAAGAAGAGGCGCGAGAGTTATGTCAGGATAGAACATACTGACTTGGAGACCGTGAACAGCAAAAAGTGGTGGAGGGCAACCGCAACTACGGTGGTGGGATGACCTGAACAGACATGTCGGAATAACCTAGATGCAGGCACAAGACAGAGTGCCGTCGAAGCAAATCGAGGAGGTCTTTGTCCAGGAGCGAACGGGAATAGGCTGAAAAAGAAGGAGAAGAAGAAGAAGACAAGAAGGACAGTGTGGCGATCCATCCTCTCTGCCTACCCCTGCGAAAAGCGTGATGGTTAGTTGGTAAAGTAACGCGAAATACAGAAATGAAAAAAAAAATGATGAGTTGGGATGATAGTACGTAACTATAGTGACGCGAGATTTGTAGAAGTGTGTAGCTGGATGTGCGGTGAACCTTATAGAGTTCGTTGCTAGTCGGTAACGGTTAAAAATCAAAGTGACACTTGAAATCGATATGCGGCAGTAGGAAACTAACGGAAATACTACATAAGTAGACCACTAAATAGTACGTTATTTATCAAAACGTGTAATCATCATTTCCCACGTGGATCCACATCGACGATCGCTTTTGAAAGTTGACACGTAATGATGTAAGGTGAAAAAATATTCGAAAGTCGAAAACAATGTCACATACATACAAAAATACACGTTTTTATTAATTTATTATTTCTTATATTATACAATGATGTAAATCTCGATATTAAATTATTAACATGAATGAAATTGTATTTTTTCGAGAAGTTTTAGTATAAAATGGTATATTTTACGGGAATGACACGTTTCGCCTAATAATAAGGCATTTTCAAATGTTTAGTAAATGTCTTAGCTAGGCGAAACATGGCATTTTCATAAAATACAATCTAATACAATTTCTAGAAAACAGACGATTACATTCGTATTAATTTTTTTTCATAAACTTAAGGCGTTGACGTAAAAATTTCCATAATTATGAATTTTTAATAAAAATGTTATATCTGTATAGTAAAGAAATGTGCCCTTGAGGTAATTACATCACAAACTATGGAAAAAAATATACAAAAGGTATAGTACAAATTTTATGCAAAATCATTTGTTTCATATTTTTTAACATCAAATTGACTTTAGCCTGCTTTTGCTTATCGTACCTAAAATCCAGAAGTCAAGCACCCGATATCTAGATATTTTATATACAATTTAAATAAAATATATATATCTGTATTTTAAAGCCCTCAGAAGAAATATCATCTTTCACATCGGAACCCTCAAAATCCTTACATTAATAATGAGCTGAAAAAGACGTCAAGCTCCCTGTTGGTTAGCCACACAAAACGAAAAATAGAAAGATCAAATGTACCAAAATACGACTAAGAAGAATAGAGATCCTGGCGTTTGCGCATTGCGCAGAAGGAAAATCGACAAACAGAACAGAAGTGTAAAAATACGAAAATGAGCATTCAAAATACTAAACAATTTTTTTTGCGGTCTGATTACAAAACAAAGAATATTCTACGTTATTATTCGAAAATTAAAAATAAAAAATATTTTAACATGTTAACGTTTTAGCAATGTCTAACTAACTAACTAACCAACCATCACGTCATTCCCCGGAGGGGTAGGTAAAGAGGATGGATCGCCACAATGCCCTGTCCTGGCATACCTCTCGGGATTCCTCTACATTCATACATCGTACCATGCACGCACGTCGATTATTCCGACTTCGAATGTGGCCGCCTTTTAGTAATTTTTTTTTTTTTTTTTTTATGTACACAACAGGTCGTTTGGACCCAATTACAGTATACAATTTTTATTTTTTAGCTATTATATTGATTCTCGTGACATGTGATAGGTAGCCAATCTATCGCCATTTTATTGTCACATGAATTCTACACCAGACCAAAGACAGTGTGACAATCACACTGCCATCGCCGGGAATCGAACCCAGGACCTTCGGCATGGAAGTCAGAGCTCGTAACCACTCTACCACGAAGGTCGTCATTGATTAATTTGGTCATGCCATGTTTTTCTCGGTCGTCCTCGGCTTCTTTTCCCACTCACGCTACTTGTGTACAACTTTTTAACCATTCTACTCTCATCCATTCGTTCCATATGTTCAAACCATCTAAGGGATCCTTTTTTAATTTTATTCATGATGCAGTCATCTGCCTTACATTTCTTTCTTATTTCGTCGTTCGGTATTCTATCATACAACGTTTTCCCGCACATTCTTCTTAGTGATCTCATTTCTACGACGTTTATCCTGCTTTCATCCTTCTTTTGCCAGCTCCAAGCTTCACTTCCATACATGAGGATTGGCACTAGAACTCCATTGTGTACTGCCATCTTTGCTTCTGTGGATATATTTCTATTTGCAGTAATGACTCTGAGTGCGCCATTTATTTTATTCCCAATTTAGCAATGTCATTTAAAAAAATATCACATGTAAAATTTTTCAATGAATAACTCAACGAGAAAAATAATCTAACTACAATATATAAATGCGAAGAGAATAAGGCAGAAAACCAGATATTTTATGTGTGATATGTGAATTTCAAATTATAACGAAGATTCATTGAAAACTGCCAAAATATTTCAATATCGAACAATGAGTACACGTGGCAATTTTTCAAAACGAAAGTTTGTGTTTCGATAACAAACAGTTCACGGAATTGTATTACAGATTTTCTAAATGAACGATCAACACGGGAAAAAAATATTTTCGACTTAAGGTAAATAAATATTTTATACTCGTATGCGAATATTCAGACTTTTTCTCGGAAGTACCAACGTTTGCTCGTATTACTTATTGTATAACCGTATGTATACAGAAGTATGTTTGCATGTGTTAGAGGGTCAGAGAATGAGAAAATTGAACAAGGGATCCTGAAACTACGCCAAAAACCGTTGTACGGATAAAACAAGGACTAAGGTCTATTCAATTTGTATAATACATAATATATTTAACATATGAGTAATGAATATACATCTACTTCATAACAACTACAAGTAAAAAGACAAAAATAATATAATATTAAGCGTGGAATTATTAAAAATAGCTGAGGCAAAATAATATTTTGAAATTAATGTGTATGTCAGGAAGTATGTCAAGAAACAGTCAGGCGATCCATTCTTTCTGCCTACTTCCTTGGGGAGACGCGTGACGGTTAGTTAGTTCATGTACCATTTCTCATCCTTTTTTTACCACAAATATGCTTCATACATAGAAATAACATAATATATAGTATTAAGTTTAATCGATTGTTATAATAGGGAAGTTTCTACAAACAAATCATTTCATCTATCAAAAACAATGAATCATGGTCGGCTATTTCCCCACGGACGGACCCCGAAATGAAGAACAAATTATCTCTGTCATGAATACGAAGCTATTGAGTTTCAACAAGTAAATAATTAATAAAAATTTATAATGGATTACGATAAAGCAAAAATAATAACAAATAATATTCGATGATTATTTATATATGGTACACATCATTCAGGTACAAATGAGCACTTTCTGTTCATAACTAACAATGAGGTTTTCCATACCTTATTTTACGTAACTGCTTGAAGGTTAAAAAATGTTTTTGAACAGAAATTTATTCAATTCCATTTTATATGCTTCGTCGCGAGTAAGACGTCATGTCTGGTACAGGGTGCCCTTTATTCCCCGATACTCAATAGGCTTTACAGAAGTAATGTAACCCCAAAGAAAGCCTGTAGGGGTTCAAAACATTGAAAGCTTTTGAAAGTACGCAAATTGAATGAACATAGCTATTATTGAATTGGCGTTGTGCGGTAAATAAAAGGAGTAATAATATAACAAATCGCGTAAGATCTCTTTTTTGCTATATTTATTCGGATAGAAGTTTCTTATTCGATTTTAATTTAACTGAACTTTTCGTGTGAGAAAAAATGTTTTATAGGATAAATGGGTATATCTTGCTATAAACTTCAATCGATACGTCGCGACGTTTCGGCGATTGTTGCAGTCTCAATCTTCAGGGTAGTATATGACTATGTAACCTGTATCCATAGACTACCTCGAAGATGGAGCAATCAACGATAATCGAAACGTCGGTTTAATTGGATACCAAAATATACGGGTATAGACAAGATCTCAAAAAACAGATCCAACCCAATGAAAAAAAAAATTAAATATAAAAACTGAACTAACTATGACGCCGTCTCTCCGCGGAGGTAGGCAGTAAAAATGGACCACCAAATTTTTCTATCCTCACATACTTCCCTCGTTTCCTCTACATTCATACGTCTGTTTTTATGGGAATGACATTAAAGGTGAAACATGTCAATCATTCTTCAATAAAGCTTTTAGAAAACAGGCGTCTTCTTTCGTTGTACCTAATTATTTGTTATTGTGTTATTGTATTATTAAATACGGAGTTTTACATCATTGTTCGTGAAACAATAAATATGATTTTTTTCAATTCAAATGATGGTTAAACATTATAACTGTAATGAACTCTTGTTTTAAATATAATCTAATTACTACTTAATATATGATAAACAGCGGTTGAAAAGATGTTTTTAAACACTTTTATAGGTTAATTGATAAACACATCGCTCCAGAAAGTAGTTTTGTATGATTATTTGTAAATTATTCTAGTATCAACAAACGCAATCGTTCGGTTTTTGTTTGATTTTCGCTTTGTTATGACTACGGGCAAGTGGGATTTCGTTGGAAATGCAAGTTCGCAGGGAAATCGGTGAATTCGAGTGTGCAGCTCTCTCGCACACTCGCACCACTAATGACAAAGCCGTTGTATCCAGGGCCTCGGGAGGGTCGTCTGTAATCCGGCTTATGTAAGAACAATGACACGTGTTCGGGGATGCATGTCTGTCACGATTTGCTACTCCGTTTCATAATGGCGGAATGATGCTGCGATATCCTATCAAACTACATTGCTGTGCCAAGATTAATGCGGTAAATGACTGTGACAGGCACGGCCTGTAAATATTTGAACGGGGAAATGATTATAGTACAAGTAACGGTCTGCTTGGTGTAAATCAATTGTGTATTCTGTTTTATTAATTATTTCTTGAATAATGACTTGAGAATCGACGTGCGTGTATGACTCGCTGAATGAATGTGGAGAAATCTAGAGATATGTGTCAGGATCGTGTAATAGATCCAATCTCTGTGCCTATCCTTTTGGAGAAACGGTGTGATGGTGTGTTGTTTGTTGTTAATAATAATAATATGCTAACTTCTATAGCGCCGTTTTTGTGATGTAATCACCTCAAGGGCGCATTAAGACGTGTTTTAAATCTAAAAAATCTAAATGTGACTGCTTAAAAAGCGATCGGTTAAAAAAAGTAGTAGAACAAAGTAGGTATATATGTTTAAATTGGGTATGAAATATGAAAAATATGGGTTTTCAATTTAGATCTGTTGTTAATAATAATGATGTAAAACTCCATATTAAATAATTGATGTTTGAGGACACATTGAAAATGCCTTAGAAAGACGAAATATGTCGTTTCCATAAACTATAATAAAACTTCTAGACAACAGACGTTTTCATTCGTATTAATTCTTACGTTTTTTTATTGCATACATACATACATTGTTTTTGTACATGCAGTTTTTTATTGCATACACCATACATACATACTCCATTTGATTGATATTAAACAAAACAAAAAATGTAATAGATTTGGTTATTAATCAGCTTTTTGTAGTGTATACGAGTTTGTATATGAACCCTATTGCGTTACCCCTAATTCGTCAGTTTCGTAAGAAACTATGAAATTATGGCATCTGCTCGGTGCACCATATCATGCACGTAATGATGTAAGATGACTGGATATTTTGTAGCTGTATAGAGCCAGCAATGCACATTAATAGCATTTCATTCTAGACTGTCACTGTTTGGGGGGTGGCCGATTGGGATATTGTGAGTGGATTCCCCGTGCCCTCACATTATGGCAGTGGCGGCCAATAAACATTCAATACATTTAGAAAATTAAATCTCATCTTTGTCTGGAATAGCAGTCGAGATTTTTTATATTTATTTCGCCACTGAGGCAAATTAAATTTATTATTAGGTTAAACTTTTTGTTAGAACAATAATAATTTTAAAATAAATAAAATAGTCCATTGTTTCGGCCGAAACACTGTGATACTTTAAGATGATTATTATTAACTGTTAAATTAAAAAACTTTGTTTTATGTAACACAATTGTATTTTTTTTTAGGCGACAGCTGTTTCGTCAACCTATGTTGACATCATCAAGTCTTACAAAAATATCTCAAATGTAAATTTTTCATGATTTTTTAAATCTTTATGTGTATTTGTTCCTATGTCAATTTGATTAAATATTCAAATTTATATGAGAACAAATTCACATAATACGCACAAAAATGACGAAAATTTGACATTTGATATATTTTTGTAACACCTGATGATGTCAATATAGGCTGACGAAACAGCTATCGCGTAAAATAAAAATACAATTGTGATACATAAAACAAAGTTTTTTTAAAATAGTCCTTTGTTTTGGCCGTAACACTATGATACCTTAATATTTTAAACTGTTAAATTAAAGAACTTTGTTTTTGTATCACAATTGTATTTTATTATTAGCGACAGCTGTTTCATCAACCCATGTTGATGAAACGGCTGTCGCGTAAAATAAAATATAATGGTGATACAAAAAACAGAGCCTTTAATTTACAATATTAAAGTTTTTTTTATTTAACAGTTTAAAATAAATCTGATAACATTATATGATTGTATTCCTTAAAACCCAATAAGGTTTTAAAAAAATATATACATGCCCCGCCACTGGTCTTGGGGCTCCCCGCCTGGGGGGTGCAGCGAATGCAATTTATCAATATATTCGGCGATCCAGCCGCCATCTCGTGCACATTGTGCCGTGTTTTTTTTGTGCCCAACTGTGCGGAGTAAGATCGTATTGATTTTAGTCTTCGCCGGGGCGGGGCGCGCGTGCCCGTGAGCGTGTGGGCCACGAGGGGACAAGCCGAGCGGCGAAATCAGAAGTCAACACAATACATTCAATATTCATGGCATTTTGTTATAACGATAAAAAGTCAAAATCACTAAAAAATGTCGCCTCTTATCAAAACGCCATCTATGAAAATATTGGTAAAGCTCAACAACATAAATATCGTAAAAAAAAAAAAAGAAACTCTTCTATAAGAAGAAATTGCAAAAAACTAACTAATTAACCATCACGCCATTTCTCCGAAGGGGTAGGCAGAGAGGATGGATCGCCACAAGGGCTTCCTCTACATTCATACATCGTACCATGCACGAACGTCGATTATTCCGACTTCGAATGTGGCCGCCTTTTAATAATCGATTAATTTGGTCATGCCATGTTTTCCTCTGTCGTCCTCGGCTTCTTTTTCCACTCACGCTGCTTATGTACAACTTTTTAACCATTCTTCTCTCATCCATTCGTTCCATATGTCCAAACCGTCTCAGGGATCCTTTTTTAATTTTATCCATGATGCAGTCATCTGCCTTACATTTCTCTCTTTTTCATCGTTCGGTATTCTATCATACAACGTTTTCCCGCACATTCTTCTTAGTGATCTCATTTCTACGGCGTTTATCCTACTTTCATCCTTCTTTTGCCAGCTCCAAGCTTCACTTCCATACATGAGGGTTGGCACTAGAACTAATAAAGCGTATAAATAGAATATTAAGTATCATTCAAATGATTTGTAAAGACGGAATGAATGATCTGATGGACGGTCTATAAGGCGTTGCATGGAATGGCACCAGCTTATATATCTGAACTCTGCATCAACGAGAACCTGAATGCTAGACAGTCTACATTGCGTTTAGCTAAGTCTTCTGCGATCGGTAGATTGACTGTGCCAAAACTCTGTCCAAGCACAAACATTTGCGACCGAGCCTTCGCAGACCTTAAGTGCATTGAGAATTAGTCAGAGTTTAGATCGAGACTCAAAACGCACCTTTTCAAATTATCATTTTCTGATAGGAAGGGCTCATCGACTACGTCAGGTGCAGCCATCATACTATTATAAATATGTTTAATATTATTGGTATCATTATTATAATTATTTTTATTTTTATCTAGTTCATAAAACGGATCATCGTCTATAGCGCCCTTGAGATGAGTAATTCATAAAAAATGGCGCTCTGTAAATTATCCAATTTATTATTATTATTATAGACGGACAGAAAAAATAGAAAAAAAACAATAGAATAAGTGAACTATGTTTATGGAGATTAAAATTGATGAAGATCGTAGAAAACACATAATTAAATAAATCAATAAAATAATCCAGCATGTAATAAGTAAAAAAACCTCGACGCTTTCAAAATATAATACTTACAAGACTTTAAAAAGATTATAGCTCTTCGAAAACGACGCGATGGAAATTTAATCAAAATATGCTCCGACATGCCCAATGTTTCCGATAGACGTAAGAGGAATGTCCATCAAAGCCAGAAGATCCAAGTCCAAGTGTGTAAATAAATGCAGTAGGGGGTGATATCTTATGTGAATGTGTTTTAAATCTTGTGCATAATTGAATACAAAACAGATTGTATAATTTGTATAGAACGCGTTGAAAAACATGCGTCGCCACAAGTCGGAAGTACTTTTTACCCCTTCGTGCACTTGACTGGCTGCTCGAGACACGGAGCTCGGGGTTATGCTGTATCGGCTTAAAGCCCCCACGGCCAGAGTGGCTAAACATTTGGACGGTTCATGTCTGGATTCGCATATTTAGTCCATTCACAGGGAAACTAGTTATAAGTGAACATTCAACTCAACAATTGCATCATCATATTAGATTGTTTTGTTTATCTCCCTTTTTTTATTATTTTTGAAAATCTTGGGATCTGTTTTATACAGGATATCAAACATGGTTATGTGATGAGAACGTTCAACATTCTCTCCATTTATTAAGTGGTCGTTGATCTTCTGGAGTCTCGGGCATCGCGATCTTGGGATTTCTCGTTGGGTTCATGTGGTCCTTCTAGAATCGCCATGAATCTCTTCGCTAGGTATCTTATCATTAAGGGCCACCCCACATTAAGGGCCCATGACAATATTTTCATTTCTGCTATTCTAAGGAGATGATTCGTTCAGACAGTATTGTTTTCTATCATTATTTTGTTGTTTTCCATTATTTGGTGTATTCTTCATTCTTAAACGTTTCTATCTTTCATCCTGGTTCAATTTCTGGATAAAACATAACTCTTTTTATGAAAATATTACGGTTATATTGCTGAGTGAAAGATTTCATACTCTCGACGAGATGCGAATGCTAAAAGATTCTTTTAGCATCGGTAGTTAACTTCAGAGTGTTCTCTCATAATTCATTTTTCTTTTTATAAACACAGTAGGTAGTGAGTCTATTTTCCGATTGCAGATTTTGTAAATATTACATTTCTAGAAGGCTGCTGTAAGAGCAGGAAAAATCTTCCACTTAGTAGATGAGTTAAATCCTAAAGGTTAGAAACTTTCTAGGTAAGAGCTACCGGAATAAACTAACTAGAATTACGAACTTGGATTTGGATCTTCTGGCATACGGATGATCAGCTTATATAGCTATTCTTTTTACATTACGGTAACATTATTAAAATGTGATTTGGTAAGACAGGAACTTGATCTGCGTGGTCCTAAGTGTTCTACTTAAACTTTTTTTTCTACGAAAGGGTTGGACATGCTTTTCTAACAACTCCGTAGCGTTTAGTCCTTTGAATTTAATATTTAAGGTGTGCATCGTTTATATGTAAAGTGTATTATATCTATAATAGGGTAAATATACTCGCTTGTTGGTTAGAAACACATATCGGGCTTAAGAAAGAGACTGTCGGCAATCATCGGTTAACTTCGCCATCGTTTCTTGTTTCTGTCGCACAATGCGATATTGTATAATGACAATGACAGAGAGGACGTTCTACAGTGCTGAGTTAGCCAAATATGGCCAGTCAGACACTCTATTTCTTAAATCCGATATGCATAACTTATCTTCAGTTACTGTACCGTTCTACTAATAGCCTAAGTACCCAGACCAATAATAAAATCAGACAATTATATAAAATAAATAAATCTTTATACTTTCTCACCAAATGATGTGTGTTCGAAGAATAAATTTGTTAGATGAAGTTGAAGTTGTATTCAAGTTTTTCTTACCTGAAACAAAAGAAAAACACATAATTAAACAAACGAAATGCTCGATAATTATACAAACATCAATAAATGCTAATGTTCGGAACTGTACTCTCGGCGCTGTACGGGAAAATCATATCACATATTGGAAAACTTTTCCGAGTTCCGCTGAGTTGGTCGGCTGCTTCATACATATTTAAGAACATCGACGAATATGAGACTTGGAAACATATTTCGGATAATGTATTATATCTGATTCTCTCGACGTGCTCCAATAAGTTGTGTGTATTCGTTTATCACGTGTAAGATAGCGATTTGTGCGGTTTGCTAGAATATCACATGTGATACAGGCATCCTGAACCCAGTCGCCATTAGTGCGATCGACACACATAGGAAATAAAACTGGCATGTTCCGTTTCGACGTATTGTGTCTGCTATTTGGGAGAATTCATACGCGAAACCATATCGGAAAATGATTCACAGATCTTGTTTTTAACTGTTTGTTCGAAACTTCACAGCCAGATCCCGCTGTTTTGGAGAACGTAAATTTTTATGTTACAGATACTTATCTCAGACAGATACAAGACAAATTGTTGTACCGCTCAGTGTTCGTACCATGTAAAAACGTTGCTATTTGAATACAGAATTCCATCTGACTTCTAGACTATAGTCATAATGCTAGTAAGAAGAAAAAAACAACGTAAGTAAACAAATTAAACTTTATTGATTATAAAAACGAAAATACCGAGAAAATGTAAGCACATATTGTTATCTTAACTTTGTCCATAATTGAATAAAAATGTTGATAAACTTAATTCTTTCACAATCTAATAATAAAATATATTTGGTCCGTAAGCATCAATCTCCCGATGTTGAAGTTATAAGACTTAGGAGGAAATAGAGTTTAAATTCGTTTTAAAAACCATCATTATGGATTTTCATAAACATTTATTAATTAAAAATAAATTATTATCAGTCATTTTTTATTACTTTCAAAATGTAAATAAGGGAAGTTTTAGGTAGTTATTAGGGTATAAAGCGTTTATACCCTAATAACTACCTTAAACTGAATTTAAATCTATCAAAATGTGATTATTTTCACTTTTATCTACGTAAGTAGACACAATTCATTATAATATAATATTACTTATTATGATTTCATTGTATTAAGGGTGAGAATATCAGTTGATTGTTAATTAAAACATATTAAGATGGTTTGGACACATTGAACACATAGAAATAATGAATGGAGAAAGATTGGTAAAAAAATAGTATGTTACGATGTAAACGGAACAGTGATGGCGTGTTGGTTAGTTAGTTTGTTTAGTTATTAAAATATAAGTTTTAAAATAGAGGTAAACAAATATTTATGAGTATTATAATAAATTAACATTGGCATTTATCTGAAAGGCTCAAGTGTCATTTAAAGCGACAGAGATTAAATGGTGATATGGCTTCCTCAAGACACAAAAAGCCTCCTACGTGAATACACAATACACGGAGATTAACGACATACGTACAGTTGCACCCTATTAACATTTCAAGCTTGCCAGACGTATAAGTCCTGCCTGTTTATGTATGCAAACTATTGTGAGAATATACTGTAGGGCCATTACCGATTCTTCAACGATGTTAAATGTCATGAATACATTACAACGACCAATCCGTCAATCCATTGTTGTTTAATGTTCTAGACTTTAAGAACCCTCCGTTTAAAAAGTCTTAAAGGTAAAATGATAATTAAATACAACGCTTCCTTTAACAACACTGAGATACTAACAAAGAGGCCTTTCTTACTAACGTAACAGAAAACAGTGTCAAAATTTGATAACCCCCATTTAAATAAGGTGATTTAATCAGAAGAAAAAATCTTATGAAAATTTGTTTTAAATTTTCTAAAATAATAATACATTCAGAACATTTCTATAAAAAAAGTCAGAGTTCTGGTTGAAGGGAAAGATTTTTGATCGATCTTATATTAGACACCAAAGAAATTCTAACAAAGGCGCATTGAATCGCTAGTTGAATAAAGTGAAAAAACACGGAGGCAAGTAAAAAATTCAATGAGCATTGAAAAAGGTACGAGTGTATAAATGTTTGAGTTCACAACCCCTCATGACGCAACCAACTATATAAGAATAGAAAAGCATCTCTCGTAGTATGGTTAAGACTTCAGACCGCGAGTCAAATAATTTTACTGTGAATGAAAACTTGTTACAAATGTGAGATTTAATACACTGGTATCAGAGAAGTGCGTGTTATCACGTAAAATCCCGAACTTAATTTTACTACGACGCAACATACTAGTAGTATACGGCGGGAATATATTATATAATATAATATTATATTTTATCAGCAGCAGGCGCGGTATTCGTTACGTAATTCGAATATTTGTATGTATTCACGTGGGTTTTACTATTCGCAGTGCAGTGGGAAAATTGAGGTTAAAACTAATCACAATTTTCTGAAAACGTGGTAAAGAAAGCTATGCAGTAATTCAACATATATAAATTGATATTAAAGAAGGGAGATTTCGTAAACCTGATTAGAAGAAATATCTCTTTAAATTTTATCGACTCAGATACGTAAATTTTATAATTTTATTAAGTGTAGAATTCTTACTTTTTCTTGCTCTTTGCCATTTCTCATTTTAAGTGGGGTCGGCTCACCTAACATGATTTCTCTTCGGCACTCTGTCTTGGGTCTGCTCTCTGTTGAGCCCACATTTCTTAAGAATGGCCTCGATAGATGACTCCTATTTCGGCAAATACCGTCCGTCCCTTACCCCACTAGACCTTTGGGATTCGAAGGGCAGATTTTATAATATAATGCGGTCATCTTTTCGACGCACGACGTAGCCAAACCATCTCTTTGACAGTATGTCATTGATGATGAAGGTATGAAATCTTCGAAACATGTTAAGAAAAATCAACTCAGTAGAAAAACGGTGTTTTAACTCATAAAAAATAGTCATAATGGAATTTCAGTGTGAATGTCTAAATTTTATCATAATAATTTAAACAATAGTAATATTTTCCCATAATTTTGATATAATAGGGTTTTGTTCTCATGTTTAATATTTTAATCGTAAAAGGTTATGCTGCTTTTAACGTGACCGATTCATCAACACGAAACACTCCGCGTGAGTGAGCTAGACATTATACCCGCCGAAGCCCGAAGCGGGGCTCTCGTCTCGAGTGGACTTGTGAGGATTTCCCCCAGCGGCAAAAACCACCCTGTCTCGACCGGCTGAGCGCCACAATGAAGTGTCAACGAACGATGAACACGTTATTCTCAGCAAAATATCCGGGTTGCGATTGTTACTCAAACACTCAATTCCTATTCACGGTGAACGACATGTTCATACGTACGAATATCGAAAACGCCTGTCGGTTGCCGTGCCATTTTATAATCAAGAATTCAATCGATTATGTAAAACGCTTATAAAAGCAACGCTATGCGGGGGTTGTGTTTGTGTGTGTAAGTGGCGTGTTATGAATATTTGTTCTGCTTGTGGCAGTCTGTATTAACCCATTTTCATTAAGTGGAAGAGAGTCGTATTAGAAGCTTCGTAATGGCGGATCGTACCAGCTTTAGGTACGATGTAAACCATGTCTCTCTTTGGTACACAAACTTAATAAGTTTAGCAACGTTTATATAACCGTAAAATTTCTTGTTGAGATTTATAAATTGAAGTATAATTAAGACAACGAAATTCACTGGCGATTTATATAAGTAAAAATTCTGTAGCTTTCATATAAACAAAAAAAAAACAGATTTTGAGTGTTTTATTGAATTTTATATAAAGTACAATTACTCTATCTTTAATGTTAATATGAACATATTATAGTAACCTAACTAAATAGGTGTTTAATGGAGTTATTTGTATCTTCTACAATATACCTTGTGAATTTGACAATATGCGATAATACAAACATGAATCAAACACTTGTAAAGATGACAGGATTTCTCTTTTAAGTATTTTAGTAGCTTCTTTAATCGGGAATCCTAATGTAAGCGTTACTTTTCATTAATGGAAATAAACAATTTACAATCAAATACAAGACAATAACCACTTAAAGTAAAGATGAGTATTGAAATATCTCGCACTCAAGAAACATAATAATTATGAAACAATGTTTATACTACTTCTAGTTGAATGTACACTAAACTCTTTTTGTGTAACAAACGATTCGCAGAAAATGAAAGTATCTCTCGAAATGAGCAGATTTATTCGAGCGAATATATTCAAACTATTTTTCTTTGCAACAATGCAACCAGAGCAAACAAACATTACATTGTGTGGTGGCTGTATCGAATCTGTTGGCTGGCTGGTTATTTTTATTCTTTTCAAGATACAATCTTATGATTTTCGTAAGCATTCTTAAACTTTTTTAACATCGTTATGCGCTACTGTTTCAAAGAAAACATACCGAGAGATATGAATCAGCTTAAATACCCCAGTTGGGCAACCTATTGTTTTTGCTGCCTTTGAAGCAAGTCTTGGAAATCAATATTGCTTTGCATAGCTTTGTGTATTCAATGAATCAGAAAAGCACGTTGATTGTAATAAAATTATCAAACAAGCACAATACTTTCTCAAATATTCTGTTATACAATTTTATAGAAAACAAATAATTGTTTTTAGGTTTTACTTTCTTTGACTTGTGATTTAATTTTAAAAAAAAAACGTATTATTAAAAACTCTAACTTGAATTATTCAGTAACGTCTGAGATATAAATATGAAAAATATTTGAAATACGAAATGTAAAAGTTATAGCGTAAGAATGTTTACAATTTTTTTTTAATCGCACTATCATTGATGTCTAAATAAGTTTATGATATAAAAACAATATTAATGTCGTTAGAGGTTGCAAATCTTAAAAATCGGTCATATTGGGAGTTGGTAAAATTAATGTTCCATTGTAGCTTGTGTAAATCTAGAAAACTCTATAGAATTATAGTATATCGATGTATAATTATGTGTAAAAAGCTGCCGAAGCCGGACGAAGCCATAAAAATAAGTGGAATCAAACTAAACATTTGTTTAAAAAAATACATTTTAATTTTAATTTACATTATGTATTAGAATGTGACCCGCCATCCTTTTTGGGAAAATGGGAGAACGGTGCAATATGAAGACACTGTACTCAGCGTGAAAAATAAATAATCGGACTGTTTATATAGTGTGGAATAAGAATATTAATAATTAATAAATATAAGATCGAGTACCAATATGAGGATTTCCTGAAGGATTTTAAATGATAGAATTACGAATTTTATGAATTTAAATACTGGTCTTTCCAATTGCAAGTAGGTTTTAATAGACATGTTTTAAAGGTTTCAAATCAAGAACGATATAAATTATACTATAGAATCATTATCGCATACACTATAGAATTCAAATCGTTTTCCAGATGATGAATATATACGAGTAGAACTTTGAAAACATTTCGAAAAAATAATATTTTTAATTTAAAATAAACTTAAGGCGTTAACACTGTGGAATTCCATAATGACGAATTTTTATGAATTGAAACACTTTTTTTCACCACCTTTGAGTTTATTTACTCGACATGTTTCAAAGGCTTACACCTTCATCATCGGGAGAATGATATAAACTAGAATTAGAATAGAAACTATTAAAAAGTGGAAAAAAGATTTTAATTAATTCATAAATAAAGAATTGCGTATTTGAATATTCTTCAGGAAATTGATACAGTTCATCATGATTTGATTTGTGAGTAAAGCTGAAATGTGTGGAGACATTAAAAAATAAACCTCTTTTTAGATTTACCCAAGGTCTGAAGAATATTTTCTTTAATTTGCCTCTCATAAACAATAACTAAATATCGCTTAGAGGGTGTCTGGAAGGGATGTCTCCAAGTAATAGGGTATGATAAAACATTAAATACAGATTTGGGGAGGTTTTCACAATCCTCTAGCGAAGGCCGCGTCTCGCGCACTTAGCGTGGCTTGCATAATTCACCAACCCTAAATGAAAATGCTTAACAAGTTGGGGATTCATTTTACTCGCAGCCCCAACATAAAATTGAATTTAAAAGTTGAATGAACACTATGAGCAAAAAAGGTTTTCTTTTTAACACACAAGTACTTTAAAAAACTAGAAAACTTTTCCTCAAAATAAATCAAGCGTAAAAATTATGTTATTAAAAATAACCAAATATGAAATGCTACAAAATGAACTTTAGAAAGAAAATATTAATGCGTTTTCGTATTGATTCTCCAATAAAAAAATTTTACGTTTGTAGAATTGGAATACAGAAAAGTGAAATAATAAAGAACTTATGTAACTAATAGATTTAGAAAGAAAGACTGAGAAATAAATAATAAGAAACTGATGTATGCAATGTATATATCTATTATATATGCATGATAGAAACGAGACAAAGCTAACAAAAACAAAGATACATTATTACGCGAGTTTAATCCTTAATAATAATAATAATAATAATAATAATAATAATATG
Organism: Lepidostoma basale; assembly: GCA_022606425.2. NCBI lineage: Eukaryota > Metazoa > Arthropoda > Insecta > Trichoptera > Lepidostomatidae > Lepidostoma > Lepidostoma basale. Next base: position 198,334 of record JAHDVF020000864.1, on the reverse strand, counting down.
CTAACTTTTAAAGCGCCGTTTTTGTGATGTAATCATCTCAAGGGCGCATTAAGACGTGTTTTAATTCGAAATGTAAACACTACATCTGATTGATATTCGCGATTGGTTAGAAAAATTGATATAATAAAATATGCAAGTTTTGAATTGGGTACTAAGTATGAAATATGTTGCTTGTTAAGCTTATAGATTTGCTTATTTATAATGGATTAATAATCAATACCGCTGTTATTAATCAATATTTAACAATTGTAAAAAAAAAAAAAAAACATTATTTCTTCTATTTCTTCTATAATTCAAGAAGAACTTTAAATTATTATTTATAAATTTAAATTGAATCATAATATTTGTTATAACAAAAGCATAAACTTTCCAAAATAAATCTTTATCACATCTGTCAGATCATGTAAACAATTTTATAATATTTAAAAAAATGTATCTTTATAATATGTATCACTGAAGAAGGACTCTTTGTCCGAAACATGTCTATGTAATTTAATTTTTTTAATATGAGTGTTGTATTTACAAAGTATATAAAAAAAAAGAAATAAAAACATTAAATTAGATGAGTGTCACATAGATGATATAATAACACGTAAAAATTATATACGTGTTAAATATAAAATTATCGCTATTATACTATTAAGTAAAATTTTCTCGATCGGTTTTTGTTTGTTTCATATTTCACCCAAAATATAATATAATAAATTTAAAATGAATAGAAATCAGCCTCCACGCGTGCCTACGCCTAAAATATTTCTAAGAAATTTCTGGAAATAAACAAAGAAAGAAAATATAAAATGTTTTTTACAAATATTTTCAACACATAACATCAATATTCTAATAAGAAAGCTCGGGAAATAACATTTTTAAAATGTAAAATTGTTTTTAATCCAACGGGAAAAAAATACACAAAATTTCATTAAGTTTACTCGGATTGTAATCAACGAAAAATGTGAACCTTAAAAACATTCTCAGAAACTCTACGTAAAATAAAATAAAAATACTTAATGAATGAAATTTGGATTGAACTAATGAAAATTTTATAAAAACCGTCAAGATCTATCTCGTGTCTAAAATTTTTTCTTCGTTGTGACAATGTATCGAAATCAGGTAGTATCGATATTCGTTGAGTACGCGTTTATTTATGCAATGTCGTTAATCAAATAATCCGTAGACGGCGAGATGCTCCATAATTCAATATCTTTAAAGCGAAGCAGAACGGAAATTCGTTTTCGAATAAAGAAAAAACGTTTCCAATTTTACGGAGTCTGGAGGCGAAGATAAGTGATGAGGAATAATATGATTATGAAGTCTTGCTACAAAGCAATATGATATTAAAGGTAAGATGAGTGACTCGGCTTTAGTACTGTTATTAACCAATGAAAAATATTTGAAACGGATAACAAAATAAATATTTTTTGAAAAATATAAATAGAAAAATATAAATATATAATTGTTATGTTCAATAACAATTCTAAAATTTTGGATCCATATTTATGGTAAAGATTTTACAAGCGTATAAAAATTAATACGAAATCGGTTTTTTAAACTTTTGAACACTTTTTTTACTTGAAAAGGATACGAGTCATATTCATACTCGTATAACATCTGTCAGATCATGTAAGCAATTTTATAATATTTTAAATATGTATCACTGAATAAGAGCTGGTTGTCCGAAACGTGTCTATGTTATTTCATTTTTTTAATATAAATGTTGTATATACAAAGTATATAAAAAAATAAAAAGATAAATAAAACATCATAACAACACAAAGTATGGCGAATATAGAAGATATTCTTGGGTTTTAAAAAATAATTTTTCAGGACCACATGATAAAATCCTGCAATTAACGAATTATATAATTCGAAGGTTTTCTTGCGAAACATATGGTATGGTGTATTTTTTTTTATAAAAAAGCTATCAAGGAACAAATCTTTAGATCACATTTTTAAATATACTCATATAACAAAATATTATTTGAACGGGTATGGAGTGTGCGACGTAACTAGCTGGAAAAAGAGGAAGACCGAGGAAAACGTGGCACGATTAAATCAATCAAATATTAAATGTGGGCCACGTAAGGAGTCTGAGAAAACGAAGTGTGTGCATGACGCGATTTATGAATCTAGAGAAGTTTGTCAGGGCAGAACAATTTGGGGGTTCTTTCTTTTTCTGCCTACCCTTTCAGTAAAACCGCATGACGGTTAGTTAGGAAGGTTTGCAGTATTTAAAAAAAATACACCCGTTTTACCAATTATAGTACTGAAACTAAAATTGGTAACAACTAGAAAACGTTCATCGTCCTTCTGAAAAGTTCTCACTTGAAAATAGAACTTGGTTTCAACGATTTAAAATCACTTTGGAAAATTGATTCTTCCAGACTTACGGATAAAGGATATAAAGCCGACGAGATATAGATCTCGGAATAGCAGCATTTAGTTTTTTTTTAGAAAAAGCGAGCCGACAAAACGCAAAATAATGATAAATTGATCCAAGAGCTTTAGGACCAACAACGCCAATTTGAATTGTCGTAAAGGCGTGATCAGACTGTCATTGTAACAAGAGAAATTCTATAAAATGTTAATACATATGGTACATGTGCTGCTTTTATCAAGTCTCGTTTTTAAATCGCACATCTTTCATATAGTGGTAAAGCTTTCATAAAAAAAAAATTGGTCGAATACTTACAATACAATAAATACAAATATATGATTGAATAGTTTTATGTGCATTGTACATTATCTGTTGTATCACGCTCCTGAATTGATTTTAAGAAGTAATCTTTTATTATCGTTCACTAAACTAAAAGTTTGGTAGTAGGCGTTTTTCTTATTGATTACTACTTAATGCCAATGGGGTGGAAAAGCAAGGGAAGGGAATGAGGGAGAGAAACTTAAATCAAAGACCATGACGGTTTTGGCATCTTCATAATTTACAGCCACGGAATATTTTATGTACACATACTTAATGATATGTAATAAAATATATGTATCCAAAATACGTTAATAAGTATAAAAATATGTATTATAGTAAGGCGCTGATACTCTTATAGTAATATGTTTGATAATTAATACGAATGAAAAAGTCAGTTTTCTAGAAGTTTTATCAACTTTTATGGGAATAACATGTTTCGCCCTTCCAAGACATTATCAAATGTTTTGTGGCATCATCAAACGCTCTTCTCAGGCAATATGAAATGCCTTAGAAGGGTGAAACATGTCATTCCCATCAAATATAATTAAACTTATAGAAAACTGACGTTTTCATTCGTATTAATTATTTAATATGGAGTTTTACATCATTGTTCAAGAAACAATAAATAATATGTTTGAATTTACTTGCACAAATGGGTGATTTGGACCCTTTAAATTATCTGACATGCAATAAATCGAGAACTGACCGCCTCCTTCACTGTTTAAAGAAGAGGTGATAAAGCTATGTCCGGTGGCAATGTGTTCCTGGACCTCATCGGAAATGGGAGATTGGACCGGAAACGAGACACGCTCGCTTGCACGGGTTGCGGAGTGAAGGAAGGACGAGGGGGGACGGATGGTCAATAAACGGGTTGGCACATTACGACTATTTATGAAACCCCTGTCTCCTACACGGGGATCAAAGGATTATTGAGTTGAGACCCATTACAAACAATTGTGGGAAGGTTTGAGGATTACATTAGGATGAAGCAAGAGTGACAGCGCTCTGGAAATCGTAATTCGGAGAATTGGCAAACTGGATTCATTAGGCGAATTGTTCTACAAGTTAGCAGTGAATTGAAGTTACCAATGTGGTTCGTTGAACGGGATAATGCGATTTTCATTTAAACAAATATATATACAGTGTATTACAATGTTTATAATTATTTACATTATTATTATTTGCCCTTACATTTAGGGGAAATGGCAAAGTTATTACAATTATTCCGCATATTTTTTTAAAATAATAATATGCTAACTTTTAATGTGCCGTTTTTGTGATATAATCACCTCAAGGGCGCATTAAAATATGTAGGTTTTAAATAGGGTATGAAATATGAAAAATATGGATTTTCAGCTTAGATCTGAAATCTGTCGGATCATTTATGCATCTGAGGTGGGAAGGAAGATTGTTCCAAGCTGATGGGGCGACGATTTTTATTATTATTATTTGTGTTCAATAGTTTTGGGAATTAATAACTCTTATGCATCGCTCTAACGAAGATGAGGATAGGATCATACGAAGATGAGGATAGGATAGGGTGTACATATTGTCTACTCAATTTATGTTATACGTATCCACCGTTTTTTTTTAATTAGCAGTAATTAGGCACTTAACAAACCAACACCAGCAAGAACTTTAAAATGGTATTGAAGAAACTATTCAAATTGTCATTGGAACAAATGAAAAAATTATAAATAATAATAATATTGTATGGCGATTGTAAATCACAGGAAGCTGCGAACAGTTTTGGGTTCGGCCCATTAAAATGGCGGCACATGGAATTGGGACTATTCAGTCTGTCTGTGGGGTAAACTGGGATACTGGAATCCATATTCCACATAGGCCTTGTACGTTAATCGATTACCGGAATTCATTATTCATCTCGCCGCGATGGTTGCCGGATCAAAACAAGTTCGTTAGTTCTCTGCCACCACGGATTAAAGAACACAAAAGACGAATACAAAAAAACTTATTAAATTATAAGCAATAAATAAATAGTAAATGTTGCACAATGAATTGTAATTATAGCGTACAGTTTAAATCGAAAATATAATATTCATTACGCAAATAAAGCTTTATCTGACAAAGGTTAATCTATCATTACAAAAATGAGTCCGAGATATCAACGTGCGTGCATGACACGATGTACGAATGTAGAGGAATCGAAAGAAGTACGTCAGGACAGAATAATGTGGTGGTCTATTCTTTCTACCACCCTCTCCGAGGAGATGGCGTGATGGTTAACTAGTAAAATTGGTTTCATAAAGACGCTTAAATATTAAATAAAATTGTTATAAAATTAAATGTTCTTCAAGGTAGGATTGCCTTACTAATAAATAATGTAACGATAAAAAACAATATAAGTTATTTAAATAAAAGATAAAAAAAATCGCGTTATTTATGTATAAAAAAACAACTTAAACAAAAATAATATAATACATATCAACATATGATACATTTACTTCGAAATTTCATAAATTATTGAGTGTTAAACAAAAAAAAATAATACATATCGACGTATGATAAATGTACTTAGAAATTTCATAAATTCACATAAATTAACAAGTGTTGTGAAATTTTATGTGCTTTTATTACCAGAAAAATATATTGGTAAATTAGTTGATACGAAAACGTTTGGACAAAAGCAAAAAATTAAATATAGCTGATTTTTTTTTATTGTAGACAGAAATGAAATTAAATATATTGAGGTGTTTCTCCAGGTATTCTTAATTCATTACCTGCCTCCGTCGGAACAGATCCAGAACTGGGCACGAATGGTAATTCGTGGGCATCCATTATTAGAAATATATCAAATTAAATCAAATGATCGTACATCTTCCGCGGTGAAACTCCCAATCATAAATCATTAATCAAACGCCATTGTTTGCATTGCCATTACCTTCCATGTACGAACTCAAAAATTTAGATTAGTTAAAGAATAATTGCGCAACGTCGTCATATAGACATCAAATCAAAATGATGTCAGGATATTCAATCGATATCAAATGAGCGAATTGGTTTTTGTTGAATGTACAATGATACAATGGTTTGTAGCTTATTTAAAGTCAAAATAATTCAAATTGCAAGTCATACATTTTTTAAAAATAAATTGCAAATAACAAGTAAACATTTAAAAAAAAAAAATTGCATATAACAAGTAAATAGGTATAGTTTAAACAACATAACTTACATGAGAGGTGTAAATTATAATTGTTTTCGTCATCCTGTCACTATTCAGTGAGCACGGTACGCAGGCTTTGATAATACTTCATTTGTTTGCTGCTTAATTTCGTTCACAATGCAACTTTTCCAAGTGGCTTCAGTTCTTCCTCGTTTCTTTTCCCACTTTCAGCGAACCAGTTCAGAGAGTTCCCGCTTAAAACCAAACTATAAACATAGCATACGAGTATACCAAAATATAAGCTCAGTGAATTTTATTCTTGTTAATTTACTTTTTATAGTGTACGTTACAAAAATAATAAAAAGCAAATTTTATGTTTATAATTAAATATTTTTCTACCATGACTGTGAAGTCTTGAATTTTGGGAATAATATGTGTATTCTTCTAAACTGTTTATTATAAAAAAAAAGACTTTCATTAATTTTTTATTACTTGAACAATGATGCACAACTTAATATTAAATACCTTAATTACTTAATTAGTACAAATGAAAATGCCTGTTTTATGCATGCCTTAAACTGGCGAAGCAGGTCATTCTCATAAAATAAAATAAAACATCTAGAAAATAGACTTTTTCATTCGTATTATTTAATTAATATGTAGTTTTACATTATTGTTCAAGAAACAATAAATATTGAATAACACTTTTTTACAGTTCCAGTATCTCTTAAGTTTATAAGTGGCTTGTTCTTTTGATTAATGACATAGTAAATGCATTCTCAAATAAAATGTACATGTACGTTTTCATAAATATTGAATGCATCCTATACGCGTTGATTGCGATAATAAAGGGGAAAAGATTGGGAGGTTAACGCTTTTCATAAAATTCCAAAATAATACTTTGTATATTCTATACTGACTGTGTTTATAAGTTAGTGCCATCCAGTAAACATTGAGTCTGAATCAGAATGCATTCCAGATGCCATTTTAGATAGATGTGTTCTATGGAGACGTCCATTGTATAGCAAACGACCGTATATTTATAGCTCAATATGTAGTTTTTATTCACCGATGGCTAAAATATGTTTATAGAATTAACCAAACAGAGTAAGATTGTTTTGACGTGTGCGACTTTATGATATAGACGTTAAGACAGACTGAAATCGTTGAATCAAATCATTACTAACGACCTGTTGACATGAAAATGTATTCATCTCAGGCCCTGATAAAGTGCTAACTGGTTTATTTGACGTTCGATTTTCGATCTCAAGTTATTGCGAATGATATGTGACAATGATATCACAAACTACGTATTGAGGATGTGTCAGTCTATTTTGATATGAATATCAATCACAAATACTGACAGTATGTAGAATAATAAGAGATTGTAACTAACTAACTAACTAACCATCACGCCGTCTCTTCGAAGGGGTAGGCAGAAAGAATGGACTGCCACACTTTTTTTTCCTGACATATTTCTCTCGCTTCCTCAACATTCATACATCGTGTCATGCACGCGCGTCGATTTCTCTGACTCCTCACATGGCCGACATTCAATATTTGATTTATTTGATCGTGCCACGTTTTCCTCGGTCTTCCTCTATTTCTGGTTCCATTTACATCATTAACATATAATTTTTTTACCATTCTTTCTTCATTCATTCTTTCAATATGTCCAAACCATCTTAATGATCCTTTCATTATTTTGTTAATGACATCATCATTCGCACCGCATTCACTTCTTATATTTTCATTCGACACTCTATCATACACAGAGTATCCACACATTCGTCTAAGAGATCTCATTTCTACTGCATTTATTCTTCTTTCATCCTTCTTTTGCCAGTACTGTATAAGACACTGTATATTACTGTATAAATATGAGTACTGTATAAGTATAAGACATTTTACTGCTAGAAAAGGCAATTATTTATATCGACATATTTAATGCTTTGAATAGCGTTGATAGCCATGATTACCTATTATGATGTTTCAAAAATACTAATGAAAAAAAAACCGTTTTTTTTATTAGTCTTCCTTTGTTTAGTTTTTATTACATATTTACACCTGAGCGCACAATGGAGTTCTAGTGCCGACCCTTATGTGTGGAAGCGAAGCTTGGAGTTGGCAAAAGAAGGATGAAAGTAGGATAAATGCCGTAGAAATGAGGTCACTAAGAATAATGTGCGGAAAAACAATGTATGATAGAATATCAAATGATGAAGTAAGAAAGGAATGTAAAGCGGATGAATGCGTGATAAATAAAATCAAGAAAGGGTCATTAAGATGGTTTGGACATATGAAACGAATGGATGAGGGAAGAATGGTTAAAAAGATATATACAAGCAGTGTGAATGGAAAAAGAAGTCAAGGAAGGCCAAGGAAGACATGGCATGACCAATTTAATCAATTACTGAAAGGCGGCCATGTTCAAAGTAGGAACAATCGACGAGCGTGCATGTCACGATGTGTGAATGTAGAAGAAGCGCGAGAGTTATGTCAGGATAGAACAATGTGGCGATCCGTTCTCTCTGCCTACCTCTCCGGAGAAACGGCGTGATGGTTAGTTGTTAGTTAGTTTAGATGGAGGTATCCTCTGAAATATATCGTGTTTTTTAATATTTTGTGGATTATAAACAACGTTATTTTCAATTTCCAAAGTGTATTAATATAGAAATACACAGTGTCTTTGCTTTCAGTAAAAATAAATTAAAAATAAGTATTTGTTTCTTTAATATGGGGTCAACATATTACATAAAATAAATGTCTTGACTTCGAAATATAAGAAAATACAATTGCTTGAAAATTGCGAAAGAGGTGTTTCGCAAATATGAGGATAGAGGAACTCTCGTTTTATAGATTTTTGGTGACTTAACAAAGCGTAGAAAGAAATGAATGTGTTTCAAAGTAGAGAAAAAGTAACATGAGAAGAATGGTACATCTCTCAATGTATCAAACACCGGTTTAATGATAAAACAAGGATAATATATTGAAATGTGTGTAAAAGGAAAACGCATTTTCATTACATGGATCACCTTAAAATTAATGGATACAAGATGCATGTGATCGTTAACGAGGACAAGTAATCATAAATAATCAAATGTCTTACAATACTGATGACAGATGATAATAATGTCGATAACTTCAGCATGAAATCAAACGATCTTAAAAGCAAAATTATCGATTGACTGATTCTGTTTGGTATGACAAATATAATCACTCCTATTGTTTTGTGTTTATTTACCGGTAAGAATGAATGAACTCGTTCGTCGTATGGGACCAGCAGACCGCAAACAGATATCATAGACGATGATCAAGGCTAAAGTATTGAGTTTTCTCGGCGACTCGTTTATCAGGTCACGTTAATATTCCATTGAACTAATGTGATGAATGAAATAGTATCAATGCAGGGATCTAACAGACTTCCATATGACGATCATTAACGATATACACGCATACCTTCAGCAGTCACGGATTTAAAATAATTAAATAATATAATACTCGATACGAAACGATAAACAGATTATCTATTGAAGTTAATCTGCAAATCTTTAAGTAGATTTCACGTTATCATGCTTAAGATTCACTGCGTAAAAATACTCGGTAATTAGAAACGTGCATAAGCGTTATGCAATATAATAAACTGTTAATAAATATACACTGCTTATCCATTATTGATGGTTGTGCTCATATAGTATGTCGAAAGAAAAAATATGTATTGTTTCTTGAACAATGATGCAAAACTCTATATTAAATAATTATTACGAATGAAAACGTCCGTTTTTTAGAAAATTAATTATAATTTTTGGAATGACATGTTTTGCTTTTCTAAACATTATCAAACATCATAAACGGATATTTGGTAATGCCTTAGAAAGGCGAAATATGTCACTCCAAGAGTTATAATAAAGCGTCTAGGAAACGTTTTCATTTGTATTAATAATCGAAAGATAAAGATTTAGTTTTAGAAAAAAAAACATTCAAAGAAATATAGCACGAAAAAAAAACGCATTTCCGTTCATCTTCTTCGATTCGTTTTATATTGGCTTATACTATTATTAGAAATTATAGCTTCAACATGTGTTGTACTACTTATGTGTTATTGTTTTTTTTTCATCTTAACACAGCCGATTTTAAATGAATGAATAGCACATCGTTTTGATATAATTGATATTTTGTATTAAATTAGGATGGATAATTGTTAATTTTGTCGTTGTAATTGTGAGTATATGTATATGTATTTATGTTATTTATTGTTTCGGCATTTACTTTGTGGTAGGACATGATTAAATTGTAAATACAACAATTGTTTTTCACCACATGAGTACTTGTGGTGAAAAACAAGTGTTTTATTTACAATTTATATGTATTTATACATGTGTGTGTATCTATGTGTATGTGTGATTATATGTACCCATTAATAAACATTTATGTAAAACTTGTGATAGCATGTAATTGGCCTTCCTGTAATCTTACTTGGTATTTTTATTTATGTATGCAAATCGCTGTCTGTTACCCGAAATAAATATCATAAGTAAATAAAAACATACGTTCTACATTTATTTATTACATAAGTGACTCCTCTAAACCAACTTAATGGCCAAATGTGTTTGTTTTTTGTGTACATTATTTATACTCGTACTGAATGAACAATGGCAATGTCAGGTAATATGAATTTTTAAAACGTATCAAAAACTGTATCAAACTCCTTGTCCATATTTACACTCTCAAACGTGCTATTACGATAATGAACTCGGGATTCCGTCTGAATCCACTATCTAAAAAGGATATATTCGCAAAGCTCCGCGTGCCTGGATTATGCATGATACAGCGCCATTAATTTTCATTTGGTTAACTTTAGATGGGGTAATGCACTGGAGACGCAGTGACAAACTACGAGCACATGTTCTATTAACTTCAGACTGGAGGGGAAACTGCATGGTGGAACAAATTTGTTCGGAATTTCAGACGATAATTGCATGGCCGCTTGTAAAACCTGTTACTCACAAATGGTCGAGGAAGCAATATTCCTCAAATTTAAACACACTGATGCTATCGTTGGGTAAACGAGTGGAAATGATTGATTGAACGAAGTGGAAATGATTGCGTCAGAACATCTACGCAGGAATAAATAAAACAAATAATTGTTAACCGTACGCTTATATAGCTTATGAACTTTTGTTATGCCCAAAGTGCACACTAAAACGTTACATCTATATATAAATGTTTTCTTTCCCATAAAATATAATGAAACTTCTAGTAAACAAACGTTTACATTCGTACCTATTAATTATTTAATATTGAGTTTTACTTGATTGTTCAAGAAACAATAAAAACGAGTAAATGTTCTATACAAATCTTACAGGAGGGGCATGGAACAGAATACTAATGTCTGATCTAGGCGAAATCGAATAAATCCTAGAGATGAATAAGTTCTACTACTTTATAACGTATATAAAAATTATTGATCAAACGAATATCATAGACAGATTTTTATAAAAAATTAATATATAAATAAATCATTCAACAAATAAAAATACTTAAGATTTATTATATAATAATATTGTAAATTAAAATTTTTCATTATATGGTCAAAGCAATTTATAATCTAGTGCAAACTACTGCATGCACGCAATGTATTTAAATTTATACGTGATAATGTGTATTTGACCAGAATTCACCAGGAGTGCATACATTGTTGAATCAATAATAATCAATAGCGCTGAATAACCGCGTTTGGGAAGCACTTGCTGGCACGTACCATTACCCATTGAGGGAGTGAAACAACCCATCTGTCCACAACCAATAAGGGCTCGAATTAATTATTTCCCGCCACCAAGGTCGACCCTTACAGGGCAAACTCTCCCCTATGTATGTCGTGCGATTGTTGCATTGTTATAAAACGAACAGTACCCCGTAATGGGGGACAACCCTCAAATTCGCGAATTCGTATTATGTTTGTGAATTATGGGACGAACCTGCGCTGCTCTAGAATTTTATTCAATTTAAAATCAAATGGGATGTGGCTATTACGAAGAATCGTTTTTCATATGAGCTTTCAAACATGATTACGCTTGTATGAAAAAAATGGCGTATGACAAGGTCATAAATTTCCAAAAGCAATCTTATTATTGTATAACTTTACTTGCATTGATTGAATTCCCGCCAGAAATAGGAGAACGTCAAATAAGGACGACAAATAAACTATTTCCAAGTATCATTCTCCAAACGACTAAGTCCAAAATGTTTATAATTCATGAAATATGTGGGTTAATATAATATAGGTTTATATTCAAATTAATAAATAAAAATACTTTATGAATTTTCATTCATAAATTTCATCAATAATCTTAATATATAAGTGTATGCAAAGAGGTTACATCATAACTTCGTTGTGACGTTGTATATGACAGAATGATGCTTTTTATTTAGAGTCAAATGAAAAATTAGGAGACTGCTTTAAAAATATTAACACACGCAGAAAGATGATATGAATTCATCCAATTGAATCCAAGAAGACTGCAGCTGAACACCCATAATATAATATTTCAAAGATATGAAAGGGCAACCTTTTTTTTCGTCTTCTCATATTTCACATAATGCTGGCGCACTCCGCATCCCATATAATAAATGCACTTTAATAACGTTGTTAGCTTTTTATAAAGCGTATAAAAAGGGGGGCGCGTACAATATCCGGTCTGACGTCACGAAACAAAACAAAGCTGGATGCAAGCTTTCCGATCTGCGTTTGTTTTTTCAACATCCGTTTGTGTTCTTTTATTCTCCAATTCAACTCCATCCAGCTCCCTTTGCCCTCTGACAATAATTACATTATTTCGTTTGTCATAATGACAGAAATGATCGCTTCGGATGCCCAAGCACGCAATACATTGTCGGTTCGCATTGTCGGCTGATTGGTCATGCAATCATTTAATTGGTCGTGTCAATTCTTTTATTATATCGCATATAATACCGGTATCAAATATCTCCAACAAAAGCCTTTTCAAAGATGATAGATGATGAATGTATAAATAAAAAGTTTCATAATTAATTGATAAACAAAAAAATAATTCCATAGGATATGAATACAAATGTCCCATTCATTAAATAGTGTTGTAAAGAATATATGAAAACATACTTTATAAATATGGTAAGCACAGGCAATATGGAAGTGTCTAAATAAGAATTATTTAATGAAAATATTTAAATAAAATATAACAAAGAATGGAGAACAATAAAAAAGAATTTTATTTTCGGTTTAGGTTTTGATATTTTTTAATACGTTTATCATATATAATGATATTGAAAAAAATGCTAGTTTTGCTACCAAGCAATCTTAGGATACGATAACATCCAAAACCAAGAAATAATAAAATATAACTTGATGGAAACATAAGAAAAAAGCGATAAAAAGTTTAAAAAGGTACATTGAAAACAAATATAAATTCAAAAGGATTTAAAAATAAATAAATTAGGTACACAGTTGGTGTCAGGAGAGAAATTTTTCAAACCTTTTCCTACCTTTCTGAAGATATACAAAATAAGTTAATGCATATATATATTTTTAAATATGGAAGGATGTACAAAATAAAATAATTGCTGCTTGTAAATATAATAATTAAATAATAGATTCTTGTCATTTATATCAATTTTGAGATTAAAGCAGGCGCAGCTAATTTAACTCAACAAATTAAAGATCACTGAGTTTTCTTGTAGATTATCTGATTAGTCCCGCTGAAGAGTCATTGACCTGTCTTGGTTATTAAAACTCGTAGCGGTGACACTGCGCTCTGATGAGCATTTCTAGCAATTAGTTTAAACGGGAGACTCATGAGCGGCTGCTTGACTGGCCGTGAATTATGTTTTTTACAATTTACATCAATTAGTTATGTTAGAGATAGATGTAATTCAGTCTACATAACGCATTAATCCAACGCCAAGCACTCTCATGGGAGAGTAATAAAAATTATGTCTCAAAGTGCAACTTTATGAAAATGAGATAAACGTGGAAATATTAGTATTAACATAAACCAATATGTTTTTAAATTCAGATGGTTTGGACATATGGAACGAACGGATGAGGAAAAGAATGGTTACAAATTTATATTTATATAATAAGTATGTCATGTTATACATAGTGTGAATGGAAAAAGAAGTCGAGGAAGACCAACGAAGACAAGGCCATGTTCGAGGTAAGAACAATCGATGAGCCTAAGTGTCACGGTGTGTGATATGGAGGATGCGCGAGAATTATGTCAGGATAGAGCAGTGTGGTGATACATCCTCTCTACCTACCCCTCCGGACAACGGCGTAATGATTAGTTAAATTTGTTAGATTACCGTCTTCCTGACTATCTCAGAAATTATGTAAAAAAATACTTTTCATTCTTCTTCTTAGCTGGGCTTTGAAGTCGAGGATCGCTCACCCTCCATTTTCTTCATTCATTTTTCTCATCGACGGTGTGATCTTCTGTACGAGAACATGCCAATTCTTTGGGGACAGGTTCTCCCACAGATATCACAGGGGGGGGTTATGACGTCTCGTAATTTTTCTTCACTTCTGTACCGCATATGAATGGGAGATTTTTATCCCTAATACATGCTTCTTTCATGTCATTCAGTATCCAGCCTTACCAGGCGTTTAATTATCTTTAAGTGTAGAATACACTAGCAAAAAAACTTCCGCAAATTGACTCCTGCAGTCGTTGCGCAAGCTTAACATTGTGGTGAAATAGATATATATATTTATTTTTGTAAAATAACGATACGTATTCATAGACGTAATAAATAAAGTTAAGTCTGAGATGATGATGAAAAGAAATGATGTTGATTGAAATGGATTATCCAGACGTCCAGTGCTAATGTATAATCAAGTAGGTCCTAAACTATAAATATAATAGTACTCACATGTAGCGATGCTCCAGTTCGGTATAACTTAGTGGAGCGAATTCAGCTTAATTACTTCATTATTATTATCGCTCCTACGTTCATCACGCCTTCGTGTGTCATAACATCTAACTACGAAGGGATAACGCCACGACAGAACTGTTATGTCTCAATATCTGGTAGCTCGAGTGCTCGACCCAGTTACATACTCCAGATCGAAGGTTGTCGAATTTTCACGACCCAATATACCGATTACCAAAATTGATATTCGCGACAAGCAGCTCTGAAATTACGAATTTCCATTTTACGCGTCGTGAAATCTAATATTCTGTAAATATTGTTTAAGAAAAATGGTAAATAAAATAAAATATAGAAGGAATTTTCGCACACGCCACGGACAACTATATCATCAGAATTCTGCTGGCGAATCAAATAAATACGTAAAATTGAAAGTACGCAAAACGAAATAAAGTAAGATTCTCAACATATGAGTACATATATTTTATTATATTACATATGTTGTGTATGTGGATACAAACACAACATACGAGTATACACACATTTTAATATGAAAATACGTACCTTACATTTTTAGTTGCATTTTCAAACATGTTTTTAAATAACTAACTAATTAACCATCACGCCGTCTCCTGGATACACGACGATTTCTCCGACTCTTTACGTGACCGATATTTAATATTTGATTAAATTGATCATGACACGTTTTTCTTAGCCCTCCTCTATTTCTAATTCCGTTCACGTAGTTAAACAAAAGTTTCTTCAACATTCAGTCTTCGCTCATTCTTTTCATGTACCCAAACCATATTAACGACCTTTTCATTATTTTGTTCATAACCTTTTCATTCGCACCGCATCCACTTCTTATATATCCTAAAACTCATCATTAATCGCCTCATTTTCGTTGTTACCGGAAGCATACTCAAGAATACTCTCGTTAACTCAATTTTGAACCGAATCCACGTGAATCTTGGACTAACACATTCAACCCTTGCGTATTTAATAATTTATTAACAGAATGTATATTCTGTCATCCTTGGAGCTATATATTATTGGTATTAGGTATTTCAATTTGTTGTGCAATAATCACAATGTATAAAAATGTGTTTTTTTTTTTTACATTTACGCAAATAACATACGTGCAAATTTCTAATTATAGTGCATAATAATCAAAATATACACGTTCATACGCTTAATGCATTCTACCATCTATGAAGTCATATATTATCGTTATTAGGTATTTCGCGTCATTGTGCAATAAATAAAATGAATAAAAAATGATTTTTAAATTAACACTAACTTAACACAATTGCGAATTTATAATTATAGTGGTTTATCAAAATACATACAGCATTAAATTAAAATATACATACTTAAAAGAATAATATGATATATTGTCCATAATTTTGCAAAACTCTTACTTTTTTTATGAATTAAAACCCTGTTTTTTACTTTTAAGTTTATTTTTCTCGACATGTTTCGAAGGCTTATAGTTTATATCGTTCTCCCGATGATGAACGTGTAAGCCTTCGAAATATGCCGAGAAAAATAAACTCAAAAGTGGAAAAAACAGTGTTTTAATTCATAAAAATTCGTCATTAAAGAATTCCACAGTGTTAACGTCTTAAGTTTATCTAATACTATTACTTTTCAGATATGCGACTGCAAGCATTGTTAAAACAATATATTCACCCAAATTGTGACACTATGTTATGCAATTATTGTAATAATCCAATTATTTTATTACAATTTCAGTGCAAAGATCCTTTAAGTCAAAATATTTATTCTATGAATTACGCGGTGATCACTGCACTCGAAATAATCACGCGGCAAGTGTTCTTGTATGTACATTAAATATAATATTTGACTTACACATTTCACAGACGGTCCATATGCAGTAATTCTGTCATGGTGATCATTAGAAGCTCCGCGCCACCGAAACCGTTCACGGGTAAGTATAAGCATCTCGAATCTTCAATCAAGATATCCCTCGCGCTGGGAGATGTATCTTTGTCGGCATGGTCATGCCGAATCGAATAAGATATCGCGAGACGGCGGCCGATAGAATGGATGTGGTGATGATAAGATTAGCCACATGGAGCTCGATCAGTAATCGTCTTGTGATTAATAAGAAGCACGATTTACTAACGCAACGACTTGTGTAATTACTGAAAATGAACTGAAGAAAATGAACACCAAACAATGTTATTGCTACACGTACCAGCGAGCACAGACGCGTGAATGAGAATTTGTGGTGGTAGGAGGAACAAAAACTGTTGCAAAATATTGTGAAATATTTGCATAGTTCATTTTAAAATAGCTTGTAACAATTTATTTTAAATAATAAAATTCGATGCATAAATAACACAAGATATTTATATAAAATATTTGTGTAGGTAAACGAAAATTTTTGGTAGGATTTCATGGTTAATCCCCCCCACTGATTCTTCTAATTCAGAATGGTTTCGGTAGCTCCCGGCTATGTATTATACGAGTATATATTTTTATTTATTTAATAAATATTTTTATTATTCATGTGATATTCATTGAATATTTTTATTATTAATCCTCTTTATTGAAGTGATAATATTATTATCTACTGTTTCTTAAACGAGCATAATAAATTTTACTGTCGATTTGGTGGTATATAATTTGACAGATTCGGTTGTAATATATCATCAATCAGTATATATATAATATAATAATCAGTATAATAATAATAATCAGTATATATAATAAACTTGTTGAAACATACTTTTGTTTTAGCCTTCATCGAGAATTATGACTTATTTATTTTTATAAAATATGACACGATCAATTCAATCAAATAATTAATATCGGCTACGTAAGGAGACAGATAATTCGACGTGTGTGCATGACACGATGTATGAATGTTGAGAAAGCGTGAGAAGTATGTCAGAAAAAACAGAGTGATCAATTCTTTCTGCTCATCCTTTCGGAGAAACGGCGTGAAGGTTAGTTAGTAAGTTATGCGCCCTTGAGGTGATAACATCACAAAACAGCGCTTTAAAACATAGCATACTATTACTATTATTATTATTAAGTATTTAAAATGACTGTTATTAATATTATTTCGGCTATCACATTTAAAATTTAATTTAAAAAAAAAACTCAAAACGTAAAAATTTACATCAAGTGGATTTAAAAATGTAAACGTCAAAAGTCTTCTAAGTGTAAAGTATCAAATTGAAGTTCACTATTAACAAATTATACATTTTTATAATGGCAAAAATAATTATTGTCAACTAACAATTTGTTTTCAATAAACAGGACAGGAGCCAGTGGAATGCTTTTGTGAAGTAGGCCTAGTCCCACGACGAGATGTAGCGCCGAGAAGAAGAAGAAGAAGAACAACAAAAACTAGGTATAATTAACGATATGTATAATTAACATAAAATATTAGGTCCTTACAAATGAAATTGGCGTTTTGTATGGGAGGAATTTAAAGTTGATTTTTTTTAAATATAATATATTTATTTAATCAAAGTATGTACCATTGCTATCTATGCACTTTTGCCATCTCATAGGTAGTTCATCGATCCCTTTACTAAAAAAAACATTCGAACGGGAATCAATAAAATCTTTGAAGTCGGTTTGGACTGCCCCATCGGAGTTGAATTTTTTCCCTTGCAAGAAGTTATCCAAATTTCGAAAAAATAGTAATCTGTTGGGGCAAGGTCCGGAGAGTACGGTGGATGTCTTAGACATTCCAATTGAAGCTCTTCTAATTTGGTAACCGTCTGTTGTGCAGTGTGTGGTCTAGCGTTATCATTAAGCAGCAGTGGCCTAGAGCGATTAACCAGCCTCGGTTGTTTAGCAGCTAGCTTTTCCATCATGGTTTGCAGTTTCTGATAATAGACATCTGCCGTAATCGTCTGGCCAGATTTAAGAAAGCTGTAGTGAACGACACCAACACTAGTCCACCAAACGCTCACAAGTAACTTTTTTGGAGTCAATTTTCGCTTGGGGCATGGTTTGGCTGGTTCGGCAGGGTTCAGCCATTGCGATGAGCGCTTCCGATTATCATACAGGATCCACTTTTCATCACAGGTAATGATTTGATTCAAAATCCCTTCATTATTGTGCTGGTTGAGTAATGCAACGCAGCAGTCAACGCGCGTTTGTTGATTTGCTTCACTCAATTCGTGAGGTACCCACCTTCAAGCTTTTTCACCTTCCCAATTTGCTTCAAGTGGATTAAAACAGTTTTATCACTAACACCGCAGCCTGCAGCTAACTCAGACGTGGTTTGCGATGGATCCGCTTCCACAATAGCCTTCAATTCTTCATTATCAACTTTGGTCTCCGGCCGTCCACGGGGCTTGTTCTGCAGGTAGAAATTTCCAGAACGAAAACGTTGGAACCAAAAACGCACTGTGCTTTCTTTTGCGGCACCGTCGCCATACACATCATTAATCCTTCGAGCCGTTTCTGCAGCACTGGTGCCACGGTGGAACTCGTACTCGTAAATAACGCGATATTTCAAGTTTTCCATTTTGTAAACCGAGTGACGCAAAGAAAAAAAACAATTGAGGAAAAAACAAATGAATTATAATTTTCGAAACACAAATACTTGAGTAAATAGCTGTATAAATTTGAATTTGGAATTCCTAACCAAAGAGAAGTAATTTGAGATCAAAGTTGCCAGTACGGCAAAACGCCAATTTCATATGTAAGGACCTAATATTATATTTAAACGTTGTAAAATATTATATTTAAACGTAGAAGCGAAAAAAATCAATTTAAAACAAAACGCCTAAACCTATTTACATAACATACATAAAGATAAATATGTTTATCATACTTTCATGAATATGAATTATTGGTTTAATTATAGTTAAGGTGAAAGGAAATATCCTGAATTTACATATTACATTGTAAAGATTTGAAACTATTTATAAACTGCAATAGTTTTCAAATTGTGATAACGTTGAAACAGTAATCGAGAGATGACGGTTCTGTCTTTGGGATTACGTAAAGCCCCGCAAATTCATTGATTTAATTAATAGTCCGGGAGACCTAGGAAGAGGAGGAAGTACTCGGAAGTGTGGGAGTAGCGGGGAAGTTAATTACGTTCGCCTCCCTGGAGTTAAAAAATTACCCTAGCCTAGCCGGGGCGGCAGTGACTGTTAAAAATTGAAACTATTAATGTAATATGCTAAATTCGTGTTCCTATTAACGCTGCTATTTGTGTCGCTTTTGGGTCAGTTAGTGAGAAATATAACACAGTTTGAATTACTGTGGCGCTTTGTACTTAGCAAGTCTACGAATTTTAACTGCTCTACATAATAATTATACGTTAGTGCTTATTATCAAATGTGAAATAAAAATAATTGGTCACACTTTATACAATAATGTAGAACATCTAAGTTCCTATCGTCACAATTGCGCCATGTTGGTCCCGATACACGCAATACAAAATATCGATATGCGTGATTATCAAAATGAAGAAAAGAAATATATTATGTGCAATATACACAGTGCAAATGAAAGTGTTATCCACAAAATAATCATTTAGATGGTTTGGACATATGAAAAAAAATTAATGTAGAAATAATGTTAAAGAAAGAATTTGTAAACGATGTAAACACAGCAAGAAATAGAGGAAGACCGAGTAAAACGTGGCACGATCAATTCAACTAATAAACTAATTAACCATCACGCCGTTTCCAAGGAAGGGTAGGCAGAGATGATGGATCGCCACATTTTTCTATCCTGACATCACTCTCGCGCTTCTTCTACATTCACACATCGAGACATGCACGTTCGTCGATTGTTCCTACTTCGAACATGGCGGTCTTTAATTAATTGATTAATTTGGTCATGCCATGTCTTCCTTGGCCTACCTAGACTTCGTTTTCCATTCACACTACTTGTTTATTTCTTTTTAACCATTCTTTCCTCATCCATTCGTTCCATATGTCCAAACCATCTCAGTGACCCTTTCTTACATTCCTTTCTTACTACATCATTAGATATTCTATCATATATTATTTTTCCGCATATTCTTCTTAGTAACCTTATTTCCACGGCATTTATTCTACTTTCATCCTTCTTCTGCCAACTTCAACCTTCACTTTCATACATAAGGGTTGGCACTAGAACTCCATTATGCACTGCCATCTTGGCTTCAGTATATATTTCTATTTGCAGTAATCAATTCAATCAAATATTAAATATTGACTACGGGAGAAATCGAAGAATTTGATGTGCGTGCATGACACGATGTATGCATGTTGAGGAATCGAGAGAAGTATGTCAGGAAAGAACAGTGTGGCAGTCCATTCGTTCTGTATACGCCTTCGGGAATACGGCGTGATGGTTAGTTTATTGTTTTTTTATTACAATTTTTTAATACATGTGCTTTGGCGTCTTGCTAGGGATAATAAATTAAATATCCAAAAGCATGACTAGCCAAATATGTCATACAAAATCATGAGGACGTTTATAGAAGGGCAGTTTATATATTTTTACCATGTCTACTGCTTACATACAACTTGTAAATATTACTTCATTCGTTCATTTGTTTCATGTCTCCAAATCATCTCAGTGACGCTTTAGTAATTTAATTATGTACGCTTTCTTATACGAGTATACCATACACAATGTTATCCGACACGAATGCCTCTACCCACATATTCTACAGCAATTATCGTATTTTTAGATAAAAATTAAAATCACCGAACAAAATTCTTTGGTAGACCTTTACACGACTTTAGCAATCATACATAAACTAACTAACTAACTAACTAACCATCACGCCGTTTCCCCGAAGGGGTAGGCAGAAAGAATGGACTGCCACACTTTTCTTTCCTGACATATTTCTCTCGCTTCCTCAACATTCATACATCGTGTCATGCACTCGCGTCGATTTCTCTGACTCCTCACATGGCCGACATTCAATATTTGATTTATTTGATCATGCCACGTTTTCCTCGGTCTTCCTCTATTTCTGGTTCCATTTACATCATTAACACATAATTTTTTTACCATTCTTTCTTCATTCATTCTTTCAATATGTCCAAACCATCTTAATACTACTTCGAGAACTCGGGAGGGTGTTCGGCTTTTTGTCCCCGATAGATATATCCGACAGCGACAGCACAGATTGTTTTACCTACCGGCCGCCAGAACCAATCTGCCTCTGGTGACACCGGTGGGAAGAGCAATTAGTCTGCTGAACGCGGTCTCCTCGGAGATCGACGTCTTTCATGTTAGTGAAAGTACGTTCAGAAGGCAAATACTCTTAATTCTGGAGAGTATCCTGTCTTCCTAATGTTGAACCATCTCTTATGCGTTTCTGGTAGTATACGAGTACTATATATAATATATTATTTTACCTGTTCTCAATAGATGCCTTAAAAATAAATTTTGTAATGTCTGTTGATGAAATAAACTGATTTGATTTGATTTGATTTAATGATCCTTTCTTTATTTTGTTCATGACACCATCATTCGCACCGCATTCACTTCTTATATTTTCATTCGGCACTCTATCATACACAGAGTATCCACACATTCTTCTAAGAAATCTCATTTCAACTGCATTTATTCTACTTTCATCCTTCTTTTGCCAGTTCCATGCTTCGCTTTCAATACATAAGGGTCGGTAGAAGAACACCATACATAATACAAAAAATCAATATTCTTACAAATCAAAAGATATTCAAATAAATTTACTGTAGAAAGCGATTGTGTGTAAGTATGTAAATGTAATAAATAATGGAAGAGAGAATTCCAACCGAGAGTTCATGTAGAACGAATGGCCGGAGAAGAACCGGTAAGAAGGTAGAATATGATACAAACAAAGTTCGCCGACGAAAAGGATGCCAGATAAATAGTTACGGTCCAGTTATCCAGAATTCTGGTAGATTAACTTTATTGTGATGTAAACATCAAACAATATGACATAAAATGCATTGAAAAACAGTTTTTTTTCATTCCGTCACCAAGTTAAAAAAGTAAGAACAATACATTTTCATAAATTCAAATAGTTTTATCATTATTAAATATTTACTTTGAAATTTGCAACTTCGTTATGTTAAATTCCAGATTTTGCCAAAAATGGCAGTACACAGTGGAGTTCTAGTGCCAACCCTCATGTATGAAAGTGATGCTTGGAGCTGGCAAAAGAAGGGTGAAAGCAGGATAAACGCCGTTGAAATGAGATCACTAAGAAGAATGTGCGGGAAACGTTGTATGATAGAATACCGAAAGATGAAATAAGAAAGAAATGTAAGGCAGATGGATAAAATTAAAAAAGGATCCCTGAGAGAGTTTGGACATATGGAACGAATGGATGAGAGTAGAATGGTTAAAAAGTTGTACACAAGCGGCGTGAGTGGAAAAAGAAGCCGAGGACGTCCGAGGAAAACATGGCATAACCAAATAAATCAATTACTAAAAGGCGGTCATATTCGAAGTCGGAATAATCGACGTGCGTGCATGGTACGATGTATGAATAAAGACGAATCCCGAGAGGTATGCCAGGACAGAGCATTGTGGTGATCTATCCTCTCTACCTACCCCTCCGGGGAAATGGCGTGATGGTTAGTTAGTTAGTTAGTTAGTTATAAGCTGAAAATAAAGGTAATTGAAAGCTAAGCACTGTCTCATAGACCACAAACCAGATTTATTTATTATTATCAAATATCTTCATATTATAATATATATAATTGGTTTATCAAAACGCAAGGCGTTACAACTGTGAAATCCCATAACGATATTTTTTATGAATTAAACGCTGATATTTTCCATTTTTATCTTATTTTTATGGACATGCTTCGAAGGATTTATACCTTCATCGTTGGGAAAACAATATAATATCTAACTCAAGTTTATATCGCTCTCCAAATGATGAGTTATAAAACAATTGAAAAATGTGGAGAAAAATGAACTTAAAAGTGGAAAAAATTATGTTTTAAT
Source organism: Lepidostoma basale (assembly GCA_022606425.2). Taxonomy (NCBI): domain Eukaryota; kingdom Metazoa; phylum Arthropoda; class Insecta; order Trichoptera; family Lepidostomatidae; genus Lepidostoma; species Lepidostoma basale. The sequence continues at coordinate 174,665 of JAHDVF020000864.1, read as the reverse complement.
TCATAAAATTGATTTATTTATTTGAATGATTTTTGCATTAAGTAAGAGTCCAAATATATATAAAATGTATTAGTCTTTCATTTTAGAAATTAAAAAATATATATCCAATGAGATCGTGAGCATAAAAAAGAGAATTAGCTTTTTGTTTTACAAAAGCAAAACTAGAATGGAGGAGATGAAACGTTAGAGAACATGAACGTCTCTGCAGACGTTATTCTCGCGCAGGTAAACAGCGTAGTTTTTGACCTTAATGATTCTCTTTGTCTTAAATTTCTACGGCACGGAGATACATTACGCAAACATAAAAAATAAGGTGTTTAAAGGCGTGCTACAAAAGGTAAAATTCCTCGCATTGTGGGCGTAACACAATAATAACATAACTACCTTTTATTATTGGGAGTATCACTCAATCACCGTATTGGATATGATTAGTTGGTAGCTGACATTCACGTGTAGAGTTCATAACCTTCGCCATAGAACACGAGCAAAATGGAACATTACAATAATATTTCGGCCCGTTGTGTACCAACATTTACTAATGTAAAAATATTTCAACAGAATATAAATAATTGCTATAGATAATTCTAAATTCAAAAATTATTTACTTATTAAATGCTACAATAGACATAGTTCTAATAAAACATTTTAAAATTTGTGATAAAACCTTAGTTTTATACATATACACATTCCTAAAAACATCTCAACTAGAGGAATCAGAGAAATCGACATGTGTGCATGACACGATGTATGAATGGAAAGGAGGCGATAAGAAATGTATGTCAGGAAAGAATAGGTAAGCGTTCCATTATTTTTGCCTTACCCTTCTGGAAGATGGCATGATGTTTAGTTAGTTAGTTTTAAAAACAGCTCTGGAATTACCTTGGTTATCAATCATATTTTTTTATTATTAAAAAATGATATTTTTTTTATTCTTACTTTTAAATCTGAGGGATGGTCCAGCGGATAGATCATTTGGCTTCACATCTATGGGCGTGGATCCATAATGCAATTCGGTTCCTTCTTAATAAGCTTTCATATCTTAAACTGAAGACAACACTGTTCGTTAAGTCTTTTCCTATTGCGCCATTGTGGTAATTTTTTATAAAATAAATTATCAGATAAATAATATGTGTTCTCTGGTCAAAATCAATTGAATTTATTGTTTTAAACAAAAAATGAAGATTGAACCAAATAATAACTTTTGGTTGAATTTTTTTAATGACTAGGTACCTTAATGTACACAAAATGGAACATTCGTAACATTCGTATGGTCTGAAGTGAAATCGTAGAAAGAAGAATCTTATTTATTTTAAAACTTCGAAAATACGAACTTGGGAAAGAGGAAGTAGTGAGTGAACGCATTACATGAAAATATACTGAAAACAGAACAATTTAAATATCATATAGAATGTATAACATTCCCGGAAAACGGTAGAATTCTCGAAACTAGATCCGGTTTGTCATTGGAACTTCCTTCCTATCCATCCTATCGCTTATTAACACGGGGCCGCGGGTCCGTCGGTATAATTACCCAGTTTTATTTTAAAAAGCCACTTAACGAACCGTGAAAATCGTTTGACATGACTTATTAGTTGGCACGATGTGAATTCCTATTCAAGCGCTGGTATTCGCGATGTCCGGTACGCATTCATGGTCTCTGAAAGGGCGCTTGGACTGTACCTGCCAATACATTTCATTGATTAACGTTGATAACAGATGCTCCGGAATATTAACGGCCTATTGACTCGCATTGTCGCATTTAGGTAGGCATACAAAGTAATATAACTCAATACAAATGTTTCACAGATGGGTACTCTTTATGGATTCGTACAGACTTAGCTCATTGTCTGCGGGAAGGGTAGTAATTTATGTTTACTGGATTGATGGTGGCCGGCGGGAAGGGTATATATTATATACTCGTACATATAATACCTCTTTCGAGGACTCTGCGTAAACTGTTTAAAATGTATTTTTTATACAATTTTAGTGACATATTGTTAACACATTTGAAAGTAAACACAAAATTTAATGTTACAAATGTTTTTTTTAATTTCAAGATATTCGCAGACAATTTGTTAATTACAAATTGTTTGCGAATAGCTTAACATATTTCAGATTTATTTTGAGATTTTTCTATATGTGTTACTAACGCAAAAATGAATGTACAACGAAAGTTATTTGCTTAAACAAAATTTATCATTTTAGTCACAATCCATATGACTTATTCTATCTATAGTTATTAATATATTTTCTGATTTGTGCTGGTCAGACTATACTAATCTGATTATTTATAGATATCAGATATATTAGACAGTAGTAAGAAGTACTTTGTTTACAACGATATTTATATCTGAATGCAGGCATAGATGAATTATTGGAGCAACCTTTTAATGTAATATTTTTTCCACGTTATAATATACTCGTATTGATAAGAAGATAATCATGAAAAGGAAAGTGGATAAAAAACACCAACACTATAGGTACTACCTTTCAAGATTTATAATTGTTTTATTTGAATTTAAAAATCACTTTCGATTCGTAATTGCTATTACTTTAATTATCATAAGTTATTAACCATCACGCCGTTTCTCCGAGAGGGGTAGGCATAGAGAATTAACCGCCATTCTGTGCTATCCTGACGTTCTTCTCGAGCTTCCTCTCTATTTATAATCGTAACATGCACGCTCATTGATTTTTTCCGCCATTATTTTTTAATATTTGAATGAATGTTTTTTTTATATGTATGTGGTAGAAAATAATCGACTCTACTTAATGTAGGTATATATATAAATATAAGTAAATAAAATACCGTTGTTCATTAGCCTAAATAAATCACTAAATAAATACAGCACAGTTTATTTTTAAAAAAATCAGTGAAGATTTTAACATTGTTACAAAAGTAATAAAATACATTTTTACTCGCAGGACCCCTGTCGCCTCCAGAAACAAAACCCACGTCTGTTGGATCGGGAGCCAAGCGTTTTATCTCTTGAATTAACACCTACCCATTTGAGGATACATACAAATACCTTATGAAAACAATGTGTTAACAAATTAAGTGTTCAAAATTGCTCTTCAAGAAGTGACTAGGTATGATTTGCGAAATACAATAGAAAAGCTCAGAATGTCCATACATGATGTTTACTTTTATACATATTGCCATACATGCTTTGGAAGCAGAAGGTAACTTCTTGCACATCAAAACGACAAGCAAACAAAAAAATGCCTACACGCAAAGCTAGTATAAATAAACATTGAATATTCACATTGTTCAGTGAATAAATTCATACAAAGTACCTAATTTGAGAGATGTTGTTTTAACTAATGAAACTAGCGAAATGATAGGAACTATTGACGCACCTAATAAGCATTACTTTGAGGCATTATGTTAGATCAATAATGAACCGCCGAAAAAATAATGAACTTACGGTACCTTCCCAAAGTCAACACGTCATACGAGTAAAGTATTCTTTAAGCAAGACGTAAACAACGGTAAGTCTGAAAATATTTAAACTGATGAATATGACTAAAATGTTTCATTCCAACAATGATTCATATAAGCGAAAAAATGGCGGAAGACGAATGTTTTAATTTAATTAGAAACGTTATTAAGTGGACCAACTTAGTAACAGGGTAAAACTCTTTCGTACAACTGAGAATATTAATTATTCTCCTTAGTGAGAGTTAACGTCACGGAGTCCAACAGAAAGAAAAATGTTAAATTATTCAGAAATATAACTACTCTGTGAGTAAAATAACACGATTACATATAATTAAATAGTTCAATGCAAAAAAATGAATTTTTCATATTTTAATAAATAAAGTCTGTGGATATTAGACTAGAAACTACAGGCAATTGTTCAAATAATTCTCAATATAATAAAAAAATCATCGCTTGTGTTATGAACAAACATAAAAAATAAATATATGAAAGTGATTTTAGATGTTGTCATCGAAAGTCCTAAACTCACTTTAACCATTATAACTAGCTAACTTACTAACCAACCACGCCGTTTATCCGAAGGGATAGGCAGGAATAATGGACCGCCATACTATTCTTTCCTGATGTCATTCTCTCGATTCCTCAACATTAATATATCGTGTCATACACGCACCTCAATTTCACGCAGTCCTCTCATTTTAGTGATTTGAATATGCAGCGTTTTTCTCGAGCTTTCTCTATTTTCAGTCATTGGGGTTAGTTCAACTTAATAAATTTAAATACAACCCTTTTAAAAGATCATAATCTTATTATGTCCATTTGTCAAAATGTTTACAAAGTATTCGACCTTAACATAAGTAAAAATATGGGTTCTGTACTTTTTTCGTATTTTGGAGGTACAGTATTTTAATTCTTTAAAATGTATTGTAGAGAGGTACCTACTTACATCCGTGACACCGTCCGAGCGGACATGGCGGCGTGTATTGGATTTCACGGATCATTCATACCTATTGCCTAACAAAAGCTCCGAGCGGGTATCGAGTTCGGAGCCTACACTTCTAAATTGAGTGTGCGTCGCTTCATTAGCATAATAAATTTAGATAAAGCTCCCATAACGTTAACGAGTAATACAAATTCGTTTGGGCACAAAGGAGCGGTATTATGTCAACGCGGTGGAGGCATTGTGTGCTCCGAGATATTTACACGTGTGATCTTGTCGCTTCAGAATACATACACTCTCGCTGAGAGCCGGGGAATACTCAATTTAACTTTAAAATACATGTTAATATGTACCTACTAATCTAGTTTGCAATCGCAAAGACTGTGTAAACATATCAGAAAAGCTCTCAGAAAAGAGTATGTTAAAATAATTCTTCTTTTTCTTCAAGTGCCCTGTCGGGTCCCCCAACGCTGGCGATCACCTCGGCGAACCTGTCCCTTTCCTAGGTCGCTCGGAACATCTCCTCCATAAGTTGGAGAAGGTGGTACTTTTCCCCACGCAGTATATGACCCAGATGTGAGATCTTTCGAATCTTGATAGTTGATAATAGTTCCCTGTCAACTCAAGCTTGCTTCAGGACTTCGGTATTGGTAACCATATCTGTCCAGGGAACTCTGAGCATTCATTAAAATAATTGAAGATTTTTTTTAATCCTATGGATGCGAGACATGGACGTTGACTAGAGAAATAACGTTTAAAGTTAAAGTTGCACAGCGGGCCATGGAAAGATCCTCTTGGGTATTTCACCTATATACCATATAACCAACGCCAACGTGGAGATTGCGAGACGCAATAGGGTCACCAATCTAGGAGTACGCATTGCCAGGATGAAGTGGCAATGGGCTGGATCTGTGTGCCGACGGGAGGATGTAAGATGGAGCCAGACGGTTATTAAATGGAGGCTAAGGTTGGGCTGGAGAAGTGTAGGGAACAGCCCACCAAGTGTGCGGACGCGAAAAGGGCCTGGAGAACACTGGCGAGAGACCGAAAGGGATGGCGTGGGGGTAGAGAGGTTTATATACAGCAGTGGATGGAGACAGGCTGACGATGGAATCTTTTAGATTATTCCCAAAGTTGGGGAACGAATTGAAGTTTTTTTTTTCAACAAATCATAATATTTTTTTTGGGATCTTTGGTAATCCGTGTATTTTGTTATCGCCCTTCGTTCGAAGTTTCGGAGATCGTTGATACCTTGAAAATGGAGACTGCAACGATCTTTGAAACGTCGGTTGAACAAGATAATTTATTATTAATGAACAAGATACACGGATATACCCAAGATCCAAAAAAAAATCATCGTCAGTTTATTTCTCATGATATTATTTTGAAAATATGTTCCAAGAGGAGAAAAAATTGGTGATACGACAAAACAATTATTCCTGATATACTTATCATACGTTACATGTACATTTTCTTTGTGTTTCATTCGATTTCATATTTCCGCTTACCAAACAATGCGATTCTCATTGTAGTTCTCAAACTAGTAAACTAACAAATCAAACCTGCAGTCAAACTGTCAGAAACACGCTAGAACTGTTGTTTCACTATATTTCGAAAATAAACTTTAACAGAATACTGAAATGTGTTGTTATTTTGATTTTTGATCAAACTTTTACATAAAGGACTGGAGAATGCAAGGCGGATGAAATGGTTGTTAACAACATAGTTAAATAATTACTAATATAGAATGAAGAAATAATTTAAGTTTAATAATGGGCTTTAATGAGCACTAGGCCTAAGAAAATGTGAAAGACCAATTCAATCAAATTTAATATTTGACGGGCGTGCATTATATGAAAGTTGCAGAAGAAATTACACCAATAAAGAAATGTGGGACAGTTCATTCTCCCTGCTTATCTCTTTGAAGAAAAGACTTGATGGTTAGTTAGTTGGCAAAACATATTTAGATATGAAGAACCGAACAACATGTAATTTTCTGTTTATTATTCTAAGTTTGTATTTTATTTTAACAATACCTAAATTTTATTTTATTTCATTTATTTATTTACATATTTTTTAGTTTGTTGCACAACACCCCTTTCACCAATAAAGGACTTTTGTGTCCAGAAACATATTTATGTTAATGTTTGAATTAAATTTTTATTTGTATTTAAAAAAAAAGTATTGTACGAGTATTACAAAGTAAAAAATATTGTTCAATTATGAATCCGCAACATAAAGTAATGGTGAATATAAAAGAATTTCGCATTATATTGATCAAAAAACTCATTATTTAAAATCCAAAAAAAAATTATTTTTGCTGTATTCGTTTATTATGGTAGAATATATAAGAAAAAAACATTAACGCATATCCCAAAATACATGTGTTATTATCAGTCTTAGAACTCTTTGTTCATGCCGACAATTTTATTTAAATATTTACTGGAAATGTTTAGAAAAAAGGGTCGTATACTCCCTCAATAAATGCTTTGGTGGTTGAACTTCCCGGAATGCGCCCTAGCATATTCTTACACGTGGGTTGCACATGTGTAGGGTTTCGCATCGAGAAGTATGCATATGTTGCGGCTAGCCTCGCGCTGTAGCATTTTAGTATCACAGCATTATTATATTTCTTATGCTATATTTAGGACCTTGTCCTGTTATTTCTCGGAGCCAGTTCCTGGGATGTTGATTTCCAAACGTCTCGCCATCTTTTGGGTGGTCTTCCTAGAGGGGTCGGATGCCTGTTGGTACTTTATTTGCTGCTTTGATTATCAATCTTTAATACAATTATTTCTCATAAATACATTTTATGAAATATGAACTTTTTACGTTTTACCTATCATCTGTACACATCTTCAATGTTTTTGGAGAATAAAATCGTTATCAACTAACACTATAAATTCTATACTTCCATATTGATAGTTTGAGATGAAGTATATATTATATTATATTAATGCCACACTGAAGATGAACCATGCGAGTCAAATTCTCTACCTTAAAAATACCGTCATTTTGTTTAATTCAATTCAATTACTAAGGTAAGTGCATGTTACGATGAATGAATGCAGAGAAATCTCGAATGGTATGTCAGGATAGATCAGTATGGCGGTCCATCCTCTTTATCTACCCCTCCGGGGAAAAGGCGTGATGATTTGTTAGTTTAGTTTGTAAGTTATGTGGATTTAAATAATGTTTATGTAGATTTAAATAAAAACCATTTTAGTTATTCCTTTACAAATAAAATAAAGTTAAAATGTTGATATCTAACGTGACATGCGGAAAATCTTATGATGAAAAAAACGTTTTATATATAATAAATGCGAATTTCAAAATGATTTTAATATAAAATGATAAATTTACGTTATTTCTCAGGTAACATCGAGTAAGAAGCATAAAAAAGCTACTTACAAAATATTTCAATGTAAATTTACTTATGTAAGAAAGATTATGTTATCATTCTTTAGATATCTTCATACATGCATCTTTCTTGTGCTGTGAAAGAAGTATATGACTCTCTGTTTGATTTGAAGGATGTAAATTTTACGTGTCTGGCATAATATTTACGTTGGAATTGCATAAGAAATAATATTGCATCGGAAACGCGTTCCTGCAATATCAGAATACGGTGTATGTCGGAAGTCTATTTTACGATGTAATAAAGAGGGCAGGGTTTTTAGTCCGCGATAAAATATTGATAGATCGAGGAAAGTTGGGTTCCATGGCTGGCATATGCGAGAAAATGCAAGCCAGTGTTATCCAAATGCCAAAACGGATTTACGCCATGGGGAAATGCCAGTGCCGGATCCACCATTGAATACAAAAGTTTACAATAACCAGGGCGCGTATCGATTGCAGGTTACCCAGAAAAAATATGTTGAAAACCATAATTTTTTCATAAATTTTTATAACATCGCGATCCTTTTGTTTACTATTTTCACATAAAGAAGAGGTGCTTGAGAGGAAAAATAAAATAATATGATAATGACCTTCAATAAGGATTCCAAACATGGTGACATCAGTCTGACGGTATTTTTTCCTGTTATTTTGATTAACAATGATATTATATTATACAATATTATATGAGCACTGTCCCGCCGACTACGTTCACTACAGTGTTGTTGAAATAAAATAATAAAAAAACTAACTAACTAACTTATAATCACGCCGTCTCTCCGAAGGGGTAAGCAGAAAGAATGGACTGCCACACTTTAACCGATGCGGCACTCCATCCTTATTTTTTACGCCCCCACGGGATACGCGGTGTAATGGGTTGCAAACCTCATCGCCACCAATAGGGATTTAAAAAATATATAAACATACGTAAAAATTAACTAACTAACCATCGCGCCGTCTTCTTTAGGGGTAGGAAGAAATATTGGACCGCCACGCTGTTCTTTTCTGACATAATTTTGTCGTTTCCTCAACATCCACACATCGTGTTATATACGCACGTCGATTTCTCCGACTTCTCACGTGACCGACATTCAATATTTGATTGATTTGATTGTGCTATTTTTTTTTTCGGACCTTCTCTATTTCTAGATCCGTTTACAGCGATAATATATTGTTATTTTTTACCATTTTTTCTTTATTCATTCTTCCCATATATCATTAATGATCCTTTCATTATTTTTAAATATATGCATATCTTTTTTTGATAAATTAATACGGTAAGTATAATTTCCTCGATCTTGGGTGTGTCGTTTTTTAATTTTCCATATTCAGGATGATCTCAGAGGTAACTACAAGACTACTACAAGGCAAAAAACCAAATTCCATAATAAATTATTCGTTTAAATACATTGCCCGATTTACGCTAATGTGCGGGAATTATATTAATAATAATAATATATTTAGATGATTTATGGATAAATAGTGTTAATTATAAATGGAGCCAAATGTATAAAAAATCAAAAATGAGTTTTTGATGCCAATTAGTTTTAATTATAAAGGCCAATAAATGTGCAAAATGATTCAATAATATAGTTTAAACGTCACCCTATAGATGTCACCCGTGGAATATGACATATGTAACATAAAACAGTTTATGCTTATTTTGACTGCTTTATGTTTAAACCACTTGGCACGCTTGAAATGTCTTATGTAATGTAAGCCTCCAAATTTTCTGGTGATAAATATTGAATAATAATTTTGAGATGGACCTATAATAAATGTCGAAATTTTTATATGAAATAAAACACTTTTGGGTTCATTTTCTTAGACATGTATTGAAGATTTTACACCTTCATCATCGGGAGAACGACAAAAACTTAAAAACTGAGTTTTTAACGTTTTCCCGATGATGAAAGTCACGTTGAGAAAAATAAACTCAAAAGTGTTTAAAAAAACAGTGCTATTATTCATAAAAAAATCATCAGAATTGAATTCCACATTAAATTTATTTATGCCTTAATTATATAAAAACCGCTGAAATCTTTATTCTGGATTGTGTGATGAAAGTCTTTTACATAAGTGTTGCCGACTCTGAACAAATTTCAAAGCCCGCGGAATGTGACGCCATGCGGCGTTTTATATCCGTTTCTATGGGAATGCTAGCAGGAAGCCAGGGAGAGCGAGTTTTTTTATAGCCTTTTCTACTGAGCTGGGTGAAATTGGTTTCAGGTTTTGAACTTCGTTTATTAAAAACAAAGTATTATTGTAGAAGCGGGAATGTAGGACACATTTCTATTGTATGTTTTATTGCTCAGTATAATAGAAGAGAATAATCGAATCATTCAATTGAAACACGTGCTGCAGCTGTATTCAGGGGGAGTTTGTATTTAAAGTAGAGGGCAGGCGAAGTGAATTGTTTCGAGGAGGAATCTTCTAGAAGCGTGCGTGTGAATTATGGTGTCATTGTTTCGAAATGTTGCGCATCGCTTAATTTTTTTTTCAAACGTCGATATAATTATAACACGTTTATTGATTGATGAATATATGACCCGAATTTTTATGAATTAATATATTGTTTTTCTATGTTAAAAAAAAAAAATTCTCTATATTTTGAAGATATACGATATATTATAAATCATTTATCATCGAGAGATAGATATAAACTTAAAAAATATGTCGTTTTTTAGAAAATGAAGCTATTATATCTCCGAAACACGTCAGTAAAATAGAATCTCAAAAAATGTAAAAAACAGATTTGTTTTAAAAAAACTAATTATGGAATTCGATTGTATTCAGGACATTTATTTAATTAAAAATATAGTATAATAGATAAAAAGCAACATACGAGTATGCTATATTGTATTGTATAAAATCGTATAAGTAAGTTATGAAACTAAATTTAAAACTATAAATAAACTAAACGAGTGTCAAATCTGAGCTTGGAAAAATGCAAATTGTTAAGGGAAAGATTCGTTTCGTATTCATAATTGAACTCTGGTTACATATATCACGTGCCAAACGTTTTCTTCCCTAAATCATTATTATTAAATGAACATTTTATCATGTAATAAAAAATGCTTACTTGGATAATTTCATAATGTCCTAAATGTAATAATAAAAGATAACCTAAAACTCAAAACAGTACATATTTATTAAATACTACATAATATAAATAATAAAAACAAAGTTCGATAAAAAAATATCATGAAGAGTTCGATAACAATTTTTCAGTTTTTAAAAATACAGTGTTGATTAGATAATCCATTGTTTTGGCGGAAACACTTTGATATTTCAACATTATTAACTGTTTAGATAAAAAATCTTTTTTATAATTATCCCAATTGATTATATTATTTTGTCGCGACAACTGTTTTGCTTACCCGATATAAGCATCGTCAGGTCTTACAATCAACTACGAAAGGAAAGACCTGACAATGCTAAGATCGTTTAGAAACTGCTGTCCCGACAAAATATAATCAATTGTGATATATATAAAAAAAGTGTTATATTTAAACAGTTAAAATAAAATAATTTTAACGTCGTGAGTTTATCCAAAATACATAAATTTACTTTAATATATAATAGTACCGTAGAGAAAAGGAAAACTAAATACCAAGTATTTATTTAACTAATACACGTTGACACTCACACATAAAATATTACATACATAATCTAAAAAAAACTAAATGATATTTTTTTTAAATATATAATGGTACCCAAAGTAAGTACCCTAATGTAATATTAAGTATACAATTAGAAACCATAATAATACCTTTAATACTATAGCACATATGGACAAATAGTAAAATAGACTTTTAAGCAACGTATAGTCGATAGTAAAATAGAATTTTATAGACGTTTTATAGGAGGTACCCACGATAAAATTCGCCGCAGGGTTAATAAAGAATGAAGAGCGGAATAGCTGAGAGGCTGCCGCGGCGGGCAGATGAGACCGGCAAGTGGGTCATCCTCCATTGTCCGTCCCAGCGGACCATGGCACTGGTAAATTGCTCATCTTCTCCAGCTCTCTCAAGCTTTAACATAGGTCAGGTTTTATTTATTATATATCCACAGATCCACCATATTCCGAATACATATTGTAGATATAATAAAGATATAATATAAGAAGGGAATGCGGTGCGAATGATGGTGTAATGAACAAAATAATGAAAGGATCATTAAGATGGTTTGGACATATGGAAAGAATGAATTAAGAAAGAATGGTAAAAAAATATATATGTTAACGATGTAAATGGAACCAGAAATAGAGGATACCGAGGAAAACGTGGCACGATCAAATAAATCAAATATTGAATGTCAGCCAGGTGAGGAGTCAGAGAAATCGACGCGCGTGCATGACACGATGTATGAATGTTGAGGAAGCGAGAGAAATATATCAGGAGAGAAAAGTGTGGCAGACCATTCTTTCTGCCTACCCCTTCGGGGAGACGGCGTGATGGTTAGTTAGTTTTTTTTTTTTATAATTAAGATGTAATAAAGTACGTATCTAAATAATTTATTTTAAATTTAAAAAAAAATGGTTGTATAACAATATCTTTCTGGTAGCTGGGTTAGCATCTATGGAATATTTTTAAATATCTGTTCATAAAAAAATTGAAATGTATAACATTAGTAGATTAATCAACTTACTTATTTTACAATAGAATAAGATAAATAAATAATTTTAGCTGCTGAAATAACCAATTTTACACAAAAATGGAATTTTTAACATTAATACCAAATTTATTGTATCTTGAACAATAATGTAAAACTCCATATAAATTAATTAATACGAATGAAAACGTCAGTTTTCTAGAAGTTTTATTATATTTTATGGGAATGGCATGTTTCGCCCTTCTAAAGCATTATCAAAATATGCATTTGATAGTGCCTTAGAAGGGCGAACATGTCATTCCCATAAGATATAATAAACCTTCTAGAAAACTCACGTTTTCATTCGTATTAATTATGCAATACCTAATATTAACAACACATACCTTTGATGCATAAATGATCCGACAGATTTCAGTCTTAGCTGGAAACCCATCTTATTCATTTTTCATTCCCAAATTAAAACTTGTATATTTGTTTTATCATACTTTATAACTTTACACTAATATCAGATGCAGCGTTCATATATAGATTTTTAGATTTAAAACAAGTCTTAATGCGCGCTTGAGGTGATTACATCACAAAAACGGCTTTTTAAAAGTTAGCGTATTCTTATTATTTTTATTAACGTCTGGTCACGACGGAGTTGAGAACAGGACAAACATTGCTTAAATGTTGATTACTGTTATAAAACTCAATAAAATATTTAATTTAAAAATAGTAAAATCTGAAATAAGATACATTCTTGGAAATCGTGATATGAGGTGAAAATATTTATTATCAAAAAAATTACGAATTAATTAATTAACAAAATAAAAACTGAAGGTAATTGTGGAATCGGCAGGATATGCATTTCTTGACTCCAATATATTTCTGAGTGAATTGGTAGTGGTTCAAAATTGTTGAAGAACTTTTTCGCTTAACTCGAGAGAGAGAGAGAGAGAGAGAGAGAGAGAGAGAGAGAGAGAGAGAGAGAGAGAGAGAGAGAGGCTTCCTCTCAAGAAAACCTTACAGGACATGTGAAAAATGAGAAGATTTACTTTTAAAAGAATTTCAATTATAGGATTATTTAAATGTAATTAACATTTTCTAAAGAAATTTAAATATTAATAGAATTTACCGGGAATCGCATCTATCATATTTAAATAGACAAAAATAAGTTGCCACAACTGAAATTGCATTTCTTGCTGTTATCTCACAAGGTATATTTTTGCACTTTGATAATGAGAATTGCACTTATTTAAAAAAAAAAACTTTTATTAAGTAAGACAAAATAAATAGAACCAGATGAATTTTAAGTACGCTTTTTTACGCGTGATAATCAGATATATAATTTAATAATAAAAAATACCATAGTGTAAATTTGGTGTGATTTATGACAATACAAATTATGGTAACAAATCAAAGCCTTTATTGATAAAATAGAGCATGTTAAAATATTGAACAAATTTACTCGGAGAGCATTAATATCATCTACGGCGACCGATTGAACGTTACGTTAACCAGTGGAACATTCTCCAAGATATTAATTTCAAATGAAAGAGAATTTATTGCCTACACCTGGCCCTGCAAACTCCACTAGAGTAAAGCATAACTCAATGACTGTGGAAACATTTTGAACTCTTTGATAAATCGGTTTGGAATATGAATAAAGTTTTAATAATCTTTGGTTCGTCTCACAAAGTGCATTTACCAAATAAATTTTAAAAAAATATACACTTAATTAGCAACGTTGCAAACAGAACAAGGAAAGATTCACAATGATCGGCCCAAAAAAGGATGGTATGAAAAAATCAATTTATTATTTAAAAACCGCTTCATTCGAAGTCGAAAAAATCGACGATAGTGTAAGTGTTACGATGTAAGTATTAATATAGAGAAAGCTCAGGATGTATGTCAGGATAGATCAGTATGGCAGCCCATCCTTTCTACCTACCCCTCCAGGGAAATATGGTGATGGTGACTACTTTTTTTCATTCACTATGATAATTTGGAGATATGGAAAGCTTGAATTGTCAATAAAATATTAGTTAATGATAAGTGATGTGACGTAAATCTATTTTATTTGGTAATTTTTGAAGTCTTTAACAAGCAACTAGTTTAATAAAACGTTGTAGAATGAGTAGCGATGAGAGAAGAATGTTTGGATAAAACCTGACGATGCAATTTAAACCCCCAAGAAACAACACAATTATAAGTAAAACATTAATATTTGTAAGTTTTCTAGTTTTAATGCAAGTTTCTATGATCGTGCTTTCGGCATTGCGAGTCTGTTGGCGTAGAATAACCTCCATTTTAGTAATAAGTATTAGGTAAATAGTGACGTTAAATTTAAGAAACTTCTAAGACTGCACTGTTCGGTCAGTCTTTTCCTAGTACGCCCTTGGAGTAATTGATTTTACAAAACGGCGCACTTAAAATATAAGTCATCAAAATAATAATAATAATAATGAAGCATACATGTACATTTAAAAATGATTTTACTGAAATCTCTTAATGGAAGTTGATTTTAAATGATAATGAAATAAAACGATGCTTTTAAATTACTTCCAATATTGTCTTTAGTTTGACAGCGACCGGTTTCGCCAGGCTCGCTGGCATCGACAGACTGGTCAAACCGGCTGCTGGCGAAACCTGTCGCTGTCGAAGTAAAGACAAAAGTGGAAGTAGTTAAAAAACATTCCTTTATTTAATTATTATTATAATTTTTTTTAATTATGTGTCAAATAAATGTGTCAAGTCCGAGTGTCATTGCGAACGTTAACAAATTAATCAACACATACATTTTTTAATATACTTTGTTACTCATATACATACATTATTACGAAACAAGGCGATTCGTTACGGGAACCACCCTACATACTAAATATTATATGGACCAGAATTTTAATGCTGTACATCTCATATAAAGTTCTCATGGGTCATGAAACACAATATACGGGCAAATGGACCAAAAGTGCTACGTTCTGCATCCACCAGCACAAAATAAAATACAAAATGGAGGATATTTTACTGTTGAGGTGGAATGGTGCATTAAAAGAATTATATAAAATTTTAAGTATAGGGGTAGTTATTAAGATAATATAGTACTTTGTTATGGCCTAATATGATCCCCAATTTAATGGGAAAAGCACAAAAAATATTTGAATTCGGAATTCATGAAATATTATAAAAACCCTGGAAACGCTCAGTACAATTGTCGATGGTTACTAGAAATTTGCTCATTGATGCGACCTAACGATTGCGATTTTTTATAAATTAAAAACGTTTTTTTTTTGTAGAAAGTGGAAAAATTTAATTCATAAAAAACACCATTATGGAATTCCACAGTGTAAACGCCTTATGTTTATTAAAATGACCTAATAATTGTTTAGAAAAGTGATTGTCATTTGTAATATTTTATTTTTTGTAAATAATATTATAAGAATTTTAATAGAAGCGTATTGACAGGCGTAATTGACGAAATTGATCGACTTAAGAATCCAGTTCCATTACAGAAAAATATTACATTATACATATAACCGTGTTAAATCGCGATTAACCCATTCTCTTAGATAGTAAAATACATAAACTATTTAATTTGGACATAATGATAATTAAAACGACGCGCGTGCATGACACGAAGTATGAATGTTAAGGAAGCGAGAGAAATATGTCAAGAAAGAAAATTGTGGCAGTCCATTATTTCTGCCTACCCCTTCGGGGAGACGGCGTGATGGTTAGTTAGTTAGTTACTATATACTCGTATTATTATGAAATTTGTACTCAAATAAAATTTTACGTAATCAAATGAATAATGTTTGAGCAGAACTGTTTTTGATGTCCATACAATAGAAACGCATAAATTCTGGGTACTTAATTGATATCGCGTTTCGTCTTTTGATTAAACGTTTTAAGGAATTCGAAAATTTAGTCGAATATAATTAAGATTTACTATCTTAGTCAATTGCATTCATTTAGTGATCGTCTTTGTTTTGTAAAGAAGACGTAATTGAAAAAGACAGAGTCGATTAAACTCAGATAAATAGAAGTCAAGTCAAATTCTCTTTTAGGGTATAAGCAATCCCCTAGTTATTTATGCATATTAGAAAAGTTTGTTTTATTAAATACACAGTGTGATATTCTAGACTAATAGACGTATAATAAAGCAAGGAAGCTGTTAACAACTTCAAGCATTACCATGAATTAACTTAGTTTAAAAATATAATATTTCGAATATGCGAATTTTTATGAATTAAAACAATGTTTTTTCCACTTTTGAGTTTATTTTTCTCGACATGTTTCGAAGGCTTACACCTTCATCACCGGGAGAACGATATATCGTTTTATGAAAAATGATAAATAAAACCACGGTAAATAAATCGAATAAATAATGGTGATCGAGTTGTTACCATTGTTGAAAATATTGTATATAGAACGAATATCGGCAAATTTCACTCCATATTTTTGTGCTGTCAACACACACTATTATATTCGAATTCAATGTCCTTCGTTGAAATGGAAGCCCCAAACTACAATGGAATTTAATTGAGGCAAGGTGATAGAAACGTTTCTGTTGTAAAGTCGTTCATATTCGTATAGACACGATGACTTGTGGCGGATTGTACCGGGGGCGGGGCACACAATGCAACCTCTTTAGTGTAACTTATATCTAGCATTATATGCGGCGACAATGGCACGGTCCAAGGCGCGAGTTGTCTGCGAAAGCTATTTGATACCTTTGGTAACGGTCCTTTGTTAGGTGTTGCTGCCGTTTAACTCATACAAGTTAAAAAAAACAACCATTCCTTTAAAGGTATATTTATGCATGTCCCAGAAATTACATGGAAATAGTGATTTACAACGTATAATATTGATGAAAGCGTTCGTTGTAATAAAGTCATTTTTTATTAAATGAGTATGATATTTTTTGCCTCGCAGCAATGTGACACATATTAATCCCATGAAACATAATATAACTCCTAGAAATCCGACGTTTTTAATGATAAATAAATTAAAATAAGGTCTCAGAATAATCAGATAAATGTGATATAGCAACACAATATTTACAATAAATGTAACTAAAATATAAATATAACTAACTAACTAACTAACCATCACGCCGTCTCCCCGAAGATAAGTAGAAAAAATAGACCACCACACTGTTCTGCCTGACACACATCTCTCTTCATTCCTCTACATTCATAGATCGTGTCATGCACGCACGTAGATTTCTTAGACTCATTTGATTGACTTGATTGCGCCAAGTTTTCCTCGGCCTTCCTCTATTTCTAGCTCCGTTCGTGTCGTTTACAAATACCTTCTTAACCATTCTGTCTTTCCTCATTCTTTCCATGTGTCCAAACCAACTAAACGATCCTTTCATTATTTTGTTCCTAACACTTTCATTTGCACCGTATTCAATTCTTATTATATAAATATAATAAATAAAGGTGTGTTTTTCATTAATAAGTGCAAAAACACTTAATTAGATTTTTATAAATTTAATGTTATAAATAAGTAAAAGTAAATATGTTAAATGTATTAAATGTATGAAGTATAATATATAAATACCATATTATGTTACTAAGAATATAGTAAATCAAGTAATGAAATCTAACAGATGGAACAAAACTCAATACTTAGTCAAGATAATCAAAATTTTAATATTCAATAACGTTTTTGTCTACACCTCAAGGAAACGGCGTGAAACTTCACGCCGTTTCACTTATCTAAGTTAAATAAAAATAAACGTAAAATTTTAAGGAAAGAATGAAAGGGTAAACCACACTAAAGAAAATTTGAATGTGTTTGCATCCAGCACAGGCAGGAGTATTTATGATGAATGTGATCTAATAATGAAGAAATAACATTTAGAATGCAAAGCAGCAGAAAAGTATTGCCTGTGAAACGCGAGCGCCCCCAGAGGCATACGAGCCGACGCGACGCACAGAATCATAAATATTCATAATTCGGGTCAAGGAAACGAGAAGGTGAAATAATATATACCCGAGGAAAGGGTATTTCCGAGCTTTCTTTCGGGGATTGATGAAGATGGATGGAGCCGGTGCGACACACACACGTACCGCACCTAACTAAAAAGCAAATTGTTGTTTTCGTGCTCTGGGTACGGAATCGCGGAAATAGAAAACTTAAGCAAATATTGAATAGAGCAACTAAACTCGAAAAATAGTTTCATATTGTTGTATTGTATTCATTGTCTCACAAGATTCGCTTACGAGTCAAATCATACTAGACTTATACAAAATATGGTACAAAAACTAAAATTCGTCTGCATTTATTATTGTTGATTTACATTTAAATAAATGTTGGAAAACTTAACACTTTCAAAACACTTTATTTAGACATTTTTCGGATGATTCTTATCTATCTGAAGGATTCTAAACATTCTTTAGAATGATTAGAGTTATTCGTTATGTGTCTTGAATAGTGAGTTTTTCATGTTATTAAAATATGTTATTTAAAGAGTATACAAGTAAATAATGAAGACAAAAAAATTGTATACAATTTTTTATTATTATTATATATTAAGTGTGCTTCCACTTGTGTTTAACGTCGACGGATTTCAGCAACTTCTGGTGACAAGAAGATGGCAGCAAGCTGCCGTAACCGGTCGACGTTAAACGCAAATGGAAGCACACTAAACATATACCTAATAATAAAGAAATGTTGTAAATACATTTTTTGTTTTCGTTATTTAAAATGAACTTCTACCATGAAATTTCAATTAAAAATATTAAGTATACAATTTAAAATAAGAAAAGCTATGACACAGTTTTAAATATTTTACAAGGAATTTTATCATAACCTAATCTACGTAATATACATCAAAAATGACATGCCACTAGGTTTGAAATTGGCGCAATGAACATAATGAAAACATGCATCATTCGCTATATCCGACATCTTCGGTGAAAGGATATCTTCTACTTTTATTTGTATGAAATGTCATCATTAGCTCAATTATGGAGCTATTGTGAGGGCTAGCACGAGTAGAATAATTGACTTTGCATAAAACTAAGTGCATTTTAAATAATCTTTTTATTAAAATTTGCAAGTGATATTTTGTACCAATAATACTAAAGGAAGATAAAATATATCGTTCATAAAATACTTGGGATTTTGAATAATTATGGAATTTAATTGGACTTAGAGGCTAAATAATACAACAGCAAATAATCAAGACGTATCACGTATAATAAATATTTCTAGCTTACACACATATTTTCCGAGTTACCTAGGTTCTTAAGGAAGGTACGCACTCGTGTATTGTTCACGAGATCATTAATCAAACGTTACTTGGAATTGTAACAATGACATATTCTAATTCTCAAAATGTATTAATCATTATGCCTATTGTTTTCAATAAGGCAAAGGGAGTGAAGAGAAAGCTTAACAACAATGCAAGAAATGTTGAGAATTATGTTTAAATGTACCATATATGTGGAATACATAAAGGTATGTGAGAAAATTGGAACTATATAAAGATACAATTATTTTGATACTACGATCAAATCAATCAGATCTTAAATGTCAGCCACATGAAAAGTCAGAGAATTCAACGGGCGTGCATTACACGATGTTTGCATGTTAAATAATCGATAGAAGTATGCCAGGAAAGAACAGCGTGGCGGTCCATTCTTTCTACCTACCTCTTCGATGAGATGGCGTGATGGTTAGTTAGGTAGTCACGAAAATTATAATTGATTCATAATTCGAATTAATTATTATTTTGTTTAATCACTATTTGCATCATTACAGCGCAAGCCAAATCGATGTAAAGGGTAAAGCTATTATATTGATTCTCATGACATGGGATAGGTAGCTAATCTATCGCCATTTTATTGTCACGTGAATTCTACACCAGACCAAAGATAGCGTGACAATCACACTGCCATCTCCGGGAATGTATTACGAGGCATTCGGTGTGAAAGTCATAGGACTTGCCACTCGGACACGAAGGTCTTCAATGTCGTCTAAACCGTCATGGGTTATGCGATTAAATATTATATATTGTATATTAAAATGATTTTAATGTTACGGGTTCCTAAATTAATATCCTTATTTTCTAGTATCATTTTTGTTCCATTAAAGGTTATTTTGTTATTTTTAAACTTCCCCGTCTTTGAATTTCTGAATTTATATCCGCACAATATTTAAACCAGGCTGTTCTTAAACTCTATTGTTATTGGAAGTTATTTGGCTTAGGCCGACTCAATAATATGGATTTATTTATTTGCGAGAGCATATGTTTTCTCATGTTCCCAAATTCAATTAACTCATGGTCAATTATTATCAAAATAAAAGTATTTATAATAGTAAAATTGATGTGGAACTGTATTCATCCACCTGAAAAAATTCGCGAGACACTCATCGAATGTTCCTAATTCGCTTTTTACGTTACGATTACCAATAAGTGGTTAATGTAAGATTATCAAATAATTCGGCCCAACGAAAAGCCATTTGGAGTCCGGAGAGATGTATGACCGTTATGTTCAATTATATTCCTAATCATTCGATTCGACCAATTGCAGACCCAGCGACCTGCCGGCTACTTAACCAGAAATGCTCCGTTACGAGATAATATAGGAATGATGAAAACGGCTGAATTGAATCGAATTTTACGTGTTTTTTTTGTGGTTATGATTACGAAGAAAATAGATAATTTGGGCACTTTTAATGCAGTCAATTCACTTGCAGACAAGAAATTACTATGCGATTACATTGTAAAATTATTGTATTACAAAATGTAATTTAATATCTTCATCGAAGATATTTTATAAAATTATAGATACATGTTTTAAAAATTAATTTACAGGAGCAAAAATATTTGTTGGGAGCAAATTCAATTTTATAATAAAGGTTAAACCCGAAAGCTATAGAAAAGTACAATTGCTTTTTTTTGGTAAATTTAAGGTATGCTCTAGAATTATAAATAATGAACCCATCTGATTTTTTATCCATTAATATGAGATTGCCTAATAAATTTATAATAAGATAAACAAAAAAATATACCTGTGATTAAAAATGTAGTTTGTAAATGAATAGCTTAATCAAAGGATATTAATTTATCTCATGTTTAAACATGTTGATGATGATGATAATGATTATTTTTATAGCGCCATTATTGTGAGAGATTCATTTCAAGGCGTATAAGAAGTAGAATACCATATGACGAATTTATTAAAACACTATTTTTATCTACTTTTATAATAATAATAATAATAATAATATGCTAACTTAAGCGCCGTTTTTGTGATGTAATCACCTCAAGGGCGCATTAAGACGTGTTTTAAATCTAAAAATCTAAATGTGACCGCTTAAAAAACGATATGTATATTTTTTCTTTCTATTCGTTCTTCCAATGATGTAGGTGTAAAATCTTATTTATTTGTCGAGAAAATTAATCTCAAAATTTGAGAAAGCAGTGTTTTAATTTTAGATAAACTTAAGGCGCTAACACTGGAATTCCATAAGGATATTTTTTTTATGAATAAACACTATTTTTTCCACATTAAAGTTTTTTTTTTGTGAGTGTCTAAGTTCATAAAAATTGTCATCGTTGTTGTTTTACGTAAAGGTTCAAATTATTTTCACAAACAGAAGAATTATATACAAAATATCCTAATTCTATGGAATTTTATTCTTCACGTTTCCAATTGAATCAGAAACAAATTAATTAAACATTCCAAGAATTATTGTTTTCGAGTTTCCAGTAATAAATAATTAAAATGAAACATAATATTCTCTGTCGGGCTGGTTCAAAGAGCCCGTGGAATCTGGGTATTTCATCGGGGAATAAATTTCTTGTTTCGGCAAGCAACATTCCTTTAAGACTGTAATGATTGATTTAATTGATCTGCGACAGATAATATATCTGTACAAACACATTCCGCAAGAATGGTCTCACAGAAGTTATCAAACTGAGTAAATCCAGTTTTAATTAGCGTAGCACGATTTAGATTTTAATCTATGGGATGTGTTTTTAATTTGATAAGATTTAACGAACATTATATTTTTTATTTTACTGACTTTTATTATCCTTCAGCAAAAAATCTCACATATATAATATTTAGATATTTAGTTTCTAAAAGGCGGGCCACACTGTTTGAAACAAACTCTCCACAGGGGTGACCTTGGTGGACAGCTTTGGAGCCCGCGGTTGGTGTAGCGTCCACACTTGGTTTAAAACAAGCTCTCCACACGTGGAATGCGTGTTTAAACGCGCGTCCGTCCACAAAGTTTGTTGAAGGTCAAACGAATTTTGGTTTCAAACAAGTGTCTACACAGTTTTAAACCGCCGGTGGAGACCGATGTGGAGAGCTTGTTTAAAACAGTGTGGCCTGCCTTTGAGAAAAAACAAAAACAAACAAAAAATAATTAATTCCACTATTCAAATGTAGAATTGTTCTTACTTTTGGCTGGATATCTGGATACGTAATATATTATTTCATAATATAAATATTGTATATTATTGATCAAGAACTCACAGATTGAAATTTCATTTTGAGAGTAATCTGAGATCTGAACACACTTATTATTTTGTTATATTTTTTGTTGTTCCGTTATCAATTTATTATTGAAAAGAAAAACTGAGACCAAGGATATTAAAATCTTCTTCTTCTTCTTCTTCTGATGGATCTGACGATCTGTGACACAGAAATCATATCTCGTCGGATGATGAGATCCAGCGGTATTTTAAAATTAACGGTATTAAAAGTTATTAAACCAAAAAAAAAACAAAGTGATCACAAACCTCATTATTATGAAGAAAAAATCGAGTCGTGTGCAGGTTTGAACCCATGTCCCCTTAATCAGTAGCCAAGCATTCTGTCTCTTAAACCACCATCCAATAATCAAGATTCTAATTTTAATTTTGGAAAAATTAAGACATCAGCACTGTTGAATTTAATAATAATGTACTGCTGTAAATAAACACCATTTGATCCAGTTCGATGTGTTTATTTATCTTAACCCCTATTATGAGGCTGGCTTCAATTGCAAAAAACATGGTCTTAAACTGCGACTGTCCCAGTTCATTATAATATTGCTTACAATTTTGTAGTAAGAAACTAAAGTAAGAAGGTTTATTAGATACATTCAAATATGAGCTGCAAATGTAGTCTTCCGCAATTCATATCGATTTTTAGAACTGCAAATATAGCAAACCGCACTATGGAGGGTTAATATGTTTTAGATACGTATTCAATAAAATGAGAATCACAAGGCAAGATTACATTGGAAGAAGATCTAATGTTGGTACAATGACACATAAAACTCAAAAGATGCGACTGCGATGGTTTGGCCATGTGATACGCCGAGACTTCCAACCGCACCAAGGGGCAGAGTTCGCCCGCTGGCAATATGGCGGTAGCATTAGGAAGGAACTTCTCACAAGCGACTTTTTTCAGGAGCAAAACCAGAATCGGAATTTGCATACAAAGAGGGCCGTCCCCAGACAATGAGAATAAATATTATGAAAAAGAGAGGGAGAGATCTGTCTTATTAGGTTTTGAATATAGAGTACATAAATTAAAAAAAAAGAAACCAAATGTAAGCTTCAATTCAAATTAAGAATAAATTGATTGTTCTTTTTTAGGTTCAAACTCATTTCCATATTTACAGGCACATTGAGGCTTATAAGCAAAGTAAGGATATATAAGGCATCCGCCGCCACATCATGGTGTAGGTATGGGATAGAAGTCAGAGCCGATACCAATAGGACTAGGAACCTTCTCAGAGTAGCGGAAATGCGAACCCTACGCTTCATCGCAGGCAGTACTCTCAGAGATCGGATCAGAAATGAGACGATAAGGTCTGTCTCTGGTGTTGAGGACATAGTAAGATGAAGAAAAAGCCGAAGGCGCTTTTGGAGAGATCGTGTGGATCGCATGGAGAATACACGAATTGCAAAAAAATGTTAAAGAAGAAAACCCTAGCAGCAAGAGATTGCCAGGAAGGCCGCCGAAGAGATGGAGAGATGACTGAACATCATCATCCCAGGACAGTTCACCGTCAGAAACAGATTATACGACCTAAACTAAGAAGAAGAAGAAGAAGATATCTCTGGTGAAAGATTTCCCACTATTGGTTTGCATGTAATTGAAGACTTATATTTGATGAGGGCTTATTACAAAGCCGATACAATCGGCACTTTGTGGGTTTTGGTAGCCGTGAGATAGACTGCCCTTCCTTTGCCCGGCCCTAATACAATACCCGAGACCGGTACGTGTATCGGACGGTTCCGCAATTACGTACGTTTTGGGCTACAGGTGTATTTTAGGGTAAAAACCTTTACAAATGATTTTACAGGAGGAAGCATGTAATCCTTTTGAAGTATTAAAAGTGAAACTTTTGTTGAAAACAATAACCAATATTGAGACGTTAGTTGTGTCGATGAAGATATTTTTGTAATACACTTCTAAATTTTTTAAGAGTCTACTGGTTTCAATCATGGTCAGCCTTCTTCAGGGCAATGTAGTATATATATTTTTACTTTTCATTTCACATAAAAAGCTTTAAGAAATAATAAAAAATCTATGTGATTGTATACCTTTCTTTTTCAGCTAATTTTAAAATGGTAAATAAATAATTTAAAAACTGATGAATAATTTGTTGGATGAAAAAATAACTAGATTTTGAACATTTATAATCTTTTTTATATTTTTACATAAAATATTATTGTAAAAAAAAAATCAAAAGTTATCGGTTTCATTAGCATGGCTGAAAAATTAATACGCTTGGTATATATATACGCTTACCTTTTTTTTCATTATTCATTGTAAAAATTTATTAAAGAATAATATCAACAAATTTAAAACTTATTATTTTTATTACATAAAATTAATTTTTAAATTCCACTATAAATATACGTTTCATAAAGTACTGATTCTTAATTTTGATTTTGCTGATCGTATAGATTATACAACATTTCGAAATCGGATGTTTTTTTCACATTTCGGGCAGCTTCACATTTTCAAGCAAATCCTACCCGCAGCGCGTCCTATAATTCGTCTACTTTTAGTAAAAACCTTTTTGACTAGATCGCTCACGTGTGAAAGGAAGGAGTATTTCATTCATATAACTTAATTACATATAATAGCATACGTCGTCAAATTGTACCTGTATTCTATGTAGAATCATCCTCCCATCGCGATGGGTGCTTATTTCATATACAAAATTTGATTAAAAGGGGGCAATCAAATTTTATGGGTGTAGGTAAAAACGGTAAAAAAAAAATATAATTCAGAAACCTTTTGATCCCAGAAGTAATCCCGGTAACCCCAAACACAAATAATAGCCATCCGATTTACCCTGATTCTCTGTTCTTATAGTAAATATAACATTTAAAAAAAATAAAAAAAAATTTCGAAACATGTTTATCCATTAATAAATAAAACTCTATAAAACGGATGTTTTCGGAAACATTTAATGGTTTGATAATGCCTTAGAAGAGCGAAATATGTCACTCCCATAAAATATATTAAAACTTCTAGAAAACTGACGTTTTCATTTGTATTACTTACTTAATATGGAGTTTTACGTCATTGTTTAAGAAACAATAAATATTATGCATAGAGTATAACATTATTTTTAAACGAAATAAACGTTGAGGATAGAGAGACATTTTTCTTTAGTGAATCAACGCCGAAGGGTTCTAACATAACTAAAAAATTAATCAAGTGGAAACAATGACTTTCCGAGTTAAAAAATTAATGAAATGAAATCACCCAAATGATTTAACGTCATATCATAAGTAAAATCTAAATAAAATCAAGTAATCAATTGAACTTTAATTCATAAATCGTGCTTAGAATTAGTCAAATATTGTCTTCTTTATGGTTACAATTTTGAGGATCGATATGCAACAAGCCTTACTCGCTCCACTTCGCTCCACTCCGTTTTGTCTCCAGCCAATCTTTTCGTATCTGTGTAGCTGTCACATCGCCACATGTCTCTAATCACTTAGCCCATATAGGCGTCTCTTGGGCTGCCTCTGCAATTTCTGGCCTCAACCATTCCCTACACGATGGTAATAAGCTGTTCCGGATGCCTGATGTTATGGCATATTCAAATTGCTAGTTGCTGGGCAATCTTTTTAAGAATTTGTCTCGTTTTTCCTCCTTTATATCTAGCTGTTTCGGATGTGTTCCGACAAATGGATCTCCATCATGCGACTGTGGAACCACATTTCAAAAAAAACTAGACGATGATGATGATTTGTATAGCGCCATTTTTGTGAGTGATTCAATTCAAGGGCGCTCTTTATCCGGAAAGCTTCTGAACACTCCTTCGTCGTCTTGATTGCGGATATTGTAGGGCAGCCTTTTCCGCGCCGTCGGTTCCGCGATGCCAAAAGTGCGATCCGCGTAGTTTGAAGCTCCTTGGCGCCGCGGGACAAGAAGTTTGTGTGTTGCTTCTTTCTTCGAGGATCGTAGAGTTGACTGCCGAGGGTTCAGATCGATTAGCTTGTAAAGTTTTGTGACGTAGTGTGGTGCTTGTACATGTAAGGCTTTGTGAACAAGTAGACATAGTTTATATTCGATTCGCTATAAACTATGGGGTAATAGGTAACCTTAATAAGTGGAGTCGATAAAGCATTGAGGTTATATGTGTGAATTTTGATGCACCAAAAATTAATCGTGCTGCAGCATTTATTATGGATTGCAGTCTATCCAGTTGATTCTTGGGTTGTCCGGTATATAGTGAGTTGCAGTAGTCGACACGTGAGAGCTAGACGTCTGCACTCACTCTGGCCAATGGTTCATGTTTCACAGCCATATAACATCACAACACAGACAAAGGTCCTGATTATATTTTTCTTAACCCTCATATTAATGTTAGATTATCTGTAGTTTATAATGTTTGAAACAGATAAGAAAATAATTGCGATATTGTAATAAAAAAAGGTTTTAAATACGCGTGTAACAACTAATAATCTAATAACATAATAACTAGTAACTTTTAGTTTGGCTGCAATCAAAAGAGGCAACAGATTTCACGGTACATTTTGGTAAAACAATTCATCAATCTACTCACTTTTATTCTGGTATCACGAGTACGGTGGGAAACGGTCGTACGCGAGGCGTGGCAATTAATGTTCTTGGCTCTAATAGTTTCAAGACCCGCTTACACTTGAGAAGTTGTATAATTTGAAGAAGGAGGTACATTGTGAGCTCAGTATTTATTGTCTACGTTGCAGTGGAGGTAAGTTTTCTTTATGATTTTATGAGGTCAAATCGACAGATTATAGACGTATGAAAATTCAGATTTTTTATAAACCCAAATATAAACGTTATTTTTCCAATTCCGTTTTTAAGTTTCAATTTCGTATTCAAGTACGAGTTCGTTCGTAAGTTAAAACTTTGTTTTTTTGAAAAAACTGATTAAATGAGCAATACATGTACATCTCAAAAACAGATGTTTTCAATATTAAATGTGTAAAATTAACCTACTAAACTCATGAAAATAAATAAACCCATAAACTTTCTTATTACATATTTATTTAATTTCGATAAAATTGTCGCGATAGCTGTTTCAACAACTTTTTGTTAACTTCATCGGGTGTTACTATTAACTAAGTTGGAGAAAAAAGGCATATGGCAAATTATATAGATAAAATATATAAAAGATGCGTGACGTGGCATATACGACTAATAGCTTAAAGTTGACTTCCATTATGATGGAAAGGATAACCAAATGTGTGATAATACAGATGTAACGATAGAATTACGTGCCAATAAAATACGAAATTATTAAGATATGCAGAAAAGGTAATTTTACTACGACATTAAATAAAACTAGTCGTATATCTTACCATGGAAGAAAAAAATAAGGTAAGATCACAGCATTCCAGGCTGAGTTGCCTAAGAAATTGTTTGAGTTAGATATGCGGACATTTTTAGGTTCCGTATTCACGAATTATGGAATTTTACTGAATAGGTCAAACTACATACTAACATGACATCATAAGAAGTGATAAGATATTTTTTAACATATAGGTAAAATAAGCAGTTTTGATATTCTCGCTGATAAATCTCAATGGCTGCCACTGACCTACCTATACACTCAAATTCGTTATATACGCATCTGCACACATACACAGGAGAACTTAAGTATCAATTAACATCGATGCTTGATAGAGGTGTTCTCACTTCTCAAGTCATAAGGATAAAGACGGAGTAAGCACACAAGATCAAATGTGTGCTTAGTACAACACAAATACATTTTCACTATCACAACAGTAATGAAAATTTTAGACGTTCACTGTGAACATTGAAGCTTATTACGTCAACAGAAGCTACTTAGAATGGCTTGTGTTAAATTAATAAGACTTTTTGATATTATGATTGTACGAGTATATGCCTGTTATCGTCCTCAGTGTCTTCACATAGCGATAGCAGGACGATAGCAGGCAAGACACTGAGTGATCGCGTGAGGAACACCAGAATAAGAGAGATATGCGAGGTTGAGGATATTATAAGATGGAGCAGACAGCGAAAAAGGGACTGGTACGGTCATGTTCAAAGAATGGACACCACCAGACTTCCCTATATTGCATTGCATAATCAGCCTCATGGGACTCATCCTCGTGGAAGACCTCCTAAAATATGTAAGGACAGCTGGGAATCTACCTCAGGAGGAGCAACACTCTGGAGAACAGACCGCAAAGGCCTACAATAAGGAAGAAGAAGAAGAAGAAGATTGTATATATTTTAAAATAAACGTATAAAATATTTGACGTGACGTGTACACGTAGCAGCGTACTTACTGTTAAATATAAAATTTTATTTGACTATAAAAATTTACGTGACATCTAAAATCGTGAACTTTTAATTCAAAAGAAAGTTGCAATAATAACAGAACTTACGAATAATGATGATTGATGGATTGTATTTCATTCATTTAATGAGTAATGTTGATGATTCCAGCTAACTTACCTGAAACAAAATAAAAAATAAACATTAGAGAAAACAAAAATGACCCAATAAAATTACATTTTTTAAAAAGATAATTACCATCTTATAGTCCATGATACTTTAAATTTATAAACTGTCAAATAAAATAAAAAAGTTTTATGTATTACAATTGTATTTTTATTTTTCGCGACAGCCGTTAACCAATGTTGATATTATCAGGTGTTAACATCATAACATCATCAGTAACATCTGATGATGTCAACATAGGTTGACGAAACAGCTGCCGCGAAAAATAAAACAACAAAGTTTTTTAATTTAACAGTTTATAATTACAATCATGTATTTAATCTTGTATTTCGGGAGTCAGCCATGAGTTTCTATCACATTGTTAAAATCAAAGATACATAAATCTTCAAAAGGATACCTAAATAGTTTTAATATTTTATACCATAACACATCCTTAAATTTAAAAAGATACGTTTTCAACCAAACGAAATTCTTTCATAGTGAAATGTTATTATACATATTTTAAAAAACTAACTAACTAACTAACTAGCCATCACGCCGCATCTCCGAAGGGGTAGGCAGAAAGAATGGACTGCCACACTTTTCTTTCCTGACATATTTCTCTCGCTTCCTCAACATTCA
The DNA here is from genome assembly GCA_022606425.2 of Lepidostoma basale. Lineage (NCBI taxonomy): Eukaryota > Metazoa > Arthropoda > Insecta > Trichoptera > Lepidostomatidae > Lepidostoma > Lepidostoma basale. Next base: position 144,709 of record JAHDVF020000864.1, on the reverse strand, counting down.
TACATCGTGTCATGCACGCGCGTCGATTTCTCTGACTCCTCACATGGCCGACATTCAATATTTGGTTTATTTGATCGTGCCACGTTTTCCTCGGTCTTCCTCTATTTCTGGTTCCATTTACATCATTAACATATAATTTTTTTACCATTCTTTCTTCATTCATTCTTTCCATATGTCCAAACCATCTTAATGATCCTTTCATTATTTTGTTCCTTCCTTGATACATATTTTATCACAAGAAAATGCAAGTTATCAACTAATATTTGAGCAAAATAAAAACATATAAATTCAATGTAATAATAGCAAAATTCTGTTTTTGTATAATTTCTGGAAATACACAGAAAACTACTTGCCTCACATCTACATAAATCTAATAACATACAATAATATTAAAATATTATACATTTGGGCGATTTTTTATTTAATAATGGGACATTACCGATTTCAAATGAAAAGGAAAGCAGGCCTAATATTTGTGTGTGGAAACCCAGTAGCCTGGTTCAGTCTCTTTGACGCCACTAAGGTCCATAACCGTCCTATAATAATAGACCCAATAGCGAAATAGACTCGTTCAATGGGAATAAACTACTATCGTTAGCATGGATCCGCACGCAATTTATGGGCTTTCGTATCAACCAATAGCGATGAAAAAATAATACGTGTTCATGTCATTTGAACGTTACCATGTTATGGGTAATACAGACTAAAATATTAGTAAATCGATAGTAAGGCTAGATTCGTAGTAGGAATTTTCTGTTTCATAGAATTTTTTTTTCAATACAATTGTATATCTACTATTGTATTGTAGTATAGTGATTATGTCAAAAAGTCTTGGGTTTGATTATTAACCAATACAACTTAATATTACATTTTATTATCGAAAGTTTACTTATATCTGCTAGTTAATTTAGACAATAATTAACCAAATTACATACAAAATGTCTTGAACAATTTAAAATATAATATGTATGAAAACTTATAATAACGAACTAACTAACTAACCATCACGCCGTATCCCCGAAGGGGTAGGCAGAAAGAATGGACTGCCACATTTTTCTTTCCTGACATATTTCTCTCGCTTCCTCAACATTCATACATCATGTCTTGCACGCGCGTCGATTTCTCTGACTCCTCACGTGGCCGACATTCAATAGTCTGTGTATGATAGAGTGTCGAATGAAAATATAAGAAGTGAATGCGGTGCGAATGATGGTGTTATGAACAAAATAATGAAAGGATCATTAAGATGGTTTGAACATATGGAAAGAATAAATGAAGAAAGAATGGTAAAAAAAGTATATGTTAACAATGTAAATGGAACCAGAATAAGAAGAAGGCCGAGGAAAACTTGGCACGATCAAATAAATCAAAACTTATAATATTTTATGGGAATTACACTTTTACCTTTTAAGGATTATCAAATGTTAATTATTGTTATATTTCATTGTTTGATCCTTATATATTTAATAATTAGAGGAGGGGTAACTAGAGATGTTGGATCGATAGATGCTTCTATCCTTAAACACACTTCTTATACTTCCTCCGGGTGCTTCGATTATTCCGACTTAAAAATATCGGGAATATGAAATTTGTAAGATTTTTTGATTTTAGATCTTTCACGTTTTCATCAGCCATTATTCGATTTAATATAATTTTTAAATTCTCCTTCACGTATCGTGCATAAATATTCGTAAGAATAAATAAAATAGTGCTTTACAGTTTTTCATTTCTTTAATTTTCAGTGAATTTTTCTTAACATGTTTCGATGATATTAAACTTTCGTCGTTAGGACAATGAAATAAACATTCAGTTTATCAATTTATGTTATTTGATAAATTTGTTCACGATATAAATATTTTTAAGGCTACTATTTTACTGAAAATAATACATGTTTACATTAAATTGGATATTATGCCATTGTGCAGTTGAATATTTGATACTGTTATATGCGAAACGTGTCACTTCAAAATGTTATTGATTTTTTTTTATTCTTACCTCAAATATTAAATATCTTATATTGAATTTCACAACATTTTATTGTCTTTAAATACTATCATCCGGTTTAAAAGGATACAATATTGACGATTGAAAATGAGTGTGTGAAAAACTATCGTTATTTTTTTGTCTACGTATCAAATTTTGTATTCGTGACTTACAACGACTATGGCTAATTATGAAGAACATACATTTGAGTTATTCAAACATGATACTATGTCAATCCCATGAATGCTTTTACGAACAAATAACTGAATAAAAAATTATAAATGTGTTTTGACTTAGACTTGGGCTAGGATTTTCTGGTTCTTAGAGGCCCAGCTTATATGGCTAAATTCTGCTAGATATACGAGTATACGCACGAATTTACTAATAAACCATTTCTAGAGGGGTCGATTCGTAGAGGATTGACCACCACACTGTTCTATCTTATCTGAACTCTCTAGCTTTAACTCTCAAGCATTGTATCATGCTCGAACGTTGATTTGTTTGACTGCTAACGCGGCAGACGCAAAAATGGTTTTATTCCATTCACATAGTATAACTAAATATAAGTTTTGATTTAATTATTTCCACGTGGAGAAATGTCTGATAATCCATGTATTTGTTATGTTGATATAATATATTATATTATATAATTATAATTCCAAAATAAATACTCAGTTAACTTAAGCCTTGATTTTCTTTCCACTTCGCTTTTCATTCTTCTTTTGCAAGCTTTATTTCTATACATGTGTGTTGGTACACGAACACCATTGTGCACTGCTATCTTGGGTTTCTTTTTCTTCTCTTCTTTTTTGTCCTGTCACACCTCCGTGGTGCATAGGGCCTCAAGGAACCTTCTCCACCCGACTCTATCGCATGCCTGATGCCTAACATCATCCCAAGTGAGACCTGCTCCTTTAACCTCGTCCTGCAGGGCTCTTCTCCAGGTGGCTCTAGGTTTGCCTCGCTTCCTCTTTCCCCCCATTGGAGACCAGTCTAGTGCGCCTTGAGCGATGCAGGCTGGGTTCCGTCTCAGAGTGTGACCGATCCACTGCCATTTGCGTCTAGCGACTTGTTCTCTTCTCGTAGACTCGTCTTAGGTTTAACAAAAAATAAATAATGAATTTAAATAGAACACTGGCAGTTATCTAAAGTGCTACGAATAATTGTAATTTAATTAGTACCTTGGTAATGTATAAAGCATGTCTGTTGATCGAGAGAGTAAGCATTATTGCGCCTAGAACCGTCGGATACAAGATACAGCATCTTATCTCAGAGCGGTGTAATAAATTACGCGGGTAATCTCGGACACCAATTTCGGTTTCATCTCTAACTTTAAGATATTTATTGCCCGGCACTGATAATTGCTATAATAGAATAAGGTTTGTGTGGATACGATATGTAAATCATTTGAATAATGGGTGCGTACACAAATGAATAATGTACAATCATTTTATTACCATCCGAATGTACGTAGTAAATAAATTATCCGGCCCAATAAAAGTTTCTGACATTTTTATACTTTCATGAAACATAAATTTTATGATATACCGTTGACTATGCTCAAGCAAAAAACGGCAGATCGCTAGATTTTTAAATCCTTAGTAATCAATTTATCAATTCTAGTTCCTTCTGCATTATTACATCTACAGAAAAATTAATGTGAGTGGCAAGATCAATAAGTTGGAGGGTCGAACCTCTGCTTCGGACAGGAGAAGTTGGAGGCAGGGAATAATAGAAGTTAAGCTCGATTTGGGCTGTAGGGCCACTGAAGGAGTAGAAAAAGGCAAGTTCCATAATGAAGTTAAGAAGTAAAAGTCACCTCTAAATATTTAGCTAAGAATTATTCAGAATCAGATCTTTTCTTCTCCCTTCATTTCTTCACTGGTGAGGATCGTGATCAGATTTATTATTATATTGATAAGTTACAATTAACACAAACAAGAACAAAACAAAACCTTATTGTCATTTATTTGCTCTTGTTCATAAGCCCTGAATTTTGTGTTGGGGTCATACGCTGAAAATCCCGTGGATTGCAAAAAGGACGAATAACTCGGTCCTTAATGAGCTCAAATACCATAAACCAACAAGTCTGTAATATGCAGTCGGCGAATATCGGCGTTGGGAAGATCTTTATTCGCGGTGCGGGCTGCGGAGAACGGAAGAAATTGGAGACGATTTGTCTTATACACGGGCAGCTTCATGGATCGAGACCCTCAGCAGTGAGGAAATGAAAGAATAAGATGAGTCTCTATATCGATGTTTTATCTTAAAAAATATGACAAGTAAAGAGTGCATAAAAACATCGAGAAACCCATGCTCATTAATATTTAAAAATACGACTATGTTTACCATTGAAGCTATTTGCAATAATTTCAGGAAAGATATTGGCGGAACATCCATTTATCTACTTATGTAAAAGGTGTGCTGCTTATTTAAAAATAATTATTTTACGCAGTTTTTAACACTATTATTTGATATCGAGAAAAAACGTAAAAGCAGCAATAAATCTGTACATAATTTTTAACACCCTACGCAGATTAAGTACACTAAAAATGGGTTAGTTTATATTGATGATTCCAAATTAACTTTTTGATTACCGCGTAAAATTTAAATTCAGATATTACAAGCAGGATGTCGGCTGTTTTTATTTATAAGTCTATTTCAGAAAAAGATATTTATGTTCCCGGGAGAAATCTTGTTACATTTAATTTGTTAATAAGTAGAAACACGTATGTTTAAGTCAAACAGTAAAAGAAAACTGAAATAATATATGTAAATATACGTTTATGCCTGAAATTACATTGCTACACAAACATGTTAAGCGTAAGAAAAGTAAACAAGTAAAATACAGAACAATTCGTCTTGAAATGAAAGAATAACTAAACAGAGATATATTGATATTCACAAAACCACCGAGAAATGCCAACGACGCATTTGCCTAAGAGATGACTAATAAATGCTAGAATTAAAATAATTTCTGTGTTATAAATTCTGCATCTCGCACGTATGCTCGTATGAATAACAAAACTGAAAGATATAGTGTACTTCCAGTAAAAAATACACGAGAACTCTTCTAGGGGCAAACAATGAAGCATCCATTTTAATTACTATAACAGTTAATTAAAACGAAGGTATTATTGAAATGTATTTTGATAATGCCTTAGACAATTGAAACATGTCATTCACATGAAATATAATAGAACTTCTAGAAAACATACGTTTTCATTCCTATCAAATATTTTATTTATAGTTTCACGTCATTGTTCAAGAAACAATAAATTATTACAGTTTTTTGACATGTTTTTTACAGATATTAATATTTACAATAGTATTTTCTCGCTAGTATTTAGAAAAACATCGTAACAGGGAAAGAGTTAAACTGAAGCGATAGATATTAAAGGACAATCAAAATTCACTTAAAGTTATGTACCTACCAATTAATTGCCCATTTTGTGTTAACATAATGCATGACGTAGGTACGTAAGTAGGTCTAATGTCCGTGATTGATACACCATTATGTTTCTATGAGACCGTAGAATGGTCCAATCACACAATGATTAATTCTATCGCTTGTCAATTTGTCATAATGATCATAAGTTAGCCGTCTAAATGACTGACGAGTATTAATTAATGACTGATCATAATTTATTATAATCTACGTATTCTATTCAACAGATTACAATAATTTAAACTGGTCAAATCTTAGCAAAAGTTATCAACGAAAATAATGTAATCCAACAATATAAAGACACACGTTAGATTATTTTTAGATGATATATACTCGTCTCTTTGTAAAATTAAATATTTTAGAGAGATCTCGGTAATATCGTGTAGAAATTTAATAAAAAAATATCAAATTAAAAAATGTATTTATATCTACGAGAATTGCCGCACAGAGGCCCTTCGAAGTTCTCTTGTATTGAAAGCGATTCGTCTTTTAAATGAGGTTGCAAAAGAGATTTTCAGAGACCTCTTTGGATGCAATTATGGCGAATTCGTGAATACCCTTACGATAAGGCAGCAAGGAAATAACTGGTATATTCCTGTTCATATGGTTCTATGTATATTTCCTTTGATATATTTTTTTTCACCCTTTATGATGATGTAAGGAGTTTTTTTAACTAACTAATAATAATAATAATTATATAATATATAATACTTGAATAAGTCGAAAAACGTAACATTAAAATGAAACTTTAAAAAAAAAGTTTTTTTTTATCAATAATTAATATGATGTACACCATTGTTCAAAACACAATATAAAAACTAAAAACTGCCAATTCAGATAAATGTTCGGAAAATTTAAATGAATTTTTTATACAAAATTTTACTAGAAAAATTTTCTTATACAAAGTATGAAGATAAAGAATACGCTTTTCTAGCTTTAGAAAATCCAATTTTACAATGAAATATGTACTCGATTCAGGTGGATAACATATATGGTTTTTAAAACACTGCAGTTCAGTAAAATATATCAGCTTATAAAGAAAGTATGGTATGTTTAAATAATTTTTAATCAATCTAAAAAAATATTCATTTATTGTCAGAATGTATGAGAGAGCTTACTTATCACATTCTCGTAAACGTATACCATCCATCAAACATAAGTAGACATGCGGAGGAAATGTAAGTGTTTAACTATAATATTTTTCATGAGACTTATTTTTACACGAATCTGGAGTTAAGCGGAATAGACATAATATATACAAATATGGATACCAAAAAGGCATTTTTAAAATACTATTTGAACTTTTATTTTACTCGACCAATTCTAATTTTCTAAATGCAAAACGACCGAAGCTTTAACATGATCAAACATGATTTGAAGATTTCCATTAGGCGAATGTTGATGACTTTAAATATGTGTAGTAGTTCTAGTGATATTACAATCTTGTGGAAATGAAAGCATTCTCATTTATAGCGAAAACTTATATGAAATGAGAATATTTTAAATCAATAATTCATAAAAAGCTAAAAAAAAATCTTTTATGAAGTTATAAAAAATTCTTAATGCCATATTAGCATCCACATTCGTATTTAATTATGTATTCTGTGCTTTCATTTTACGATAATCTTAATTTGAAGCACCGGTAAAAGAATGGTAAATTGTTATGTTAGGTCGGTGCTTTTGTACGGAGTGGAGTCATGGATCCACCAGTCAGCACTATGAACAGGTTAGAGGCATTCGAAATGTGGTTAGCAATATTGTTGTGCTACAAATAGCAAGAACAGATAGACAATTCGTCACCTGAGAGTAAGAGGGTTCCAACTAACAAAATTTCACATTTGGCTTTTTTTTGTGAAAGGGGTTCTTACTAACCTTATCTATACGTACAATTAAAAAAAAACATGTAATAGTATCGTCATTTTGATGTTACGAAAAGAATCAAGTTCCATCTGATCATTCAAAATACACGATTCACTGAAGAAGGATTCATTTAAACTTAGAACTTTATTATTCCAACTGTTGCTAGACAAAACTTACACGTTTCTCGGTAAAAGAATCTCTGGAAATTGGAATAAAACCCAAGATACACACCCGAAACCAACAAAACTTTGACTTCATTTTTCTCAGCTTTTTTCTTTTCAGTTGGAACCTTCATACTCTCAGGTGACGAATTGCTGACTGATATCAAGGTCCGGAAGGTGTCCTACCTGGATCATGTGCTTAGAGGAGGAAAGTACGAGCTGCTGCACTTACTTTTCAACGGGGTTTCTTTTATTTTACGCGCCAAATAGAGGGTCTACGAGGTGTAAAAAGAAGACGGATATCTTGGTTCTGGGACATTCTTTACTGGATTGGGATTGGAACAGTCGACGCACTATTTAGAACTGCATAAGACAATAACATTCTCTAAGTATTCTCAAGTAATAGTCGACTTCGGGGAGACCCGACAAGACACATGAAGAAGAAGAAGTTTAGGTTTGTAAAAATTCTCACATTTCTCATAGTCAGTATTTATTTTACACGAATTAGTTTATGCGTTATTGGTATGAACCGGTCCATCGTATTAAAAAAGCTTTGGATAAACTCACGCATAGATTCGTGCATCCTTCAATCGTAATATTTTATGATTGAATAAATTTCCGAATCATATTTCGTAAGAATCGAATCGATATCCAGTACCGTTTTAATGAAGCGATTAATCATCCGTAATGATCATCAATATTTTCCATATATCCCGTCTGATTCACGGGGTGATTTCAAAATAGACTCATGTTCTTTAGACAGGTCAATAAAGTTGAACCGGAGAGAGATCATCAGCGAAGCTCCATACTGAATATTACCTTATGTAAAATGAACACAGGGTCAAAATTAATCTACCATATTACAATAGAATAAATACACATGGGCGATGGTTGAATAACCTTTTCTAGATGATTAACTTACTAACCGTTTCCCGGGATGGGTAGGCAGAGAGGATGAACCGCCAAACTGTTATATTTTGACATAACTCTCGTGTCTATTCTATATTCACACACAGTGACACAGATGCTCGTCGGTTGTTCCTAATTCGAACATGGCCGCCTTTCGGTATTTGGTCAATTTGGTCATGACATGTTTTCCTTGTTCTTCCTTGACTTCTTTTTCCAATTTCATTACTTGTATATATATTTTTAACCATTCTTCTCTCATCCATTCGTTCCATATGTCCAAACCATCTTAGTGACAATTTCAATTTTTATTTTAATAACTTAAACATTAAATGATGAAATAAAACATCATAAACCTCAACATAACGTGTCTTATAAAATGTACATTACATTATATTAGGGGGATCGGTTGAGGTTTTCCATGGTTTTCTCAGCTACAAGGCGAATGTCGGAACATATATTGATAGCCCATGGACCCCAGAGCTTGACTGAGTCAGCTCTGTACAGCTAAAATACATAATCTAGATAGAAATTTTATTATAACTAGTAATAATATCCACAGCATAAGCACCCGCAAGGGTCAAATATTGTAATTTGAAACATATATAGGAAAAAATATATAGGTATACAATATATGGATTATATTATTTTAATATATATGTCTATCAGTCCAGTTGTGATTCTTCATATGGATAAATAAGACAACTAATGGCATCAATATAAACATTAAAATAACGTATTTTAAGAGTGTTAACTGACTATATGAATACTGTACTTAAATCATTTGAAGTATGTATAGTACGAGGATGTTTCTAGTTTCCCTTCCAAATGAGATTACGGATGACGCCGCGTATTTCGCACTTGGTGGGATATTGAATTGACATTTTTCACGAAACGTGTTGTCGTGTCAACACTTCTCAATGTACTGGCCTTGAACCGGACTCGTTGCAGAGGGGAAGGGTCAGGCTACACGGAAGTGTGGCCAACATGTCGAAAATAAAATCCATCCGGTCGTATGAACCTCAGTACACTTACTTTCTGGATATGCCTCGCAGGTATAAGTATTTGAAGTATGTATAGTCTTAATGCGCCCTCAAGGTGATTACACCCCAAACACGGCGCTTTAAAAGTTGGCAGATTATTATTATTATTATTATTATACAATTTTCTAGGAATTTGAATGTATAAAATATTCTGAATAAACTATAATTTCACGCAAACAATATAAACAATACATATACAATAATTTACAAAATAAATACAAAATTCTATGGGGTGAGCCACCGGCCTCCTCAAAGTTTGACAAGGCGCGACACGAATATAATTAGTGTCAAAGGTGACGAGCTAATGATACACTTGAATCGATTGACCTCAAGTCACTAGTACGGTGACCAATACACACTGCTTAAAATTTATTTCTCACTAAATAAGTACTGACTCAGATAAAAGAGAATACCGGATAGGGTGTTACATGTGAACCCATACTAAAGTTAGAAACATAAGGAGGTGCAAATAAGATTTAAAACATATATGAAACATGGTTAACAAATTCGATGTCCTGGAAAGAGCAAGAACAAATTTCAAAGCTTAAATCTTCTGTTATTCTATCAATATTTAATTCTAAAGGGGCACTGTATATGTTAATCGCTCCATTGGTAATATTCAGCTGACAAAAGTAATTATGCGCAGATTCCACAGACAAGATTCAAAATGTGCCATACTCCTCACCTCGCATGTGCCATACGACCGCATTAAAAGTTCTGTTGTCACGTCAGAGGTGACTTACGTCCATAAGGGTTAACTATACACATACTTTGGTCTGTGTAGAATTCACGAGACAATAAAATGGCGATAGATTAGCTACATATCGCATGTCATGAGAATCAATAGCTAAAAAATTGTATTTTGGGTTTAAATAACCTGCCATATACAAATGTGGAAAGTAACGGGAAACTACCACATTAAAGGCCCAAGTGGCATCCCAAGAACTAGCAAAGATGTTATACTTTGCTGCAAACCAATCCCTTGGATTGAAACTAGCGAAGAAATCTTATATAAAAATTAAAATTCTCAACAATACATTTGGTAATTAAAGAGGAGGTCGAAGAACGTCGTGGAGTCGAATAATATGAATATCAAAGCTCTGAAACATTGATTAACCTCTATAGTGCGACTAGCTACATTTGCTGTCCAAAAAAAATCGTACTGAGGCATACTACATTTGCAGTGCATATTTGAATGTGTCTTATAAACCTTTTTATTTAGTTCCCTACTATTAAATTGTACGTAATATTATAAGGAGCTGGGACTATCTGCCTGAACTGCCAATGTAGTCAGTTCCAGAAAAAAAATTGTATTACTGGAAATGAAGCTAGCCGCAAAATGGTGGTTAATGAACCGGTATTAGTATTGCGGATCAACTGTTTTTCGCTGTAAAGATGTAGAGGATATGTCCTAAAATATTTCAACGTCGTAAAACAAAATAACGACTTCTAACGAATTAATGTAGAATTTTTTAAATTTCCGATGCCTCGTAACTTAACACATGCTGATTTTCAACCTATTTTTATTTATACGATTCGTTTTAAATCATAATCAATACCTATCGTAAAATTGTCGTGAGATTTTTTAATAGCGTAATTATCACATTCAAATCGCACAATAAATATGACATGTCAAACATTTTCCGATTCGTTTAATGACGTAGAAATTTATAACGGTAATAAATTTGTTATCATATCGTGTTGGTAATTGAGGTGTGAAAAGCTATTTCGATATATTTTCCGAAATATTAGAAAGGTTAGTCTTACTTTTGAAAGAAAGTTATTTTAACCTAACGAAATAATTGTACAAAATTACATTATAATAAGTTTAGGGTTTATGGACTAAGTTAGGCTGCCTTTGGGAAACTAGGATACATATTAAAATTTAAAAAAAAACACCCAGCAACTTGAAGAGGAAAGTATATGAAGCTTGTGTTCTGCCAGTAAGTACATATGGTCTTGAAGCTGCCACTCTGACAAAGCACAGTGCAGAGAGACTAAGAGTTATGCAGCGAGCGATGGAGAGAGCCATGCTAGGCCTGTCCCTTAGAGATAGAGTCAGGAACGAAACGGTGAGGGATAAAACAAGAGTCACAGACGTAATCCACTAGGTGATGACTCTAAAATAGAAATGGGCAGGGCATGTCGCTAGAGCCGCAGACTAAAAATATACCAAAATACTGCTGAATTAGAGACCGAGAGACATGAGAAGTAGAGTAGGAAGACCACAAATAAGGTGGAGGGATGACCTGGAACGATACGCTGGGGTGCTATGGATGCAGACTGCGCAGGAGAGATCAACATAGAGGGACATAGAGGAGGCTTTCGTCCAAGAGTGGATGGCGATAAGCTGAAGAAGAAGAAGAAGAAGAAGTTTATGGTAGCCGAAAACTAACTTTTAATTAATGTATCGTGTTTAATATTATATAGACAAAAAAATCGTTAATTTACTCGCATTCTTGCATGAATATTAATCTTCCAAAAATTAATACAAATTGATAACGTATGCACATATGGAATGAGTAAGTATAAAGAAAAATAAAATGATCTAACGCCATTTGTTATATGAAAACTATGAATCTCTGTGCCATCTAAATTCTCGTAAATTTATACTCTGACTTAGCGGTAACGATTTCGGTATCGACTATCCGAAGGCGTGGGAAAGAGTCCCCCTCTCCTTCCCTCAAATAAATTACCAATAACATCACGTTCAGCAACATTCAATTATCCACTTCTCTTAACCACTTTGTAAAAAGGTAAGATGAGAACACAGTTTTGGCACAATTGCATTATAAAATTGAAGAGTACTTTTCGATAAATGGATCTAAATTTCATTGATGCTACAAGCGGAATCCAAATTATGAGAGTATGCATTGGTATTCAAGTTAAGGTTATGCATTTTAGACAAAAATCGCTTTTGCTTAAGATTTTGTAACTTTGAGTTCATGACCGCATTATTCCTTTAAATTTATATTGGTTTTGTGTAACTGTATTTTTAACGTAAACAGTAAGTAAGTGTACCTAATTGTCAAATGCAAATATGTATATTTAATGAAAATAAAGAAAACGCTTCTCGATCCTTCTCAAAATAGATTTTACATTATTTTATAACTTTAGATCATTTAATGTATTCCTATAATTACTTTTGTTCATTTTGTCATTAGAATCCTGATCGAATAATATTTGACAAAAAATATTCTAAAATAAATTTAAACACAAATGACTCGTTACGAGAGATTTTGAATAAACAACTTATAAACCATCACTCAGTTTCTCCGTTTGGAAATGTGAGCAGAGTGGATAGACCACCATAATATTTTATTCTGACACCTCTCGAAATTTCTATAAATTCATAAATCTTCTCACGTTCGTTCCTTGATATTTAAGAGAATTCACATTTCCGTAAAAGTGGTTTTATATCAGATTGACATTATCTTTGGGTTGTTTTTGTACTATATACGAGTACCATAAAACTAACAAGGTAACTAAGTATCCCGTCGAAGAGAAATGGTAGGCAGAAATAATGGACCAATACACTGTTCTTTCCTGACATACTTTTCTCGGTTCTTCAACATGCATACATCATATCGTGTCCGCACGTCGATTTCTCTAACTGTTCCGATCTGGCCGACATTTAATATTTGATTTATTTGATCCTGCCATGTGTTTTTCAGACTACTTCTATATCTCATTCTGTTTAAATCGATAATATAGGCTTTCTTCACAAATCTTTCTTTCCATCTGTCCAAACCCCCCTAATGACATTATTTTGTTCTTGACACTTTTATTCGCACTGCATTCACTTCTCATACATAGTTCCATTTTACACCTTATCATATACATATATTTAAAACACATTCGTCTAAGAGATCTAATTTATATTGCATTCATTTAACGAGTATTTACATTTCAGTAAAAGTGTTTCTTTCGCAGATTGGCATTATCTTTAAAGTGATTTTGTAATATATACCATAAAACTAATCAACAGACAAGTAAGTTCGAAACGTAAAATTATCTAATATAAACGCAAACGATGCATGTAACTATCAAATTAATTGATAATCTATGGGTGTATATTGATACATGAGTATATTCAGTACATCCTCTCTGCGTATACGTGAGATTTGTTGGATTTTCATAACTGTTAAAACATAAATGAAGTAGCAAAACAGTTTATCTATATTATGCATGGATATTAAATAAAATTAATTATAGTCTAACGCATCCTGTACATAACGCAATGGCCAACGGAACTGAACCGGACTCGATATCGGAGTCGTGGGCAAAAAACAATATTTCCTTGTATGTTAACATGTTGAAATATTATACGTTTAATGGAATACCGACACTTGAACACATTAAAAACGTGTTTAAAAATAAATTAATACAAATAAAAAAAATACATAATATTTTTCACCATTTACTTTATGTATTAAAATAAATAGTAATATAAAATAATAGCAGGCAAGACGCTGAGAGATCGCGTGAGGAACACCAGAATAAGAGAGATATGTGAGGTTCAGGATATTAAAAGATGGAGAAGACAGCGAAAAAGGGACTGGTACGGGCATGTTCAAAGAATGGACACCACCAGACACCCCTATATTGCACTACATAATCAACCTCATGGGACTCGTCCTCGTGGAAGACCTCCTAAAAGATAGAATGACAGCTGCGAGTCTACCTCACAGGAGGAGCAACACTCTGGAGAACAGACCACATGGGTCTACAACAAGGAAGAAGAAGAAGAATATAAGATAATGTGTTCGACATATTTCGAAAGTTTTACACCTAATTATTGGAAGAATGATATAAACTGATGATAAAGGTGTAAAGCCTTCGAAACATATACTCAAAAGTGGAAAAAAAAACAGTTTGTTAAACTTTGATAAGAAGCCTATATTTGGTCGTTTGACATATTTAAAAAATAAATTAAACACTTTTAAGTATAAACCACTTTATTGAGCCAATCGGTTTCACTCTGTAGCGAGCTTTATCAGGGGTATATACGTACACAAAATAAAGCTAAAAACAACAAGTTATATACAAGCGTGATGAAAGGTGTCCAATACTAGTGGTGAACATTGTTTTTATTCATAAATAATATTTTGTTACACAATAACGATTTTATGACATACGCTTTTAAGAATTTACACCAATGAAGGATAATAACCATCCGAAACATTTCGTGAGCTACGTATTATTGAAAAAAATAACTTTCGCTACAGGGAGTCACCAAAGCACAATACACGATTATCTAGGTAAAAGAGTATACTACCTTAGTAGGAAGTTATATAGACGTGTACGTAAATGTTACCTTTAAAATGACCTTGTGTCTGTTTATCGATCTGTATGTATTGTAAATGATATAAAAACTGGGTTTTTTTATACGCTGCGGACCAGAGTTCCGTACACAAGTTTTATTGTCAAAATAATCGATACTTCCAACACTCAGCACTACTGTGTTGCTGTTTTTTGTAGTGAAAAATACGCTACTGAAACTAATCGAAAGATTTGAAATAATTCCAAATATACGAGCATAGTTTTACTACGATCTATTATAGAAAGGGAAAAAAAGCTGAGTAAACAAAAAATCAATTAAATGATTTGTAGCATATGTGCATCGCTAGTATGGCGGAATTCCCGTATTCTTTTTACCCTACAGTCTGTAGACAATTTATTAGATAATAAAAAAATCTCAACACGAAAATGAGATGATATTACGGTTTGGGTAATACGAAGAAATGAGTTAAGAACACATGTGGTAGAGCAGAAGATTTACGAGTCCGTCGTACATCATCTTTCTCACGATGATTTTTTATTTCAAATTAGAAATGTTTTCGCCAAACACGATTTACATGCTGCCGTGTCTTACCGAAGTCGTGAGGGCCCGGGATTCCGGCTGCCCAGCTTCCAGCCCTACTGCAAAGGTGTCAGTTATTTATACAGAGACGCGTTGAGCCGTAACTAATAATCAGATTCTTTTTACTCGACACACGCGCATGTCCCGGATTATACGTAAAGAACGAAATTATAACTCTACATGTTCTTAGAACCTACTAATTTTACAATTTGGATGATTGACATGAATCATCCTTCGTGAGTTGAGATTTTTTTATTACCTAACTTCGTTTAAATATTAAGTGTGCAATACTATAAATTTACAAGCATTTAAAAACAGGAGGATGTGGGATATCTATTTTTAATTAACGTATATAAATGTACTAATAAAAAGAGTCGCCATAGTTTATTTTCATAAGACAAGAAACTTGAACAAGCGATACACAATAACACAAAATAAACGTTTTATCGTAAAATAACGAGAATAATCTTAGGTCAATTGAGATTATTTTATTACCCAACATCGTTTAAATATGATGTATGCAAATGATAAATTTTCATTTTTTTTAAAACAAGTGATTTGAGGAAACCTTATATTAAAAAAAAAGTTTAATCGTAGGTATTAGTTTGCAGTTGTGTCTATAATATCTTTGCTGATTCATGGAATGCGACTTGGACCTTTTTAATGTGGTAACTTCTAATTGCTTTTGAAATATTTGTATACAAGAAATTATTTGAACCCAATTACTGTACGCAATTTTTAGTTATTGATTCTCACCATATGTGATAGCTAGTCAATCGCAATTTTTATTGTCACTTGAATTTTACAAAATCAATGACCAAAAGTGACAATTTACGTTTTTTTAAACTAAGAATCGAACCCAGGACCTAGAAGTGTGGAATTCATAGCTTTTGCTACTCTGCAACGAAGGCACGTAAATGTGTATCAATAAAAAGAGTCGCCATAATTTATTTGAAGTTATTTTCGTAAGCCAAGAAACACTAACGTGCAATAAGACAAAATAAACTTCGTGCACTTCCAAATTAACTTTGATTATATAATAGCAATGGGCTCCAATCCGTAAATTATATCACTAATAAAAACCAGCAGGTATTGTGTCAGAGTTCTTACCCGAGAATATTGGGAATTTATATCGCTCGCATAGATAATACTCAACGGCCAGTTCCATAGAAAAGGTGACAGAATAAATTACATTTTATTACAAATTAAGGCGAGAGGGTCCGAGGATGGAGGGGCCTAGAACTTATATATTGACCTTTTAGAGAGACCACCAGAAGAAACGGCCATTAGGGCGTCTAGGATGGCAAGACGCTATGAATTCAAAGTGAAGGAATTCAAAATACTTTAACGAGAAACGCTCGCATAATACTGAGCCTAGGTGTCACGTTCTCATCTTTTTAAGAACGAAATTCTCGCCCGTGACGTATCGATAGGTCATAAAAGGTAGGATACTCGGAAAAAAGCTTTTGAAGTTCTTTCAGTTAGCACAATCGTCTACCTAAGGCAGGGAATGCCGCGTGAATAAAAACGTGTTTAATTGCCGAAACCGAGGATTAGAGCCACGGTTTTTTCTCTTCGTATTCCGATATTTACTGCTCCGGCTAACCTGACCGTTTGGCACTGCTCGTAATAAAATGTTACTAAAAGCTTCGTACTGGGGTCCGGACCTCACGTCCGTGCGAACGTTTTGGTTTATGGCGCTGTAAATTAAAAATCTGTTTAGTGCGCTAATCAGACACATTCATTATCTCACAAAGGACGAGTATTTATGGACCTGTAGGCAGAATCAGGTCTCAAAATAATGCTAGCCATAAAAAACATAAATTAATTTTGACTTTATCTTACAATTAGGATGGACGCATCATTTTGAAATCTATACGAATAAACTAACATATGGCGATCTAATGGATAATGTTTAATCAGTAAAATATTAAATTGTAAGATTGAATGAATAATCTATGAAACCCTTTTTAACTACTTATAAATGATTTTTCTAAAGAATTAAAATACTTTTTTCCCATTTCATTAGCAGAAAAAAGCAGTATTTAAACTTAATAAAATTCCGTTATTATGGAATTACATGGTAATAAGGGCTTAAGTTTACCAAAAAAATATAAAACTAACTAACTAACCATTACGCCGTCACCCCGAAAGGGTAGGCAGAAAGAATGGACTGCCACACTTTAATCGATGCGGCACTCCATCCTTCTCTTTTCGCCATCGCGAGAGACGCGGTGTGATGGGTTGCGAACCTCATCGCCACCAAAAGGCATCCCCCGCGCACACTTCGATCGTTCAACGTCTACATAATAAATCTAAAACAAATTATCTGAAATACAATGATATAAAATAAAATAACAAATAAAAATAATTTAACACATAATGTTCTTTTAGATGGTGCACTTGTCGTCAGCTAGACGTTAGTTATATATATATAGCAGGTTATATATATTATAGTGTAGAGATATATATATATATATATATATATATATATATATAATTATTATTATGATAGCTGGCTGGTTATTACACATTATTATTATTATTATTATTATTACATATATTATTATTATTATTATTATTACTACACACACATCACATTACATACATATTATTATTATTACATATTAGAGATATTATTACATATATATTATTATTATTATTACACACATATTATTATTATTGGCTGATACATACATACATACACATACACATTACACATATTACATACACATTACATATTACACATTACATACACATTACACACATTATTATTACATATTATTACATTATTATTATACGCACACATTACTATTGACATACACATTGGCCACATTACATACGCACATTACACATTGGCTTGAGCATACACATATTACACATTGGTTATTACACATATAATTATTACTCTTTTTAATTATTTATATTTAAGATTACATTTTTTTAAGAAAAAATATTTGCAGCATAAACAAACAAAATCCTGACCCTACGTAAATAATCCTTGCTTTTTCAAAAATAAAGAGAATTCTTATTACTAGTCGGAAAGAGCGTCAGTTATTCTTTTTTAAATATAAAATAAAAAATAAAGCCACATTTGAAGGGGATTACGTAGGTATAGGTGTATGTCAGTACAAATTGTAAATCGAAAATTCTGTGACATTTCGGTAAAAAGGTATACGAGTATGTCATGAATTCATGTAATTGAAAAGTAGGAGAAGTGTCATATGTTTTGCCTAAAAAATATCAAAGGTAGGTTTGATGAAGGTAAGCAAAAATGCTTGTATGTTATTATTATTTTTTTTTAATTTTTACTGAGCACTAAAAATTGTGAACAATAAAAGTGTTATGTTCTTTGGCTCTCCTGGCAAATAAATCATTGATGACATTACCTCATTACCAAAAATGACACCGAGTTGTATGGACGATAAATTATATTTAAATATAATTCAACATATAGGATATTAACGTACGATCGGGGTAGTTTTCACGTTATATACACATTATTTACAGAAATAGCTATACGCAAGGACAATAATTAAAATGAGCTGATAAGCCAAAATCATTTCTATTAATCCACATTCGCCACATTTTTACACAACACACAATAAATGTTTTGAATATGGCTATCCATTCCGTGGTGTCCGTTGGGATTCTTGCTGTTAACATGACAGACGGAAGATTGTGCAGCATCAGATTATAAAAGGCATTGACAAGACGCCTCTCGTGTGAACAATATTTATTCTACCCCATCAAATAAAATGTCTTAATAACAGGACCCACAAGATGGAAGCGTTGAGTGCTTTTTATCAGGGGCGGTATCATCTGACAGGGGCGCTTCTTTATTTTTTATATCGCATTATAAATTAAAAATATAAATTTATTGACTCTAAAGTTGGTAGATTATGTCAGTATAAAGTAGTGTGGCGGTCCGTTCTCTCTGGCTACCCCTCGGCACGGCGAAAATGCTTGAAGGTTTTTTTTAATGGTTTTAGATTAATTTCAAGAATATATAATTCAAAACACGACTACATAATCCCATAAATAACGATTATATATATAATTTTATTTTATTAATTAAATATATGATAATATTTTCTTCCCTAGAACGGGCTACCCCAGTTGGCAGGTATTGTTTTAAAACCATGTACTTAGTAAATGGTCAATAAATAAATAAATATTAAAAGTGATAATAATATATTTAATACATTATGATTAAGGCAGTAATATATTATAATTGTTGAAAGTAAATATATCTAGTATTATAAAAAAAACTGCAATTTATTATTTTTTATCTATTTAGGTTAAAAAAATATTCTCTTTTTAAAGTATTAAAAATTTTGGTTACCATTTTTCGATAGCTTGGTAAAAAAAATATATAAATTTTACCGCCACTGCTTTATGCTACATTATTCGGGGAGGTAACCCGTAAATTTGACTCTAAACTCAAAAAGTTCAACAAGCTATGCGTAGGAATGTGCCTACACACCTGTCATTGCGTAGATAAAACTCGACACCAGCCGAAGGCACTTCGCTCGTGAATTCAACGCATTGTAGTCCACACGTATTAAAAAGGTTCATAGCAATGAAAAAATGCGTTACCCTGAGCATTATTTTGGCTTACCGTTCACCTGCCAGGTAGACCTGAGTAGGTACCATTTAGCTTGTTATCCATCTAAAACCCAACCCTCTTGTATTTGGTATACCTAGTTACTGGGGTAACGAGCGCTGTTTTATTTATCTCAGTTCAAAATCACGAATTTTATTTCCCCTTGCCGTGTTTTTATATCAATAATTGCATTAATGTATTTTTACTTCTGATACGGGGAAAAGTAAGGTTATAAGGACCTAATAAAAAACTTAAGTACTTTGAATTAAAAATATGTATCGAAGAATATTAGTAAGATATTGGGAATTATTTAGACTTTCAAAAAGGTGCATATTAGCTTTCCCGATCGAATGAATTCACAGTGACTAAACAAAAGTGAATTTTACGACGGCGCATCAAATAGATGAAATAGTGGTATAACAATATAAAATAGGAAATTTATACCTTACACCGATTTAAAAAAAGTGATATTAATACATTCGTAAATTTGAAAATATCATTCGTTTTAGTTACCGTATAATAACATCGTTAGTAATCTGTAGTAATTTGAACATAATGGTAGGTAATAAATAATATGGAGAAGTATCCAAAATTGCGTAAGGTCAAGAAGAATACAAGTAGAAGTGTGTATGTGCTAATAATAATAATAATATGCTAACTATTAAAGTGCCGTTTATATGATGTAATCACATCAAGGGCGCAATAAGACGTGTTTTAAATCTAAAATCTAAATATGAACGCCGCATCTGATATTCGAGATCGGTTAAAAGATAATATGAGACAAAAAATAAATAATTGTAATGTTTGTACTGCAAGCATGAAAAATCGCAGTAAGGCCTTACACGTTTCATATACGTATATACCAAGATATTATATATTCATATTCATATACCCGTCTTTTGTATAATATTAATTAATTTGTATATCTCTTCTTCTTCTTCAAGTTGTTGTAGACTAAATAATCTATTACTACGGAATTCTCCTCCGCTGATGTTGAACTTCAGCTATCTCTCCATCGTTTTGGGGGTCTTCCCGATGGACGGCGTCCGTCTGATATTCCATGCAGAGCAATGTATGGATAATAATAATAATAATCAATTGGATAATTTATAGAGCGCCATTTTTATGAATTACTCGTCTCAAGGGCGCTGTAAAAAATGCTCCGTTTTATGAACTAGTTAAAAATAAACATATTTAGAATGAGGGCTGCACAAAACGCAGCCGATCAACCCTTCTTATCAGGAAAGGATAATTTGAAAAGGTGCGTTTTGAGTCTCGATCTAAACTCTGACTGATTTTCAATGCACTTAAGGTCTGCTGGAAGATTGTTCCAGGCTGAAGGGCCGGCTACAGCGAAGGCTCGATCGAGAAAGTTTGTGCTAGGACAGCGTTTTGGCACAGTCAATCTACCGATCGCAGAATTCATAGCTGATCGCAATATAGACTGTCTGGCATTCAAGTTCTCGTTGATGCAGAGTTCAGATATATAAGCTGGTGTCATACCATGGAATTCAATATCTGGACATAATTTGTATACGTTTTATAGAAAACTAACTATCGAGCCCTCTCTTCGAAATGGTTTGTAGAGAAGATGGACGCAATGATATTCTTCTCAAGGCTTCTCAACAGTCATATGCCATGGCTGACATTTACCAATTTCATCCTCTTTGTTCACCTTCCTCAATTAAATGTATTATAGTTAAAAAGATACGATAAACTATACATGTTTAAATGGTTCGCTCTAATGTAAATGTATACAAATGTTAAGAAAAAATGAAAAAAATCTGCAATGTGCACGTGTTACAAACGTTGATGCATATTTTTTGTATGCTGTATCGAGTCGGTACAACTCGCAAGGTTGTGGGAATAGAACACATTTGCGGGATATCACAAATAGTCGACAAAACACCGAGAAGTAACGAAGGCGGGCATTCTCCAACAGAGATTTCATGATTTATGACAACATGTGGCTGAGTTCTAAGAAAACCAGTAAATTCACTCATTTAAACTTGCTGGAACAATGTTAGGGCTGGACACTTTATTTTTAAAATAAATCATAGTGATTGGAAAATAAAATATAAATATTCACGTTATTGACAGAACAGTGAATTTGCAACATAAAATTTCAGGCGGCTGTGGCCAATGGTGGATGTATCGAAGAGAAGCATGGAACTGGTAAAATAAGGATGTCAGTAGATTAAATACTTATGAAATGAGATCCTTAAAACTAATGTATGTTAAATGTATGTATGATAAAGTATTAAACGAGGATATTATAAGAAAATGCAGGACGGATGAAATCATTATGAACCAAATGTTGAAAATCTCATTACTATAGATTTTAAACATAGAAAGGAAAAAGGATAGTGTATAGTATATCTATTATTTTTTATTATTATTATCAAATATGTAAAACTACATATGAGTTATTAAATATATATATTGAAACGTCAGTTTTTAGGAAGTTTTGTTAAAGATATTATCAAATTTGATAATGCCGTGGCAAAGCAAAATATATCATTACTACATAACATTTGTACTAAATCTAGTAGAAAACATACGTTTTCATCTATTTTGAAATAAATCGTCGATGAAAGTATAATTTACTTAATGTGAATGTATACGTTAACGAAAGAAATGTAATTAACTACCCAAAAAATTGCTAAGATAGTCGATTATGCTCGCCGAATATCCGTAAAAAGCTTTGTCAGACGTAAAATACACCGCACTTTATCAATCTCATCTTTCCCTTAAATTTATTGGAGGGTTAATTAATTACTCCGGATGGATTGAAGTTCTGAAAAAGTTCCGCTTCCAATACAAAAACCTTTTAAAATCTCCAGCACCATTATACAAGCTGGTGCTTATCAATCAAACTCTTTTTAATTCACTTATAATTTAGGTAGCTGCGAATATTACGCGGGTAGGGGTGGCAATCTCATTTAACTTTGGTATAATTAAATAAGCAAACTTAGATACTTTGGAAATAAATAATTATAGCGCTGAAACACGCAACAGGATTAACTTAGTTATATACAGTGACATTGAGTAGTTAGGCAGATTAAGATTTAAAAACATTTCTTATTTTTAGTTCTAAAGAGTGTTCTAAGAAGTATATAGTATTTTCTTAACATTAATTAGTGTATTATGTATCACAGATAATAGATACCAATCATGTAAAAGCACCAACCATAGTTTCCCAAGTTCCCAGACAGCAGCAACCGGACCACAAAACATTTGAAATATTTCAACTTAATTGTCAAAATCACAAAAATTATATTATATGTATAGAATCATTCCGAGAATTAGCCACCCTAGTAATTGCTTTTTAATTATATAGTTAACAAACTAGCCCAAAACATAATAAATTTAAATTATATAGAATCATTTCAACTACAACTTAATAACAGTAATACATTTTTTAGAATCAGGAAAAAAATATTTAACCCCCCCCCCCTCCCCACTTTAATTTATTATAACTAACTAACTAACTAACCATCACGCCGTCTCCCCGAAAGGGTAGGCAGAAAGAATGGACTGTCACACTTTTACTGATGCGGCACTCCATCCTTCTCTTTTTTTATTATATAAACCAAATAAATGTTGATGCAGGTACCAGAAGATGGCAGCAAGCTGCCGAAACCGGTCGAACATTAACACGAGTGGAAGCACACTAAATACATAATAATAAAGTTTTAAAGAAATTTTGTATCAATTTTTTTTTGTTTTCATAATTTAAAATGAACTTCTACCAAGAAATTTCAAATAAAAACATTAATTATTCCAAGTAAAGTTCATGCTTTGGGCAATTTATTTATTGTATAATTCATATAAATAAATAAATTCTTATTAAATAACTAATTAACCATCACGCTGCCTCCAGAAGGGATTGGCGAAAAGAATGAACCTATGTATTGTTCTATCCTGACACACATCTCTCATTTCCGATACATTCATACATCGTGTTATACAAGCACGTCGATTTCTCCGACTCATCATGTGGCCGACATTTAATAATTCATTGATTTGATCGTGCCACATTTTTCTCGGTCTTCCTCTATTTCTAGTTTTATTTACGTCGTTTACATATTCGTTTTCACGATTCTGTATTTTTTGATTCCTTTGATGTATCGAAACCATCGAAATGATCCTTTTCTTATTTTGTTAATTTTAGAATTTCAAATGATTTGATTGAACAGTGATGAAATACATAGGTATATGATATTTTTTATCCTAAATATTTTTATCTTTAGATTTTTTAAAATCAAAACATTAAGAAAATAAATCAATTTGAATTTTATATGGATTTTGGCCCCTTTCACTGATGTGAGTTTATTTATCTCGACGTGTTTCGGAGGTAGTTTACCCTCATCACCACGATATAAGCTTTCTATCGTTCTCCCGTTGATGAAGGTATAATACTACTTTGATACATGTCGAGATAAATTAACCATTTATGTTTAAAAAAGAAACTTTTTTAATAATTAAAATTTAGAAAAACTATTGTATCTTTTTTCCATTATTAATATTATATTAGTTTGGTAGTGTTTATCTCGAGGATATTACTTATAATTATAAAATATACATATATCTGGGCATGAAAAAATAAAAATGTCTACTTAGCTAATTCAGTCAAGTTCTGTGGTATAAATGGTTTATCTACTCGTATATATGTTTTGACATTTGCCTTACAGCTGAAGAAACCATGGAAAACCTCAGCCGTAACATTTAGATATGTCTATTGGAAGAATCAAAAGCCGTTGGAAATTATGTTTATTATATAAGAACAATGATGTAATTTATACGAATGAAAACGTTTTCTAGAAGTTTCATTATACGAGTAGTTTATGGGAATGACAGGGGAATGTTTCTTAGGCAATATCAAATGTAGATAAATCAAGGGCGTTACTGTTTATATACACGAGTTAAAGCAGCAAAATATGTTAAATAAGGTCATAGATGTGGCAATAATAATTAGCTTTATATAGTGCACATATCGAGAGGATTTGTGACATTGCACTGAGGCGAGATATTCCGTTATGCTGGAGAGGGTTCAGAAAAAAATTCTGAGGTATCTCTACATAAGGAAGTATGGTAGTTATCCGTGGCTCTATCCCACGGCATTTCTTTGGGAATGCTCGAAACCAATACTTTACAGCTTCGAAGAGATGGGCATCTCATTACCCATTTCTTTAGATTAATCTGGGGATATTTCGAGAACTCGGCCGTGCCAGAGGGTGTTGGTCTTTTTGTCCCCGATAGATATCTCCGACAGCGACAGCACAGATTATTTTATCTACCGGCCGCCAGAACCAATCTGCCTCTGGTGACACCGGTGGGAAGAGCAATTAGTCTGCTGAAAGCGGTCTCCTCGGAGATCGACGTTTTTCATATTAGTGAAGGTACCTTTAGGGGACAAATACTCTAGACTTTAGAAAGTATCTTGTCCTCCTAATGTCAAACCATCTCTAATGCGTTCCTGGAATTATGTTGTATTTTTATAATATTTTACCTGTACTCAATAGATGCCTTAAATATTTTGCTGTTTGTAATGTCTTTTGAGTTAATAAACTGATTTGATTTAATACATTGTTAACAATACTAAAGAGATTAACCCCAAAATACTGGAAACTATTACCTGAAACTAGTAAAATAATTTTATGATTATTTATATAATGCTATATTATAAGGGGGGATTTCTATCCAACCCCCCCTTAAAATGTCAACAATTATGTACACTTAATTGAGCTTAAGAAACTCTTAAGATGAAATTCACTGTATTAAAAACTATTTTATTTATTAATATCCTTAATATATTGACGAGGCTGGTAGCCATCTCCTGGAATGTCAGTCGAAATAATTGTGTATTAAAGATTTAAGTACACGACTTTAAAAAATATATATTTTCGTCGTCGGCAGAAACCATGTTTTGTAATAGGATTATTGTGTAATAATCGCCCCGACGATTAACATGTAAGTATCAGGTATGCCTAGCTGTGATCATTAGTATCTGCATCTCTGGCCGAGATAAATCGGGGGGCGGCGCAGGGCCTAATTCTCGGCTTGCGTTGGAAATGCCTAAAAACCAACAAACGTCGGCGATCTATCATTTTGCGAAATAAAAACTCGGGAATAACCGAACGCGATGTATCACACAAAGAACAAAATGGACGAAACGAACTCGCCATTACACTCACGAATCACGCAATAGGTACCACCTATTAATTATTTCGGGAGGTAAAACATGATATAGACATCTCGTTAAATGCATCATGTAATTTGTAAGAACATTAAAATATTATTCATTAAGCTGAGACATCGATTGTACAGATAATCTATGCAACTATAAAAAACTTAACGAACGGAAGGTTTTGTTCGTCCACATATTGTAAACCGGGTGGTGGTCTACGGGATAGAACGCTTGGCTTCTGATCCAGGGGACATGGGTTCAATCCTGGACACGACCAGATTCCTTCTTCATAATAATGAGCTATTTTCTGCTCACATTGAAGATTGTAAAACAAATTCTAATATCATTGATGTAAATCCTTGATATTAGTATTTAAAAAAAAAATCGAATACTTTAACAAATCAAAAAAATTCAATAAGTTAGAGCTTCTCCATTTTTCTTATCGAAATGTGTTCTCTAAAAATTAACATAATTTTAGAAAAAATATATGTATATTAACATTGAGAAACATGTAAGTGTAGTAAATAACATGCGTTTTAGATTAAGTATTTTACCTTTTCTTCTTGCCTACATGTTTCTGTTTCACACGAGCATTACGAAAAAAAAATTTTTTTTTGGGAGTTTTAATTCGTAAAAAAACATATATAATGGAAATTCACAACGTTAAAGCATTAAGTATTATCAATAAAGTATGAGGAAACCAACATTAGATTTAATCAACAAGTCATTTTCTAGTACGACATTAGGGTATTTATTTTTACAAAACGGCGCACTTCAAAATATATTATCGGAAAAACAAGTAATAAAAAAATCAACATATTGCATAAAATGAATTTCACATATAACATATTTCAAACGAAAAAATTTCAGTAGGTATGTGAAAAATATGTTTCATATTTAAATTTTAACTTACTAATATGCATTGACATGAGCTTTGACTGCAAGATACATGCAGAGCTTTTATTAACGGCTTGTATGCACTCGATGCGATGTATTGAAATGCGTGTATACATGTATATATTGTGTGGGAATTTTTTTCTGGTGTTGTAACACACCAGCGTGTATGTACAATGTGCATACTCCGTAGCATAGTAAGGTGTTACTTATTGGTAAGTTAAGATACTTGAACGGAAATACACACTTACACATGGATTGTCGATAGATAAGAAAGCAAACGAAGTATTTCATAAGTGTTCTTAAATCGTTCACATTAACAAGCACGTTAAAAATCTATGAAATGGAAACAAAATAAGCTGGAAGAGAGAAGTTAATGAGTATACAATATACAATTTGTAAATTATTTCAAAAACGTAAAATTGATTTCGAGTCATTTCAAATAAAAAATAAGTCAATATCATATCATTCTCAAATCAAAAGTGAGCAAAAATCCCCAAAAAAAATAGGATTTTTCCACAACTTCTAATCAGATACCTCAAATATCTCGAACCATTCTGAACTAAGCGTCTGTTTCATTTCACAATCTTTTACGTGTAATTATTTTGAAAAAATAAAGCCACCATAAAATGTTGAATCTTGAATGGGAACAGATTTTTTTTTAAATATTATCTTAAAATTATATACGATTTAACAACGTCTTTCAGATCACGAACAATGCATTCTACCCTCTTTATATTCAAATCAGACATTTTTAAAAAAACAATATAAAGTAAAAATAATTTTATATGAATTTTCTACAATCACGTAAGATAAAAAGATAAAACGTGCATAGAAAAACGTACAAAAGTGTTTAGTGAGTACAATCAACATTTTAAACAAAAATTCCGACCCCTTTCAAAAAATATATATTAAAGCAGTTTTAATTTGGTACACACGCTTCATTACTTTATTACACACTTATTAGTAATAGAGCTCCGATGATCTCTAGTTCACGATCAATGTCATAATAATCTTTCATCAAATCAAATACATTTGATACGGACAATATAAACTTGTCTGAGCGGATATCTTAATTGGAGACACACGACAGTTGGCGATGAATTGATAAAAGCGTTCTAATAACGAGCCTCGGAGGATGCTGGGCACTCATCATTGGAAAGAGTTACCCCTCTCTTGATTCGAATCAATCAAATTATCTTGTCCAATAAAATGGCGTCCTGTTTACCCTCGGAATATTTGCGACGGACGCTTCATGAGTTAACTCGATTAGTTGTTAAAGAATTAATTTAGTCTTTAGGATTTACATGGAATTAATTCAGATTTTAGAAGAACGCCTTAATTGAAATGTAAATTTTTGAGAATCCATTATTTATATTCAAAGTATATTGTGTATCTAAATTTACGAGTAGAAATTAAAGACATTTTCTCTTAAAAGTTAATTATATATCCTAGGATTATTTTTATTATACTTTAGAGCTTATGTATGGTTTTCAATTTAGATAACTTTGTTCGTCGATCAATTTTAATTAAAAAATTAAGAAAATTAAAAATTTTAATACTCCCAATAAAAAATATAAAAAAATCTACTTACTCGTACATGTACAATGAGTATAAAACGATTGAATGTATATTTATTGTGATATACGTGTTATAGCTTTAACATATATTATGGACCTCTGCGTGACACCCATGCCAACGGAAAGGCAACGTTCACTCCGATCAGTGGAAGCAGGTGCAAACAACATAGCAATTCCAGTCAGAGCCAATAAAGCATGTTTCTATGATCGTGCTTTCAGCGTTGCGGGTCCGTTGGCGTGGAATAGACTTAATGTTAGTATTAAGTATGAGTATAGTGACGTTAAATTTAAGAAACTTCTGAAGATTGCACTGTTCGGTCAGTCATTTCCTAGTACGCCCTTGGAGTAATTTTGATTGTTGTAAGTTGTAAAATACAAGTCATCAGAATAATAATAATAATATGTATGAAACATCCGAAAATAAATTTCAGTAAAAACGTTTTAATACACTGTATTATTTTGAATTAAAAAAATGCGTTACTATATCCACCACAATATATCGTTAACAACTGACAAAATAGAATAATCAAATGGAGAAAGCTTCATCCAATTATGTAGAATAAATTGTTAAAATAATGTCGTCTCAGCACAGAAAAACAGAATTATATTCCCGAGGACTCTGAGAAAATGAAATCATTACGCTCCTTTGTGGTTGTGAGTTAAACAATAAGGCTAATCGCAACATCCCGACTGATGGAATAACAAATTAAAGTGAATGGTCCATTAGTTAGCCCCGAAGACAAATTGAAGCTTCATATCCTCCCCTCATCCATGCTAAAGCAATACAAAAACGTATCCACTATACACATGTGGTAGGTCCTCCAACACTATTACAGCATGTCGGGGACTGATGGCCGATTGCTTTCGGAGAAATAGGATTGTGGGGAAGTGCTCTTGCTCTGAGTGGACTTTACTTATTTATGAGAAGGGTGCATTTGCAAAGAAGATTGGGGAATTTATTGCTTAAACATTATACTATGACTGTGTCCTACTATAGATTAGACATATCAATTAGGTAAGTGTTCTCCATATCTACAACAAATCAAGCGTACTTGCAGTAAAAATCTTATAATGTAATATATTAAATATGCTTTTGAATAGATTTATCAGACTAGTGTATAGTAGTTTTGAATAGATTTATTAGACCAGTGTACAATGGAGTTCTAGTGCCAACCCTCATGTATGGACGTGAAGCTTGGAGCTGGCAAAATAAGGATGAAAGCAGGATAAACGCCGTCGACATGAGATCACTAAGAAGAATGTGCGGGAAAACGTTGTATGATAGAATACCGAACGATGAAATAAGAAAGAAATGTAAGGCAGATGACTGCATCATGAATAAAATTAAAAAATGATCTCTGAGATGGTTTGGACATATGGAACGAATGGATTAGAGTAGGATGGTTAAAAAGTTGTACACAAGCAGCGTGAGAAGCCGAGGATGACCGAGGAAAAAATGGCATGACCAAATTAATCAATTACTAAAAGGCGGCCACATTCGAAATCGGAATAATCGACGTGCGTGCATGGTACGATGTATGAATGTAGAGGAAGCCTGAGAGGTATGCCAGGACAGGCCATTGTGGCGATCCATCCTCTCTGCCTACCTCTCCAGGGAAATGGCGTGATGGTTAGTTAGTTAGTTAGTTAGTGTATAGTTAAAGTAAAGGTGCGTCGCCACGTCTCAAATTATTACGAAATATTATACCTACAAATTGGTCTTGTAATGGCTAAACAATTCAAGCGTTACTAAAAGAATAATGAATAGGCAAGCTGGCTTAGAATAATGATAATTAAAAATCAAAATAATTGCTTCTACATAGGTTCACCAACATGTTAAGTACTATTAAATTTCATCAATCGGTTCAGAGGTTAGGTTAATTTGTGAATTAATCAAACGCGTGCCGACTTTTTTCTACGGTCTCCGGTGATTAAGAAATGATTCAGTTCTATCTCTCCGTTCTTAATTTAATTAAGATTTTAATGAAAATTGTATTCACGGACAGAATATAAATGAATAAAGATAATTACATTAAAAGTAACACGGGTTCGTGACTCGAAAGGGAAAACACAGAATATGGACTAACGAATCTATGAAGTAACGACTCTTATAGGCGCACTTTATTTCCTATATGAACTTGAAGAGATGTTTATTTAACCCTCATAGACCGGAGATACGGTTTTATAACATTTTATAGCCAATTTGATAACTCTCGACTTATCGCTATAGTGGATCATTCTATATTTTTATAATAAATAAAAATATCAAATGTAATCAACTTGATACATGTCATTTCCATAAAATGTAACAAAACTTCTATAAATGTCATTTCCATAAAATGTAACAAAACTTTATGGAAATGACATTACTAAAATAGACGTTTTCATTTATATGAATTATTTATTATATGTTAATTTTTTTGTTAGAAGTTTAAAAAATAAATTGAGGAAATAAAATAACTAACTAACTAACTAACTTACCATCACGCCGTCTCCCCGGAGGGATAGGCAGAAAGAATGGAACGCCACACTGTTCTGTCCTGACATACGTCTCTCGCTTCCTCTACATTCATACATCTTGTCATGAACGCACGTCGATTTTTCCGACTCCTCACGTGACCGACATTCAATATTTGATTGATTTGATCGTGCCACGTTTTCCTCGGCCTTCCTCTATTTCTAGCTCCGTTCACGCCGTTTACATATACCTTCTTTACCATTCTGTCTTCACTCATTCTTTCCATGTGTCCAAACCATCTTAATGACCCTTTCCTTATTTTGTTCATAACACTTTCATTCGCACCACATTCACTTCTTATACTTGCATTTGTCACTCTATCATATACAGATTTGCCACACATTCGTCTTAGAGATCTCATTTCTACTGCATTTATTCTACTTTCATCCTTCTTTTGCCAGTTCCATGCTTCACTTCCATACATAAGGGTCGGCACAAGAACACCATTGTGCACTGCCATCTTAGCTTTTTTGGATAGGCTTTTGTTTCGATGACAACTTTAAGTGCACCATTTATTCTGTTGCCTGCCCCAACCCTTCTTTCAATATCCTTCTCCACCCTTCCATCCTTTGTAAACATACTTCCTAAATAAACAAATTCATCCACTTTTTTTTTTTTCACCGTTTACACTAATGTTGCAGACTGTCATGCTTCCTTCTTTTTCGAAAATCATTACCTTAGACTTATTCACATTCATCATCAAATCGTATCGCTTGCATACCTCATACATACTAGACACCAGGGCTTGCAGTTCGTAATTATGTTAGATATTGTTATATTTATAGGATTCAAAAAATTTAAAATAGGTTTTTCTTCTATATTCATCTTCGCTATGTATTTGATTGAAATAAAAAATACTTTTAATTCAATTATATTTCATAAAAAAACGAACAGATTAGTTTTGTGGGAATCTTACTTTTATATTTTTCAATGTATTATTTTATATGAAAAAAAATCACATAATTAAAAAGTTAGACCGCTTTAATGTATTTTTTGGGCGAAAATAAATAAGTTTGCGTTGTGTAAATAAAAAAAGTTATTACTTTACTTAAATGAGAATAGTTAAATTATATATGTTATAAATAAAAACAATCTAGATTAAAATTATAAGGAATAAAAAATATATATATATTTATATAAATTAATTGAATCACACACGAATAATATGGTAATATGGATATTTGAGTATATTTAAATTTTAAAAATGTAATTATGAAATAGCCATATAAAGAAATACGTTGTACTAACGGGTTAACAGCTACAGAGTTACAAGTATCTTCATTTGTGCATACTCCCTAATTTATGTGAAGTCATCACCGTTAATTGGAAGAACTCAAGCAGGATTAGGCGCTTTTAATAAAGAGTGTTAATGATAATAGATATAATATTAGGTACTTCTTTTTGTAAATTTTTCTGATCATAAAAACCAGATAAGGAAATAAAAAATAATAAAAATCTATTATTCCACTCATTATTAACGAATTCAAAGGGAAATAATTGACATGTACATTTACAAATATATAATATAATTTATCATATAATGATGAGATTACTACATCAGTATTGAAGTTCAGTTTGCATATTTCATTACTTGTTCATGTAAATGCGTAGATACACGTGTATTTATTCTTAAATAGTGATTTTACAATGTGATTTACTAGGAATCCGAGACTGAGATGAATTTTGATTACCGCGTAATGACACATAAGTGTTTTCAAAATTGTTACGTAATAAAAAACATATGTAAGATTTATAATATTTAATTTAATCATGTAAACAGATAAGGACAATTATGTTAATAGTGACGAAAATACAATAAAATTACAATTGAATTTTAATTTAATAATTCTAAAAGGCGGGCCACACTGTTTGAAACAAACTCTCCACAGGGGTGACCTTGGTGGAGAGCTGTGGAGCCCGCGGTTGGTGTAGCGTCCACACTTGGCTTAAAACAAGCTCTCCACACGTGGAATGCGTGTTTAAAAGCGCGTCCGTTCACAAAGTTTGTTGAAGGTCAAACGAATTTTGGTTTCAAACAAGTGTCTACACAGTTTTAAACCGAAGGTGGAGACCGATGCAGAGAGCTTGTTTAAAACAGTGTGGCCCGCCTTTAAGTCATAATTCCCAATAACTGGGTCCGCATCTATGGTATTTGTATGCAGGTTCCCTACTCTTCGATTTCAGCTCTACTCCTGATACAAATGTGTTAAATTCCTTCGTAATGCTGGTTCACCATGCTTTACATCTCATATTATATTTAAATATCAAAGAAAGTTTTATAATAGGTTGTTTAATTGTAAAAGTAAACATGAAATGCTATTAGATCTTCTTCGTCGTATATAAGGAAGGTTCTTTAATATGGAGTGTTACTTAACTACGAGTATAACACCCGGCGCCCCTAGAAACGAAAACCTATCACCACAATGGCAAGAGAAAGAGAGAAAGAGAAGAGCGCTTTTCAGCGTCATCTCTGCGATATATAAAACTTTCTTGTTATTGATACGAAGAAGAAGATACTTTAAAATAAATATAAACAATAAAATGCACACAGAAAAAAATATGTTAAGACAATAGAAAACTAATTGATTTACAAAATTGATTATTACATTAAAATAATGTCAATATAATTTTCATATTTAAATTAACTATCACTACTAACAAACATTGAAAACAAATGAATTAATTAAAACAAGTCCCAAGAACTCGAGTTTTGTTAATGTTAGCGGAACATTTAACGTTCAAAGGTTTATTGATCGAATTTACCCCGTTTTACGATCCATCTTCATAAAATATATCTGCATACATTAAAAGCATCCACGACAATTGAAATTAGTCACGTTTCAAAGTTATCCTGGTTTAAGTATTACGTGGACTTATTTTATCTGTTACCTGAAACATCTAGTAAGATAATATATACGCTTTTACGTGCGGCATTAGGGTAATTACGTAAATCGGAGGATCAATTTAAAATAAAACAAGCTGATTTCCGTTTGATAAAACAATCGAAAAACATCTGGCGCTGATTCGCTCATTGCTTCATTGTTCTCAGGCTTCACGCAAGCTCTGTTGTCAATCAGTATGAAGATGCTTAAGTAATTGAACGTCTTGAAAAGCATTTATACTTTAGATTTCTAGACAATAGAACTTTTTCTAATGAAATTGAGCAGGGTATTTCGACAAATTTAAATAATAATTTAAAGATTTTTTTCTTCTTCTTAGGTTAGAGTGATTCTACACTGATTAAGTCTACCATCTAAAATTGGTATTTTCTTTTCTGTCGCATTCCTTATGAGTGAGGGTCTTGTCTGGTCCACTCTGTAGAATAGTCTACTGGATGGATTACTGGAAAATTTTATAATGAATGGTTTTATTTAAATTGTGTTCAAAGTATTTAGTATAGTTTACTGTAGAATTAATCTTATTATTCAACTTGTTATAGCCTTAGTCTGTTATTGCAAGATTTTCTTTCTGTGATGCTTAACTCCAGCTATCTCTCCATCGTTTCGGTGGTCTCACTGGTGGACGTCGTCCATCTGGTATTCCATACAGAGCTATATATGGAATTCTTGAGGGATTCATTCATGGAATTAATCTAAATTGACGAAATCATCCGAAGAAGGGTGTATTTGACGCAAATATAATTTTTGTTTTTGAATGTAGGTATACAAATACTTGTAGACAAACACTGGATTTTACCCATTGCGGGTTAATCATTTAAGGATAAATTGAATCTCAATAGAGACGTATACATTTAATCTTAATAGATGGCGCTAGTGTAGATTGAACAAAAAAAATGTGAAGTGTTTCTCAACATAGTAGCATATATACATCTTTAAAAAAATTGTCAGACGTGGTGGTCGTAAGAAGGGCGGAATGAGGATTATTGTGTTGCATAAAGCGATCGCTTAACCCAACCAATGACAGGCCATATGTCCTGTAAACGCCTCGACCACCATATTCTATTTCCAAAAAACTATTTTCATCTTCGTCTCTATTGAGATACAATTCAGAAAATATAATTAGTTGACTTTATGTGTATTTCTTAATATTATATGAAATATAACATAGCTTTCTATTAAGTTATCTAATAACTAACAATTGAGTGCATATAAAGAAAGCACATTACGATTTGAGGAGTGAAGGCCCTAAAATATATACGAGTATTTCACATAAACAGCTGAAAATCATGTCCAATATCATAAATATGTATATTTTAGTACTGTAGAGCATAAATATCTCGATAATAACAAACGACAACCCACGAAATTGAATTAGTTCAGTATCCTATTGATCGAATTTGGGGTTTATTGTTT
Source organism: Lepidostoma basale (assembly GCA_022606425.2). Lineage (NCBI taxonomy): Eukaryota > Metazoa > Arthropoda > Insecta > Trichoptera > Lepidostomatidae > Lepidostoma > Lepidostoma basale. The sequence continues at coordinate 109,344 of JAHDVF020000864.1, read as the reverse complement.
CGCGAAAAGATTATATGTACATATATGCACCAAACGGCTAAAATGGCTGAATTTTAATCACAAATGCATATCATTAGAGGCGACGGTATCCAATACATAACACCTAAATTTGAATACATAAGATTTGACTATCGTAATTTGAAAAAAATCTATGAGCCATAGTGGCAATAGTGTAGGCGGTAGTATTTACATGTAGGAATGCATAGCCATTTCGGTGTGGATACAACAAATTTCACTTAAAATTTCTTGACATTCAAGACGTAGAAAGTAATCTAAAACGGTACGATGCAATAAATATTGGACATTATGAGAATTTCTAGATCTTAACGAACATTTTTATGTACCGTAGAATATAGGTGATCTGGCTCTGAAATTCGTCTCGGGTCACTTCACTTTCCTCGTTTGCCTCTCAAACAATAAAACGATCTATTTAAACAAATGGCATCTGCTAACTAAGACAGGTGTGACTGTGCGTGTCCATTGTTCCTGCAGTCGTGAGATATGATCTATTTAGTTTTGTTGGGATAAAAGAAACACAAAGAGCTCTTCCGACAAAGCGGAGCGGAGAGTACTCCCATACACCATTCGTAGAGTACTTTAATTCTACTTATTTTTATAGATCGGTTTGCCCTCGGTGGAGCGCCAAGTAAAAGAGCCAGGGCTCAGGAAAAGGATGGAAATGAATGGGGCCGACTGACCAGACTCCATTTACTAAGTGACAAGCACTTTCGTGAGGTATGGGATGACTTTCAACGGTTTATATACTTCCTTCTTTCTAAGATATTCATCTTCTTCCCAAAATGAATTGGGTCCATTTTGAATTCAAATATCCAACATTTACTTAACCTTCAACTATGAAATGGAACGATTACTTGGATGCATTAAAATTATATGAATTTTTTGCATTATTGTAATAATAGCATAGGTGTATTAGTTGTTTCTTGAACAATGATGTAAAACTCCAAATCAAATAATGAATACGAAAGTTTCAATTATTTAAAATGGAGAAAACATTTGATAATGCCTTAGAAGGGCGAAACATGTGATTACCATAAAATATAATGAAACTTCTAGAAAACTACCGTATTCATTTGTATTATTATTTAATAGCATAGGCAATCACATGTATGAAAGTGAAACATGGAACTGGCAAAAGAAGGATGAAAGTTGAATAAAAATGCAGTAGAAATGAGATCTCTAATAGAAATGTGTGGTAAATCTGTATATGATGTATATGAGCGCCCTTGAGATGAGCTATTCACGAAAACGGCGCTATACAAATTAGCCTAATTATTATTATTATTATATTATTATTATGAGTGTCAAATGCAAGTATAATAAGTGAATGCGGTGCGAATGAAAGTGTTATGAACAAAATAATAAAAAGGTCGTTAAGATGGTTTGGACACATGGAAAGAATGAGTGAAGACAGAATGGTGAAGTAGGTATATGTAAACGAGGTGAACGGTGAAATAGAGTAAGGCCGAGGAAAACGGGGCACGATCAAATCCATCAAATATTAAATGTCGGTCACGTGAGGAGTCGGAGAAATCGACTTGCGTGCGTGACAAGATGTATGAATGTAGATAAAGCGAGAGATGTATGTCAGTACAAAGCAGTGTGGCGGTCCATTCTTTCTGCCTACCCCTCCGGGGAGACGGCGTGATGGTTAGTTAGTTTAGGTAGCATAGGCTGTGATCTCAATTTCAAGATATTTCTCAATATTACTCGCACCAGAAAACTGGTCGTTTAATAGCAATAACTGTGCGGTTTGCGTCTTCTAACTGTACCAATTATTTAAACATTTAGAGGCGCATGAAAAAAACTACAGAAAAGGTCAATATAACGATAGCGAGCAAAAATATTTTATCCGTTACGGATTTCGATAAAAACGGTTTCTCGGGAACACCGCGATCTTTTTTCGGCATCTCTTCCTATCTTTGAAGAAATTCCCAGGAAACGACCACTTGAATCGACCGTTCGGAGACGCTTTTTCATTAGACTGTAAACATCGCGACAAAATCCACTAATGCTATACCATGCACACCACGCCATTAAGTACGACTTAACGAGCAATAAAAACAACTTCATAAAAAGTGAGAGAGAGCTAACCGAACGGAGTCTTTTTGAAAGATTGTAGGAAATGTTGTTTTTACTCGTAGCCCGGAATAATACACGGCGCGAAGTCGAAACACGATAGTTATTCAGAGTAAAGTAAATGTTGTTAATCCACAAACTATGTACATTTATTGTGTTCTTTTTAAATAAAACGCGAAAATACATAAACTGCTAGAATAAAAAAACATACTAAATTTTATATTTGAATAAAAATGCATATACACAGGCAAAGCAGCACATTAATCATCTAATTATTTACCAAGTAGGTACCCCACATGGTTTATATACTTCTCAACTGGGGTAACCCGTTCTAGATAAGCATTTTCCCACTCTAGCTCAATATATAAAATGCAACTTTAGATTTTATGTACTTATTAATTAAAAGCGATAATATAAAAACAAATAACATAGTGTCGTGAATGTCAGAGGCTGCAGTGAGCGCATTCAAAATACAAGAAGTGAATGCGGTTCGAATGACGGTGTTATGAACAAAATAATGAAAGGATCATTAAGATGGTTTGGACATATGGAAAAAATGAATGAAGAAAGAATGGTAAAAAAAATGTAAATGGAACCAGAAATAGAGGAAGACCAAGGAAAACGTGGCACGATCAAATAAATCAAATATTGAATGTCGGCCATGTGAGGAGTCAGAGAAATCGACGCGCGTGCATGACACGATGTATGAATGTTGAGGAATGGAGAGAAATATGTCAGGAAAGAAAGGTGTGGCAGTCCATTCTTTCTGCATACCCCTTCGGGGAGAGGGCGTGATGGTTAGTTAGTTAGTTAGTTTAATAACGTAGTTATTCTTGGTTGTTTAAACCTTCATTTAAATAATCACCATTCAAATAATAATGCAAGAGTAGTAGAGTGAATATGAGATATGCAAAATATTATATAAATTTGAAATCAAAATTAAAAGAAAAAAATAATAGTTAAATAAACGGGACTTATCATTCTTTACCTTGGTGTAAGTACAAGCATATTAAGAGATCGGGCCCATGTAACACTACAAAGGCCATTGTGGCCGTGTCGTGAATGTCAGAGGCTGCAGTGAGCGCATTCAAGTGAAACTCCCGCGCGGCATCTCATTTGCATACTACCGCTCCGTAGTAAACACCTAAACGCTCATCGCATACACGGAAAGATTTACAGCATCGCGAAAGCGCGGGAAACGATTATTTCGAGCAGAGATAGACGTGTCGTTATTATCCACAATCATCACACGGTGTTCCAAAAATATAAATTATTATATTAAAAACTTATTTATATATTATATAATATGACATAAAATTGTGTATGGATAGCTGATTGATGAAATGAGACAAAACAAACGAAAAACATAAGAGCGACTCTTTAAGATATAAAGCGGTTTAACAAAAATATTATAACAATATGAAACAATCCGTGGTACATTTTATGAACTAGTTGAAGATAAAAATTTTAGTCAAAGTGAACATTTTGTTAAAAGTATAAAAAAAAAATTGACGTTTTGTTAAGAATAAACATAATGTAGATTAAATTATTCATTCTTAATTGAACAAGGATGTAAAACTTCACATTAAAAAATTAATACGAATGACATATTTCGCCCTTATAAGGCATTATGAAAACATGTCATTCCCATTAAATATGATAAAATTTCTATAAAACAAACGTTTTCTTTGATATTAATTCAATTCAAGTAATAAATCAACATATTTTATATATTGACCACGGAATTGTAATTATACTTGTCGTCGCCAACTGGTTTCGCTTGTACCCATGGTTCGTCAGAGCAATAGAAATACAGTTTTTATTTTGCCGTGACGAAGCTTGGGAACAAGCGAAATCGGTTGGCGTCAGGCCACGAGTAGGTATAAACGATCAAAACATGGAGATAATGTTAAGATTCTTCTTTTGCAGATTGTATTTCATATTCGACTGCCGGGGTTCTGATCAATATACTTGCATGAGTTTATTTGGCATTGGGGGTGCTCATACGTGTGGAGCTTTGTTATCAAGTTGACAAAGCTATTAAAGCTATAAAGATCTATTCTCTCAGGAACGCTTTGCTAGTAAAGTCTGGTGTATATTGAAACATATATGTCGTGAACGTATCGAGGTTATAGTTTGGTGAAGGTATCAGAATGTGAACTGGCTTCGGAAGAAAAAAGCGGTTTCAAATTTTAAAATAAATAATTAAATTTGTGATTGATGAGTAAATTTTTACCGTTTGTGGATAAATATTAAACCCTATGGCTAAACCCGGATAAATGGAGAAAAATATTCATCACAAAAGCAAATTGATAAAACCAACTAACTAACCATCACGCCGTCTCTACGGAGGGGTAGGCAGAAATAATGAAACGCCACACTGTTCTGTCCTGACATACTTCTCTCGATTCCTCTACATTCATACACCTTGTCATGCACGCACGTCGATTTCTCCGACTCCTCACGTAACCGACATTTAATATTTGATTGATTTGATCGTGCCACGTTTTCCTCGGCTATTTCTAGCTCCTTCACGCCGTTTACATATACCTTCTTTACCATTCTGTCTTCACTCATTCTTTCCATGTGTCCAAACCATCTTAATGACCCTTTCCTTATTTTGTTCATAACACTTTCATTCGCAACACATCCACTTCTTATACTTGCACTTCTGAACAGATCAGAGGAGTAGATCACTTCTGAACACCTTAGAGAAGAACTTTTTTTTTACATAAAATCGGTATAGCAAAAAAATATGAGCACAATACTGCGATTTTTACGTTTTGAGTGTGAAAGTATAATTGGCAATCGATCTAACGTTCGAGCGAAAATGCACGGTATAAAGTTGGAGAAAATTGCCTCTAGCATCCGATACAAATATTTTTTTACAACCGCGAAACATTTTCCTACAAAGCTTTTTTTTATGGGCATCGCGTGTCGAGAAGTCATACTAGAGTACCTAGGGCCGGATTAACGAATACCACACTTAGTTACCAATCATGAAAAAAACAATGTTAACTGTCACGAGTTTACTGCACAAAAACATTAGTTTTTTTGCCTATAGAAATGAGATCACACAATAAAAAACCAAAGCTTAATCAATCAAACTTTTCAATAAACAAGATTGGTAGTTTTACGACTTTTATGGTACAAATCGTCACAACACTCAATGGTGGCCAATCTAAAATGCTATTGATTCTAAAAGCAAAGATTTTTTGACAATTATTATATTATAATAATAATAATAATAATTACTTTTAAAGCGCCGTTTTGTGATGTAATTACCTCAAGGGCGCATTAAGACGTGTTTTAAATCTAAATGTGAACGCTGCATCTGATTGATATTCGCGATCGATTAGAAAGTATAATAGAACAGAAATGCAAGTTTTAAATTGGGTATGAAATATGAAAAATATGGGTTTTCAGCTTAGATCTGAAATCTGTCGGATCATTTATGCATCTGAGGTGTGGAAGAAGATTGTTCCAAGCTGATGGACCGGCTACCGCAAACGCTCGATCCCCGAAATTTGTATTAGGGCAACGCATGGAAATGCCCTTCAAAGGCATTATCAAATGTGTACAAATAAATATAATAAAACTTCTAGAAAACTGACGTATTCATTCGTATTAAATATTAAATATTAAGTTTTACATCATTGTTAAAGAAACAATAAATAAGAAATATGACTTACATAATGCAAAAGGGAGTAAACGAAAGATACAGAATTATATACCTACATAAACTGTTTTCACAATGTGACCTGTTTAACCAAACTATAAAATGGTTCTTTATTCAAAAAAGTCGTACAAAACGTAGTAAGCATTAAGTAATCCTTAAAAGAAATTAAGTTTTAAAAAATGACAGATAATAGAGTATTTCATAAAACTATTTTTTAATACTATTTTTTCGATGATATTTAGCCTTATTAGTCGGAAGAACGATGTCACCTTTATAACTATTATTATTTTTGTAAAAGCCCTTGCGGCGTTTATGTCAAAATAAATAAATAAATAAATAACTTTTATGTAGCTCTCTCGATAATATTTTTGAATAGTATCGGGTAAAATAAACACATTTATTTTATATTTTCGAAAAAAAAAAACATTAATTTAAGTTTTATTGTAGTTCTCATGATAAAAAAAAACGCTTTAAAGTATTTTAACTTATGCATAAAAACTGTATAATTTATACAGTTAATTTGTTCGCCTTTCGCTTAACATTTTATTAGCGATATTAAGTATACATATAATATAAACATTTTGATACTATAATTACACTGATAAAATAAAGTTCAGCCATTAAGACATAATGTTATAATAAATCAATTATTATATGCGAACTTATATTAAATCGTTGAACATCTCTGGAGAGTATAAGAACCATAACAAAATAAAAAAGGTTAATCTCATCACGAATAGCAGGTATTGCGACATCAGAACCTCCGTCTCCTTCTTACAGCGGGACGGAGCACGCGGGAAGAGGGACAGACATATTATCGACTCTGGGTCATGAGAGTGATGTTCCGAGTACTTCCGAGATGAAACGAAGAGTTTCGAAAGACGTAAATGGTAATAGATACGAAGATAACCGAGCACCGTGTAATTTCATACTGGATTAGAGAAATATTGCACAATGCACGTAAAAGCTAATCGCATTGTTGAAAGTTAAAAGTTATTTATCGAGGTCAAAGATATCGACTGCTCATCGTTTTGTGAATAAGTTTGAAATTATATGGCGGGTAATCCGACTATCGAATATTGAATAAAATATTACGAACAAATCAGTTGATTTATGTTTTACCTTCAATATGACACTCTTATCGTCTTCTCCAACGCAGGCAGAACTCTCAGAGATAGGATCATACATGAGATCATAAGGTCTGTCTGTGGTGTTGAAGACATAGTGAGGCTGGGAAGAAGCATAGGCGCTTTAGAAGTAATCGGGTGGACCGCAAGGAAGATACAAGACTTGTTAAAAATGATAATACCAGCAGCAAGAGACCATCAGGAAGGGGACCGAAGAGATGGAGGGATAGCTAGACGTCATCATCCCAAGACAATTCACCGTCACAAACAAGTCATACCACCTAGACCAAGTGAAAGAAGAAGACCTACACTATATGTATCAACATTTAGATTTTCTTCGTATCTTTTTATAATGAATTCATATCATAATCAAAACCATTTTTTTATTACGATATGATTTTTTCAAAAATCAATAAACATCTACAATAGTATTTTAATAACGTTTTTAATGACATGCATTATTGATGTACAGTATATAAATGCCTGGCAACTTATCGCGGTTTTCTTAAATACTCTTACAACAATTTTTTTTAAATATATTTCTATGCATACCCTGAGAGATATATACTAGTACATTTTTAATGTTTCAAAATTCAGTCATTTTTTTAAATATCGTACTTCTAAGTGACATGTTATTTTAATGTGTATTTTTTGTATTCTTGTATTAAAATAGACACATATATTAAAAAAAAACGTTTATTTCAATGTTTGTATTTTATATAACTAAATTTAAAACAAATACAATTGCCTCGGTGGGTTTCGTCACACGGAAGAGCCTAGAGTACACATATAATAAAATACTATTTCCCGTTCATGGTACGAAATTTGATATATGATACATACATACGAGTATACGGTAACTGTGTCTCCGAGTAACATAATGAAAACAATTAAACTTGATATGTACCAAAACTATGTATGGCAAACGCATTATATTTAGGGTCAGCGCACACCGATGACGGCACTGGTCCGACAGGTGTCGCGGGGTGGTCGGAGATGCGACGAGGCCCTAAAAAAGGCACAGAGTAACAGCGATCTAGCTCAAAAATCTAACAACGTAAATAACTATAAAAAATCTTGTAAATATTATAATAAAATTTCTAGATCAGTATGTATTACGAAATATTTTCGAGAATGTGGTGTATATTTCTGCATTGTTTTGAAATATGAAATATTCGATCTTTAACACTTTGTCTGCGTAAAAATTTTGCATGGTTTACAGAGAACCGGAAAAACATTTGAAACCACAAAACTTTGTATTATATCTCAGTTCTAAATAACAAAAATTGTAGACATGCAGTGGATTTTTTGGTGGGTAGCACTGAAAGCACCACGTGAACACGGCTCCCGTGACCGACGCAGGGCGACAAGTTTACGACACGGGAGCCGTGTCTGACGCAGCGATCGTGTTAATGAATGACAAAATGAAAATGAATTCACCAGATTTTGCATTTACAATTATGTATTGAAATAAATAATTGAATGTAAAATGTATTTCGAACTTTTTATTTCATGATTGTAACATAGATAAGTACTCAATCGTTCTTTTTTCAATCGGTTAATCCATTGGCTCCTACGATGTTTTACAAAACAATTCAAGATATCCTACCATCCATAATTAATTTTGAAAAAATACACGATAGAGATACCTCGCACCATTTATCGGATGTGCACTATCTCATTCTCTCTTGCTTGTTCGTACGGGCATACGAGCGAGTTGCAGTATTCGTCGCGCAGAAATTATTTTAATTCACACATTCACGAGTCATCTTTTGGGCAACAAAGAACGCCGGCGCCGTTAGTATTTCTCGATGATTTTGCGAACATCGATGTAGTTGTATAGTTGTTTAGCAATCTAAGGATTAATCAAAGCCAAAAGGCGTTCATTTTATTATTATATTTAATGAAGATAAGTATCACAAAAATGTATTTAAAAATGACTTTGGCCACTTGCCTCGAAGGGCTTGAATAATGATGCCGTCACGCTCCGAGTATCCCTTCCTTCCTCTGTCCCCCCGCCGCCTCACCCATTACGACTAACTGGACTGTCCACTTGCGTAATATAAAAACAATACGTGTTTACCAAACATCAATGTTACGATGTGACGGCTAAAATTGGATAGCTGTTCCCACACGTGGCAAGTTTGGTACGTTACAAGTGAGCCTATCAAGAATTCAAACAAAATCTAACACAACTCTAAATTTGAAAGCAAGAATGGCTGGTTTAAAAAAGAACAAATAATTTTGCCAGTTTGGTTTGATGAAATAAGCCCTCAAGCTGTTGATAGACTTTCATCTTATTCTTCATATAACATGAGTTAAGAAATAAGCTGCTTCAAATTTTTAGTCAGAGATAAAGATCATTGAACTAATCTGACTAGAAAAAAGTTCATTTGAATCATCTCCGCTTCCACGAAATCTAAATTATAGCAGATTTACACAGAAAAACAATTCATTCTATGAGAAATACTGTCGAGGAACTGTCATCGTGTATTTACTAACAGACACTTAAACTTTCGAAGAAACTACAAATTTTGAGCCGATATGGATGGGTTCTATTATAAATTAATGAAATTTGAATAAAATATTATTATTAAATACTTTTAAATCAAAAAAAAAAAATTAAAAATTTAATTTCATTAATTATAACAAGCTTTCAAATAAACGATGGCTATAAATTTTCAATAATTAGTAATTAGGATAAAATGCAATGCTTTTTTTTTGCATTTGTGCACGCAACAATTGCAAAAAAAAATCATTTAATATTTTATTGAATTGATTATCGCAAATAGAAATATATCTACTGAAGCAAATATGGCAGTGCGCAATGGAGCTCTAGTGCCGACCCTTATGTATGAAATAGAAGCTTGAAGTTGGCCTAAGAAGGATGAAAGTAGGATAAATATCATAGAAATAAGATCACTAAGAAAAGTGTGCCGAAAAACAATACATAGGAATACCTAATGATGAAGTAAGAAAGGAATGTAAAGCGGGTGAATGAGTCCTAAATAAAATTAAGAAAGGGTCATTAAGATGGTTCGGACATGTGGAACGAATGGACGAGGGAAATATGGTTAAAAATATATATTCAAGTGGTTTGAATAGTAAAATAAGTCGTGAAAGGCTAAGGGAGACATGGCATAAATAAATTAATCAATTACTGAAAGGCGGCCATGTTCGAAGTAGGAAAAATCGACGAGCGTTTGTGTTGCGGTGTGAATATAGAAGAGGTGCGATAATTGTCTGGATAGAATAGTGTGGCGGTCTACCGGCTTGATTGTTAGTTGATTAAAATAGTGGTTTTTCGTAAATACAAAATAGGTAGCTTTCGGAAACATGGGTTACATCCTTAAAAACCGGAAAATACCGATCAACCTGAAACGAAAAGTCTATGAAGCCTGTGTTCTGCCAGTTAGTACTTATGGTCTTGAAACTGTAACATTTTCCAAACAAAGTGCCTAGAAACTACGAGTGGAAAAAGCTATGTTAGGAATAGACAGAGTCAGATAAAGATACGGTGAGAGAAAAAACAAAGGTCACTGACATCATCCACCGGGTGGCGACTCTAAAATGGCAATGAACAGGTCACGTAGCCAGAAGCTCAGATGAAAAATGGACAAGAAGACTGCTGACTTGGATAACGTGGACGACAAAGAGAACTGCAGGGCACCCACAACTACGGTGGAAGGATGATCTGAACAGACACGTCGTAATAACCTGGATGCAGTCTGCACAAGACAGAGTGACATGGAAGCGAATGGAGGAGGCCTTTGTCCAGGAGTGGACGGGAATAGGCTGAGGAAGAAGAAAAGTATACTTGAATATAATCCTTCACTAGTGCGCTTTTCGGAAAAAGCGTAACTTTTTGTTTCACGTGAACGAAATATCGGTGGCGAATCCAACGAGCACACGGCGATCACTCCGGACCGGTTCACCTTGACAAGTGAACAGAAAAACGAAATAATCGGCCATTGTTGTACGCGCTAACAATAATAATTTAAATGTAAAGCGGAAATATAGAGCCACGAATAATGCCTGATGTTCCTTCCTATCCACACTCGGATCCGGCGCGGCGTGTGTCGTATTATTTATTAAACGTATTAACGTATGAATTGTGTTTTTTACGTGGTAGAAATAATATTAATATGAGGGAATGTCACTAAAATAAACGGAACTGAGAGAAAACAATAGTATTTTAAACGTTAGTATGAGAACAAAAGTAAGTTAATAAATTATAATATAAACGCGACTATTTAACCGGTTTTATAGAGATATCTGTAAAATTGATAAAACATTTTCGTTTACATTATATATTAATTTATAATGGAGATCAGTAAGTAAGTTTGTGAACAATATCTTCCGTGTAGTAATAATTCCTTGTTTAATCGTATATTTTTTAAACAAAATTTCACATTTTTTTAGAATTTATTTAGTTTTATATACTGCCATCAAAATAAATTTTAATAACAAATTATTTATTGAACAATGTAAAAATATGTTAAACTCAATATTTAACGACTAATACGAATGAAAACGTCAGTTTTCTAGAAGTTTTATTATATTTGAAGGGAAAAACATGTTTTTCCTTGCTAAGGCATTTGATAATGCCTAAGCAAAGTGAAACATGTCGTTCCCATAAAACATAATACAAATATTTTTAGATAACATATATTTTCATTCGTGTTAATTGTTGATTATTTAAGTTATCATTCAGCTCATCAGAATATACTTCACATAAATAAGCATTATTTTGTAAATTTAACCGAATGTTTAGTTAAAAATAGACGTGACTTTAAAAAAAACAATATAATTTCGTAGATATCATTTCGGAAAACGATGATGAAAAGTATAATAATATATTTGAAATATGCCGATAAAAACGGGCTTACGTCTGTGGAAAAACAGTTCTTAAATTCATAAATAAATGATTTCATGTGTTCAAAATATAAATATTTTAAATCTAAACGAGAGTAAACGATAAATGAATTTGAATATATTTGTTTTGATTCACTCTAGTCACAATAGCCAATCAAGTTTATCGATTCAGCAAAGAAATCTAATGCATACAATTTATTATATGTGAAAAAAAAAACATACATCATATTAAGTGTAAAAATTACTCTTTCAATGCTCTTTCAATGTATTATTTTGTATATAATGTTTATGAACGTATATAACATTTAAATCTATTGATGAAATTATAAATGTATATAAGAAAAAAACAAGTTACATAATAATATTTAAAAAAATGTTTTTATTAATTATTGAATCAGTGTTTTCTAATTACCGATTGCGTATGCCACCACCATCTTTTCGTTTTTAAATTTGAGGGCAAACTCGACATTATCCAATATCAATACACATTCCACGAGATCTACGAAGCTTTTCAAATAGGCGGTGATCCCAGTTCCTGAGATTACACCGCGGAGCATCCATGTGTAATCGAAAAATAAAACCAGTTTTAATTTAATGATCATTGGACGGAAGATCGGGCCGAAGTTGTTATTGATGCCTCTCACCATGTTATCGGATCACAGAGTATCGAATCCAGTGATAACATTCGCTTGGCTACGTCCAAATACTCTGTCAGAGATTGGTTTAATTTGTATAATTCAAATCAAAAAATAATTTGTCAATTCGTAGCAGGGTTGTTGCAAATGAATCATTTCAAAACCATTTTTACAAGAAAAGTTATTAAATTTAAAAAACAAAAAAATCGGGTTTAATTTAAATATACACTAACATGGGCTTCAATGATACATATTTTCTATAGAATTGAAATGTGTAGATACGTAGTTATTTATAACTAACTAACCATCACGCCATTTCCCCGGAGGGGTAGGCAGAGAGTATGGATCGCCACAATACTCTGTCCTGGCATACCTCTCGGGCTTCCTCTACATTCATACATCGTACCATGCACGCACGTCGATTATTCCGACTTCGAATGTGGCCGCCTTTTAGTAATTGATTAATTTGGTCATGCCATGTTTTCCTCGGTCGTCCTCGGCTTCTTTTTCCACTCACGCTGCTTGTGTACAACTTTTTAACCATTCTACTCTCATCCATCTTTTCCATATGTCCAAACTAGGATCCTTTTTTAATTTTATCCACGATGCAGTCATCTGCCTTATATTTCTCTCTTCACATGTTAAGTTATTTATAAGATGATAAATACCATTGTTCTTGGGAATTTTTAAAGAAGAAATAGATACATTTTAATTTTAAAAAATTGCCTATGCAGTTCCTACCTGTCATTGTTTTAAATAAGATAAAAGTTAATATAAAAATAAATTAAATTGTAAAGATTGTTACACATACTCTCTCAAAAATGTGTAAAATAGTCTTATTGTAATCTGTCCATTTTCATTTTTAGATTGTTGTATTGAAAACGTATTCAAAGCACAAATTATATCTAATAAGCGGAAAGTAAAAAATTAACACGGTAGTCAGGAACACAAAACCTTAAGGACGGGTAGGTGCTCCCGGTTTTGAGGTCGATTAATCATATCTCCCGCGACAAATGTATCACATTCCTCTCCGCGGAGGTAAGTCACATTAAACCGTCAACATCGGGACATACTCCCACCATTTTTTATAGGCCAACTTGTCAGGAAGAGCCCGCTGACCGAACGTAGCCGAAACAAAAAAAAAGGCTAGTGCATTCATTACCATTTGGATCAAACAGCGGGAGGTTGTAGCAGAACTAGATTTCGGTCTATATAAAGCGTTCGCGCAAGTTGCTCGCTCAGGTGAGCCCATAATGGATTCTGTAACATCTCAGTCCACGTGAGTTAATGGACCAGAATATCTCTTGTTTGTGTATCCAACAGAGATTGGTATTCAGGTATTCATATTATTTAAAAAAATATATTAATTTTTTTTATCGTGCTCCATAGAGCCAAAGGTTGAGTTCTTACATAGAAGTAAAATACGTGGGTTCAAAGATAAATAATGTATAAAAAAAATATTTTCTTGATTTTTTTATGACTCAATAAATTGTTTAACCTATTTTTGAGTTTATACTCGTAAAAAGTTCAACATTATTAATAACTTGGTACATTTAATATTTAAACAATTCTACCTAAGAGATAATAAGAATTAAAAGGAATGTCAATTGTCAAATATGGGTTTATTTACGTAGTTCAGGTACCATTTTCAAATTTAAAATTTTGTCCTTTGGTTAACCACATAAATTCTTTTGATAAAACCGTTATTGAAACTGTCGGGCATATTGTTAAGTACATTCACTTAGCAAGTTTATATCACACTGCGGTTGAGGCAAACGGAAGCAAAAGTTACAGCATTAGGATAATTTTGGATCATGCGGTGAACATTTTGAACTCGTAAAACTCTGAAGTTGTGATCTGGGAACTGAAATAAAACAAAGTACGTAAATGCACCATTCGTGAAGTTTAACGCCTCGTATGCCGATTCAGGAACGGAAATAAAGGGAAAAAAGAATACAGAGGAAGTTGGGAACATTTGCAAAGAGAAAATAAAGGTTTATGACACTAAAAAACAACGAAAAAAATTACTCTGGGAAAAACTCGGAGAAAGCATATGTTACAGACGTTAAGAAAAGTAGATTCAAGGATGTTAAATGAATGTAGTTTTTGGAAAATTATTAAAATCTCGAATAAAGCTTAAATTTAATAATTGAACAAGATAATGAAACTTTATGATAAAAAAAGTTGGAAAGGAAAGTGTAAAAATAAAATCATACATTATTGTAATACTCGTATATCTTAATTCACTCATTGATTCGTTTTAGAGAAATAAAAAAAAACACACTTCAAACCGATTTGATGTAGGCAATGTACGAGGAAGCAATTTGATGTAGGCAATGTATTTTCTTAAATTATTATTGTGTAGAGATTTCAATACAATATCAATAGGTATATTATACAAAAATGAATTTATAATTTTGGGACTTTATATGCATTGTACATGGACTTGCACAACATCCTTCAAAAATACCTTAGGATATATCTGAATTTTAGTAAAACTTAGGTAATGGATAATCGAATCATTTTAATGAAATCTCTTGATTTAAATAATATTTAAATATAAATATGTCTTTAACTACTTCCAATTTTCTACACAGCGAGCATGGCAAAACCGACCGCTGTCGAAATTAAGACAAAACTGCTAGTAGTTAAAAAAAACAACATCGTTTTATTTCATTATTATAGTAAAAGGTACACTGGAATTCCGTAAACCTAATTTTGTTATTATAATTACAACATTTTTATTATAGTTTATTTTTCTTGATATGTCTTGTCTCCCTCATCGTCTGGAGAATTAAATAAACTGATTAATATATGTTAATTATTTCAATCGTGATTTCTACGATCGAACTGCTTATAATATTTAAGAGTATCCAAGAATAATAAACTTTTATTTTATAATAAGAAATTAACTTCATTAACGTCATTTCAATGAACTTTGTTAGTTTCAAGTTGTAACTGATAAACATCCCAAAGTCTTCGTAAAACAACGAAGCAAGAGTTATGTTTCGAATGAAACAACGATAGGGTACGCTTTAATAACTTCGCCAACTCCGAGGACACGGCGTGACGTTGCCGGCGAGAGCAAACAAGAAACAAGGATGCTGGGAAGATGACCCGACAAGAACCGCGTGGGTGTGGGTAGGGCCTTTCTCATTCCATTTCAAATAACACGGAGACCCAAATACCGGCAGGAGCTGCGCGCGCAGGGAGGACGCGTACTTATTTCTGACTTACAATTAATATGATAACAAGAGCGGAGGAGCTTTGCAGTACAGCTTAGGAAAGGGAGGATCGTCCTCTGGTGTTTGCTGACTTAACATGGCACCCGAATAATGTAGCTGTAATTAACGTTGAAGGTATCCCGAAATAACGAAGGAAATTTACAATGAAATGTTAAAAAATCGCAAAAGTTTTATAATGGATTTTAAAAATATTACAAAGCATGGACAACTTGGTCACACATTTTTATTATCAAACTAACCATAAAGTCATTTTTTTGGAATAGAAAAAAGCGACAGAAAAGAATGTGACGGTCTATCCGCTACGCTTTTCCTCCAGATAAACTACGGTTTTTCAACATACATTTATCGTGCCAAACACGCACGTCGATTTTTATTGCGTGGCCGACATACAAATAACGTTTAATTTTTAATAAACTGAAGGCGATAACACTGGAATTCTACAATAACAATTTTAAGAATAAAAATATTTAAGCAACATAAAATTTTAAACCTTTATAGATTCTCTTTAGAGAATCTATAAAGCATGCGTAAGACCAATAATAACATATGACGTCGAAGCAAAGGTAGACACAGTATGGACCAAACAAGTTTTGAGGACTTCCGAAATGAAGACACTTTGGACGATAGCAGGCAAAACACTGAGGGATCGCGTGAGGAATACCAAAATAAGAGAGATATGTCGAGGATATTATAAGATGGAGCAAACAGTGAAAACGGGACTGGTACGGTCATGTCCAAGGAATGGACACCACCAGACTCCCCTTTGTTGCATTGCATAATCAACTTCATGCGACTCGTCCTCGTGGAAGACCTCCTAAAAGATGGAAGGACAGCTGGGAATCTACCTCACAGGAGGAGCAACACTCTGGAGAACAGACCACATAGGTCTACAATAAGGAAGAATAAGAAGAAGAAATTTTAAACCATCACATTTACTGCCTACCGGTTTCGATACAATCCATACATATTATATTACTGAATAATTTTGTAAGATTGTGCCTATTGATTTTTTCGAATTTATCAATAAGAGGGAACATGATATAAAGGGTATCAAATCATTTCAAATACCCTTAATATACATAGAAAAGAGAGCTGTGTTTTGAAAGTAGGTATCGCGTGGGGCTAAGAGTATTTTCGCGTGCGATCTCCGTTCTCCGCACTGCACTGCCGAGTCGTGCGGCACGGCCGCAGCGGTCGTGAGGGAAGATGCGCCCTGATATCGTCACGAGCCGCTCGGTGGTAATTTCAGCGGCGCAATTTACATGCCTGGTAATTATTGTACAATACGTGCGACATGACGAACATTGACGATCAATTTATAGTCGAGTGCACTTGACTTGGTAGCGCACGCGAAACACACGAAACGAATTTCGAAAACGGAAAACAAATTTCGTTTGACCGAAAACCATATTTAAAATTATTTGTATTTATCAATACATAAGAGTGTATTATTAATTTATAAAAATAACTATTGATCTAGTTTGCGAAAGAGAGTTAAAAAACACGAATGGAATAAGTTTAAAACAAACTAACTAACCATCACTCCGTCTCCCGGAAGGGGTAGGCAGAATGAATGAACTGCCATACTTTTCTTTCCTGACATATTTCTCTCGATTCCTCAACATTCATACATCGTGTCATGCACGCACGTCGATTTCTCTGACTCCTCACGTGGCCGACGTTCAAAATTTGATTTATTTGGTCGTGCCACGTTTTCCTCGGTCTTCCTCTATTTCTAGTTCCATTTACATCATTAACATAAGTTAACATATGAATACGTTTAATAAAAAAAAACATTTTAAATCTTTCATTACACATAACATAAAATAAAGAGATACGAACGAAATATCAGATTTTGGAATTCACCGTGCAATAAATATGACGATGTACACAAAAATTTCCATAAAATAACTCAGATTTGGGCTACGCGCCAAGTACTACAACTCAAATACACAATATTGTAATTTTGGTTTTAAGTGCGTAAAGAAGTTTGAGTAATACGCAGGATGTATTTAAATTAAAGTAATACTAAGTTTTTATTTATATATCTGCTACATACTATGTATCGTCATGCACAATATGATATTTTTAATTTCCTAATTTTTAATGCGTAGCCAAATTGTAGACAATGAAATATTTACATTCATTTTGTCGTAACGGGCACTGCTTGAAAATATGTTCAATAGTTATACCGTCGACCTTCGTGGCAGAATGGCAACAGTTTTGACTGATACACCGAAGGTCCCGGGTTAGATTCTCGGAGATGAAAGTGTGAAAAAAAAACAAATTCTCAAGCTGACTTTGATTTGGTAGATTTCACGTGACTATAAAAGTGGCGATAGACTAGATACCTATCACATGTCATGATCATTAGCTAAAAAATGTGTACAGTAGTCCGATTCAAATAACCTGTAGTATACAAAAATGTGGAAAGAAACGGGAAACTACCGCATTAAAGGTCCGAGTGGCATCTCAAGAAACAGCAAAGTTATTAGACTTTGCTTTAAACCAATCCCTAAGATTGAAACATAACAAACATATATATTATTATTATTATTGCGTCGCTTTTTACATCAATGCAGCGGGAACCAAATCGATGTAAAGGGTGTAACTATCATATAGATTCTTTTTAGATAAACTTAAGACGTTAACAGTGTGGAATTCCATAATGACGAATTTATATGAATTAAAACAGTATTTTTTCCACTTTTGAGTTTATTTTCTCGACATGTTTCGAATGCTTACAACTTCATCATCAGGAGAACGATATAAACCGTTTATATCGTTCTCCCGATGATGAAGGTGTAAGCCTTCGAAATATGTCGAGAAAAATAAACGCAAAAGTGGAAAAAACAGTGTTTTAATTCATACAAATTCGTCATATTGATTTTCATGACATATTGTGATAGGTAACTAATCTATCGCCAATTTTTTATCACGTGATTTTTCCCCAGGCCAAAGACAGTGTAACCATCGTGGTCTTTGGTCTGACCAAGTTAAGTCAATCGTACTCTGTTTGAAGACAATATCTTATTAAAAAGAGCAGATCAAATCACTGATGGAATACGGCCGTAATCTAATAATATTTAGTTTGATTGCAGGTTGATAAAAAATAACACACGTATCGTATCACCATAATATCTAAGGTCGCCGTGATCACAAGGCCTCTGTCGGTAAGACCGCGGGATTTTTTTTTTAATTTATAGAGTTGATCCAACTGGCAAACAAAACCAGCAGGACATAATCCGTTACATGTGTGTTATTCAAAACGGAAATACGACTTGGTAACTTTAGATTTACATCAAATTTATTATTATGAACGACCTGTTTAACAGCGTAAACTCGTAATTCAAATATACGCATGGCAGTGGTAGCCGTTTCTATAGACATAATCTAAACTGCCAAAAAATTAAATCGCAACGAATCCGTTTATAAAATATGTTTGATTTATATATTACATATAAAAGTTATAATTTTATTATATATAACCTTGGACTTGGAATTGGATCTTTTGGCTTACAGAGGTTCAGCTCTAATGACTATTTCTCCAAATTTGGTGTAAAGGCTTCGAAACACGTCGAGAAAAATAAGCTCAAAAGTGGAAAAAGAACAGTGTTTTAGTTCATAATTAATTATATAAATAACGAATTCATACTTTTTTCGTATGCGAACAAATGTATTCCTAAAATTTAAAGAATTAACCGTTATTCCAATAGGAACGGTTAGTAATAGAGCTGATGATCAACCATAGTTTTAGTCGACACATATTCTTCTCGACACCATAAGCTCAAAAACTATAGTTATTAAAATTTTATTGAATTTCATAATTTTTAGAAAAAAAAAAGTATCTTATCTTATTGAAAAAGCATCTTGTTAACGTATTATCACTCAGTTTACCTCCGATTATATTTTAATGTTTGAAAGCATAAATGTCAATTGAAAAATCACGAACGCTACTGTTATGTACAAAAAACAACAGTATTCATATAAATAAAAAAATCCTGATGTGTGGTATCAAACATTCTCTATTCTCAGCAACTAATCTGTTAGATCCATGAAAGTAATTTGAAAGGCACACAGTATTATATTACAACTTAAATTCTATCTAAATGAAATCTATGTCCATGTATGAACATATTATTGAGGGGCGTTTTATTAAGCGGATTATAACATGTGAGTAACAATGGTACAAAGTATATAAATGTATGCTCAGACATTCATTTAAACCAATTGATCCGTTGATTCATGTAGTACGTATTCATCTTAGAACCAACTCCAAACACAAATGCGAAAGGATAGTATATCAAAAACTTTAAAACTCATATTGCGATTACAAACGTTTAAAACTCTTAGTGTTATTACAAATTGTAATTTATATTATTGGCAATAACTAACTGGAATGTAGAGCGGAAGAAGGTATTATGAACAAAATTATGAAAGGATCGCTGCGTTGGTTCTGACATATGGAGCGCATGGATGGAGAAAGAATGGTTAAGAAAATATAGGTACGTTAATGATGTAAATGGAGTACGGAGTCGAGGGAGACCGAGGAAAACATGGCATGACCAAATTAATCAAATTTTAAAGGTTGGTCATGTTAGAAGTCGGAAGAATCAACGTGCGTGCATGACTCGCTGTATGAATGTGGAGGAAGCTAGAGAGGTGTGCCAGGATAGAGTAGTGTGGCGGTCCATTCATTGATGGTTTTCTGTTGTCGTTGTTGTTGTTGGCAATAACTATCGGTCAAATATTATTTATTTCACCTGTTGTCATTGTTATGTAAATGTTACCTTAGGAGACGTTACCACCAGGACATATGTTCTCGCGTAGAACTTGGATGACCCTGAACCAAATGCGTAAATGTGTTCGTAGATCCAGGGACAACATGGTGAGATGTGGTATCCTTCAGACCGGCACAACACTCTACATCAGTGACATGGAGAAATTCATACTACATATAGCGGAGTGCCCTAGCTGCCCTGTGACATGAACGAAAGAGGGTCTGTTTCGGGTATCCGGCAGTGCGGTTCATCTGGCAGACTTCCGGGCCAACGATATATGACGAAGTTTCCATTGACATGACGAAGATGTCACAATATACTATATTTTGCATAAAACTTAATCAATCAATAACATTAATATTTTTTCTTCAGTGATCACTGAGTCATTTAACATCCCATCACCCAATTAAAATTGTCCTACCATTAAACTTGTAAAAGCAAGAATAGAAGTTAAAACATACTATTATTTAAATGATCGCCCTGATGAAGATAGTATTGAAATCGGTCAGCACCTAAAAGTGAACAGTGGTCAAAAAAAAAATTATAGAAGTTTTATTATAATTTATGGAAATGACATGTTTCGCCTTTCTAAGGTATTATCAAATGTTTGATAATATTTGTTTCATTCGAATTAAATATTTAATATTGAATTTTACATCATTGTTCAAGACACGCATTGTATTTCTAAAATGGATACGTATTTTGCACCTTCAAAGCAATTTAACATTTATTAAAAATATCTTGTGCATAGGCGGAAATTTTTTTTTTTTTAAATGAAGTGCCTTTGACACATATAACAAATGCGAACAAATGCTTCAATATTGAATTTCGTCGGATTCTGGGAAATACTGTCCGCCGCAAGTACCATATCTGTAACGGATACCCACTAGAAGGATAATTTGAAAAAACTTTAATAAGGATGGGAATTTTCAAGGAAGAAAGAAAAATTAGATATCCTTATAGAAGGATATTGCGGTAAACGGAAAGAAATAAAAAAAAAAAATGCAAACGTTTTAAGAATCAAGCAACTGATAGTAGCAAAATAAAAATAACAGAGTCGTGTTTTTGTAGGTAAGATAGGATTGGGGCACAACAAAACAGCTTTTAGTGAGAATAGGTTTCTAATCTGTCCATCTGGAAAGGGATAATAGAAGGTATTATAATATTGTGAATGGTATTTGTTTCAAATTTATTCAGCTCTGTTACAATACACAAGATGAGACCAGCCAGGGATACAGGTGGGCCATCTGATAAGGGATGGCCAAAGGTTGTGATGAATAGTCATCGAAACAGGCATCTCTTACGGGCGAGGTGATACTAAATCCAATTTATTTTAAACATTGTTTTTTGTGTTTGTTTTTACGAACAAGTTTTTTTTAATGTAAAATATGTGAATAAAATTATAATACTATTATTAGGCATTTCGTTCACACATAATAATCATTAAGCTTCAAGTATACGTCATAAAAAAAAAATTGCTTTAAATGTTTTTTCCCAATATTATTATAGACTTTGTTTTATACTAATTATGCATTCGGAGCCTATTTTTCACACAATAAAAATACTACTTAAAAACGTTATAAATATATTCATGAATATTAACATAATAATTAAATATTCATTTAAACAATCTTTACAGGGGATAAAATTAACATAATGTTTAACTAAATATTTCGATATTAACGTATTATCTATGTTGTTGAATCTGGGCCTTCAGTTCTGTTATAAGTAATATAAGAATTATAAATTTACTAAAAATCAACAAAAAAGTGATTTGCATCGTGTTTGCGTATAATTTATAAAATTATTTAATTATATATTTTGTTCACTTAACTCCAAAATCAGAACGAATAAAGCTTAAATTGAGGCAATTGATTTTCGTACGTTAGGAATACGAAACGATGACATTAAATAAAAATAAAAAAAGTTTATGCCATAATATGATACAGAAATGGACCTGGTGAAATTAAAACCAAAGCTTTTGGAATTCCATAAAATACTAGGCCTATTCCCACTCAGATAATACGAGACAAACTTACATCAAACGATGTGTGAAAGATGAAACGCGAGACCCCCTTAGAAAGTACAGAGGTATTCAAACGGCAAAAGTGTTTTCAATAGACTTATTATTTAAATTGAATATAAAGATGAAGATTTTACAAAAATGTAATATTTAATAGGCTTAACATAAATATGAATAAGTAGTAGAAATGAACACTTAAAAAAAAAGGGTGTTTAATTATCGAGTAAAGCGGATAATAAGTAACATTTAGCCCTTTGGTTGTTGTCAATTTCGGGATACTTAACTAACTAACTAACTAACCATCACGCCGTCTCCCCGAAGGGATAGGCAGAAATAATGGACTACCACACTTTTCTTTCCTGACATATTTCTCTCGTTTCCTCAACATTTATACATCGTGTCATGCACGCGCGTCGATTTCTCTGACTCCTCACATGGCCGACATTCAAAATTTGATTTATTTGTTAGGGCCTCGTTTTCCTCGGTCTTCCTCTATTTCTAGTTCTGTTTACATCGTTAACATATAATTTTTTTACCATTATTTCTTCATTCATTATTTCTATGTATCCAAACCATCTTAACGATCCTTTCATTATTTTGTTCATAACACTATCATTCGCACCGTATTCACTTCTTATATTTTCATTCGTCACTCAATCATACACAGAGTATCCACATATTCGTCTAAAAGATGTCATTTCTACTGCATTTATTCTTCTTTCATCCTTATTTGCCAGTTCCATGCTTCGCTTCCATACATAAGGGTCGGTACAAGAACCCCATTATGATACCTACTTTAGATTTATACATTTTTATTTAAATATAAATTTGATAATTTTATTAAAGATTTATCCAAATCTTAAATAATATGTATCATGACTCACTCCCTCACACTCTGTGTAAAATTTTAATGATTATTTTATAAATCATGACTTCGATCTGTCGGATTTGGCATTTCTCTCAAAGGGTTAAACGATGGGACACTTATAAGAAAAAATGTGTTTTATTAACATTTATACTTTATATCAAATGATATTATTTCAGTTGACGTGTTTCGTATTTTTTGGGCATTGTCGAAATACAATTCGAAAGCGTGAGAATACAATTATTATTTTTATTTTATTCGCCTTGAATTTTTAATTCGGGCATCGAAAAAGTTCGTGTCACAACCGAAACATATCTGCTAAAAGTAAATTAAAGCGTGGTGAAAATACAAAGAGTATTTTTATTTATTCAAATAAAATTATTAACTTAACAAAATACTCAGGAATGAATGAATAATTATCATTTATTAAAACAACCCATTTCTAGAACAATACTTTGAATACCTCTGTGATACGACGACATTCGAATACATTTATCACACTCTTTATTGTCCTTTTTTTATGTGACGAAGTGACATCGTCTTAAGGAATGTTCCGTATCACGGATTTGATAATTTGATATCACTTGCCTTAACGATATATCGGTTATATTTGACGAAGAATCATATAATTAACACGACGATCGGAGGTGTCAGGTCGTGTAAGCATCGTCGGGTAGGTGTAAAGTACTTAATAAACTTGTCAGTTTATATCAATGGCTGGAGAAAACGAGCACCAATAACCAATGCGGCACTGATATTGCCGGTTAATAGTGAAATTCAGACGAATAACAACGATCTAACGATAAAAGTTGGCCAATTAAAAAATAAAATAGGAAATCATTTGCTGGAATATTTAATGGCTTAAATTTAATGGGCACGTTATTATTTTGTAATATATGTTGTGAAGCAGTGAAAATATATCTGCTTTGCGGTTGTGAATATATATGTATATCTACTAACAAAAATATACACGTTGAATCAAACGGATCTTAGTTCATATTTAACAAAAAATTATACAAATTAGATTTTCGAAGAGAATATTATAGTCTAAGCTTAATTTAGACGAAGGATGCACAGCTTTCATTTTGGCCCAATCTGTACAAACGGATATCTGCGGAACATTGGAACATTGGAAAATTACATTTATGAAATGCTTTATGCAGGTATAAGTATATTTATTAAATACAATTGTTGAATGACGTATATTTTTCCAAAATCTCAAAAATGTATAAAGTTTCAGGTCATTGTTCAAGAATTTGTAAATTAACTATTCCATCAATATAACATTTTATTTTGATATTTATTTTATAAAAAGGATCACGAATGTTTTATTTATTGAATACGAATTATATCTTAAATTGAATATATTTAAAATGATACTCTTATAAACAAATATTTATGCGCAGATTATCATGTTCAATTACATTTGTTGGAATCTTGGGTATTTTACGTAAACAAATATTAAAAATATGCGCAGATTATCACGTTCAATTACATTTGTTGGAATCTTGGGTATTTCGGGGTCTCTGATATATTCTCCAATCGACGTTTCCATGGATACCACTAGACACGTACATACCTAAGATCCCAACAAATGTAATTGAACGTGATAAACTGCACATATTTTTAATATTCGTTTACGTATAAGTATCATTTTAATTATATTATATTAAATATCCACTTCCATTTGAGCACGGATAAGATGACTGATTATTGTCTATGAATATTTATAGCGTTCATCAAAAAAAGCTAAGATGGCAGTGCACAATGGTGTTCTTGTGCCGACCCTTATGTATGGAAGTGAAGCATGGAACTGGCAAAAGAAGGATGAAATAGAATATGCGTGTGTGTGGCAAATCTGTTGCGTAAAGCGTTATGAACAAAATAAGGAAAGGGTCATTAAGATGGTTTGGACACACATATGTAAACGGCGTGAACGGAGCTAGAAATAGAGGAAGGCCGAGGAAAACGTGGCACGATCAAATCAATCAAATATTGAATGTCCAGGAGTCGGAAAATCGACGTGCGTGCATGACAAGATGTATGAATGTAGAGGCGAGAGACGTATGTCAGGACAGAACAGTGTGGCGTTCCATTTGAATTATTTTATATTAAATGTCATAAAATATCCACTTACATTTGAGCACTGGATAAGATGACTGATTATTGTCTATTAATATTTATAGCGTTCATCATAAAAAGGAGGGTAAAACTCTATGTACTTATACGTGAAAGCTTAATGCCAATTTAGTTCCCCATACAAAGTATTACGTGCAATTAAAAACTTTTTCTTATAATTCATATTGTGCCTACATGCATATCTGAGATACAATGGCTATAATCTAAGGCAGTAAGTGCATTTTTTATGCTTCATAAGTCGTGAATAATCTTGAACTTAAAACCATTTGTAGAGCGAGAACGGAGGAACATATTCCGTATACAGATCCATGGATATTACAAGCGAGAATGCATTATTGTTTTAATGTATTCCTGGCATATAATTACTACATATAAAAGTAATGGAGAGGTCAAGCGAGGTCGGGGTCACGAGTATTGAGAAGATGTAATAAGTAATATGCTGAAGGGAAGGCACAGTGATGGAGCAAGACTTGAGGTGGCCATAAAATTTTACATTAATAGACCCAGGGCGTACCGAGTTAATTTGTTAATACGCCGTGGTTCTTGGTCCAATGTTAATGGAGAGGATTGAGACGTGGTCGTAGGATATCATAATTTGGGCGGGGGGTTTGGTGTGGATAATTAGTGATGCACTGCACACGGTATCTTACTGTTTCGAAATTATGTGTCAATTAGGTTACATACAAAATATCTCGGCGTTTTCTCTTTGAACATGATCACAAACTTACATAAAGGTACACAAGAAAAACAATATATTAACGTATATATCTAAACAGTCTAATAAAGTAATATTATAATGTAGGATAACTCAGTTTTTGAAACAGTCATAATAAAAACTCACATTTAAATAATTATTAAATAAGGCAATTTTTTTAATAACTATTATAGTTACACTTTTTGGCTTTACTTATTTTACTGTATTATAATAATCCAAAAAAGGTAAAAGGTTTTTGTGAGTGTTATTCGATTGTATTGATGAAATGAAGTGTTCATTTGTATTTAATGTCTTCTAGTTATTAATTTATTGATACAAGTGAGTTTATGGAATTGAGAACGCATAGACGATGAACGGAGGCTTAAGTCTTGTCTTCCAAGTGACAGATAAAGGCGCTTGAAGTCAGTTCTGCAGATTTTATGTGGCATTGTGGAATTCACTTGATATTAAAGCGATTTATTGATTTATCAATCAAATTAGTTTTTTTTTTACTCAAAATATATTACAAACAAAATTAAAGTGTAAGGGATCTATTGAGAACAGGTAAAATATAAAATATAATACCAGCTAAATAAAATATAAAACGCATGAGAGGTGATTCGACTTTAGGAAGACAGAAAAAAATACTCTTTAAAGTCTAGAGTATTAATTTTGTCTTCTGGAATACTGTCAAAGAATCATCATACTAGTGCGTTCTGGGACACGATATGTACCTCAACTATAATTCAACTTGTATTAGGTATTTATATGTACATAGTTATGTTGAATAATTACTGATTCAACATAGTAGATACGCAACACAGTAGAATAGCATATAAGGGAGTACATGTATTCAAAAATTGTATAAGAAAATAACAAACACTCCTCAATTGCCAAAATTCTCAGTCCATGCATTAAATATTTGGTCTCCTACACACAATAAAAAGATTCCTCTGGTAAATATTGCATTCCTTCGAACTCCAGATAAAGTTATGCATTATGTATTGAATACGAAATATTTATTCTTGCTAAGAGTGCTAAGCCCGTCGCGCGACCGCCCACCACCAGAATTCGTAAAAAAACTTCCTCATTTGCAGGAACTATTTTAGAACAAAATGCTACTCCCGAAAAAGGGATCGTTACGCATGAGAAATACCGCAGTGCAAAGGGGAAGTTGTTTCACACTGCGGAATAAACAATCCTAGAAGGAGTGACAATAATTGATTAGAACATGAATATTTTGGCTTTATTAATATCATAATTAATCAAACGGTTACCTATTAATAAAATAAGCATTTTGGAT
Source organism: Lepidostoma basale (assembly GCA_022606425.2). NCBI lineage: Eukaryota > Metazoa > Arthropoda > Insecta > Trichoptera > Lepidostomatidae > Lepidostoma > Lepidostoma basale. Next base: position 81,881 of record JAHDVF020000864.1, on the reverse strand, counting down.
ACTTATTGAGCAATACCCGGTATCAATTAGCTCTAAAATATACCAACATTTATACCAACCATATATTGTTTTAAAATCATGGTTTCAAAGCGAGGAAAGGTTTATAAGGACTGAATACGTGTCACATGGATAAGTTTATATTGATATTTAATCGGGGATAATTTTTTTTAAATACATTGTTTAGTATTTAAATCATTGCAAGAAATGAATGCCGAATCCATATAAAATAAATAAATGTCTGAACACCTTGTAAAAAAAAAGTTTTCATACCAAGATTCTATTTAAATATAGTATTTCACATCAGAGGAAAAAAGTGTTTATGGGTATAAAAATTTACCAAAAACTTTTAATCTTTTGTTTTACACATTCTTCAAATTTAGAATGGGGATAATTGAAAGTAAAATAAATATGAATGCGAAGTGTTGGGTCATTTGTTTGTGTTCTTTATTCAAAAACACACTACCGGACGGGAGATAAAGGGGAGGCGGTGAAGCACAGTACAACAGGACAGGACAAATTCACGGACAATGGGAACTCAAACACAAATGTAAATATTTAATGTGGCAGTGGCTGAACTTTCAAATGTTTGCACATAAACCAACACTTTACCCCGTGATATACCAATATGGGGGCTTTTCTCATTATGTTTTTATCGCGGGGTGCGTCGGAATTCTTTCTGCCGTCCGAAAGGTCCTCCCCGACGGGAATTTCACACTAAATCAACGAACCCCCCGGAGACTGAATGGGGATGCATATTTTTATTTAATTAAGTTTGCTTCTTTTTAATCTGATATTTGTCAGAAGGGCGTGTGTAAATTAAACACTCCAAATATGTCAGCCGGTGAAACGTATTTATTGCTAATTAACTTTTAACATACGAGTACAATTATTCGTGGTCAGTATTCCACATCCATTTAGCATATTTTTTTCATTTGGTCAGTATTAAGGAATGATACCTATAAGAAAGATACTCTTGACTTTAGAGAGTACCTTGTCTTCCTATCTAATAAGTCAAACCATCCCTCATTGTTTCCTGGTATAAGCTTTTATATTTTGCCTTTTCTCAATAGATGCCTTAAACGCTTAAACTTAAATTTTGTTTGTAATATCTACGAGAAAATAAACTGATTTGATTGATTGATTAATCAATAGATGGCATCAATATCAAGTGAACTCCACAATGTCATATCAAATCTACAGAACTGAATAAATGCAGCTCATCAGTCACTTGGAAGACAGAACTTAAGCCTCCTTAGTAGAGAAGGATGCGTAGTTTCACATTTATTTCATTGAAAAAAAATATATATTATACATATGCTGATATTGGACGATGTTTATTCAGGATTAAGTATTATTTAAATGTTTTTTGATATAATTTATATAATTAACTACCTGAATTAATGAAATGTGCCTCCCTAGAGCGAGTTTCGCGTGATATAACAGGCAAAGCTTGAAAACACTTGGCCACCATATTATATCAGGTGTAATGTTTAAAATGAAATTCATTTGTACCGTAATGTTTTAAATGAAATATAGTAAAATTGCTAAATTAAATATTAAATAATATTTTTTGTTTAAAATGAAATTCATTTGTACCGTAATGTTTAAAATGAAATAAAGTAAAATTGCTAAATTAAATATTAAATTATTATATATTTTTTGTTTAAAATGAAATTCATTGGTACCGTAATATTTAAAATTGAAATTCATTTGTACCGAAATGTTTAAAATGAAATTCATTTGTATTGTAATGTTTAAAATGAAATTTAGTAAAATTGCTCAATTAAATATTAAATAATATTTTTATATAAAATATGTAAAACTGAATGTGATATACTTCGTATAAGGCAAGGATATTTTAAGTTGAGGACGGCAGAGAATAAGGTTCTGGAATGAACGTGTTATCAGAATAGCAGAAATAAGAACCGTAAGAACAAAAAGGGCAGTTTACTTCAATGAATCAGATCTTAATGTCGACAGCTGGCAGTTCATCAAATCAATCAAATTTTAAATGTCAGTCACGTTAGGAGTCGGAGAAATCGAGCGGACATGACACGATGTATGAATGTATATGAATCAAGAGAAGTATGGCAGGACAGAACAGTGTGGCGGTCCATTATTTCTGCTTAACCCTCCGAGGAGACGGCATGATGGTTAGTTAGTTACTTAACAGATAAGTTTGATAAGGCGATTACGACAACTAATATTAAATATGATATGACGATTTTTTTATGAATTTAAACACTGTTTAATACACTGTTTAAAGTGAAAAAATCAGTGTTTTAATTCATTAAAAAATCATCATTTTGGAATTGCACAGTGTTAACGCCTTAAGTTTATCTAAAATTAAAGAGATTATGTATGAAAAATGCAATCTCAAGAAGGGACTTGACGCAGAGAGTAACATGTCAAAATACCTAAACTATGTAGAAGAAGGAGAATATGCGGTCTAATATTTAAAATAAACTTAAACCACAATTGAAAACAAAAGGTCACATATATTATCAGAAACAGTATGAGTATTTAAACCAAATACTTAAGTAAACAGCTTAATTTACAAGATACGCTTGAATAGGATAAATATATGGAGGCACATTTCAATGTAGCTAGTATCTATAGTATGAACATGTATGGTATATGGAAGCTTTGGTGGGTGTTGGTTAGTTAGTCGGAGTTGTGTTTAATTTTCGCTTGTCATGCATCTCAGCACAAACCTTAGTTAATTGAAAACCTTCTGAATGTGTTACAGTTACGCCCGTTACCCGTATTAGCCCTAGTCCTAATAGAATCTATTTGTATAGACTCGGTACATCCTATAACAGTATTGCTTCGTGATATTTTTCAATAAGTAGGCGTTAAAGTTCATTCATCGAAATCGTTAAATTTTCACTACGACAATATCGCACGTATGTTTTGTTCTACTTTTTAACCGATCGCGAATGCAGGTGCAGCGTTCATATTTAGATTTAAAACACGTCTTAATGCGTCCTTGAGGTGATTACATCACAAAAACGGTGCTTTAAAAATAATCATATTATAATTATTATTTTTATATGTATTCAAATATGATATTTATTTGTCTTAAAATTTAGAACTTGAAGAAAAAGGGGTTATTAAAATACATATTCGCTTAATAGGTAATTTTGATTAGGCGATTATGTCGAATTATATAAAAGAGTAAGGTATTTTGTGGACTATTAATAGCACCGGACTATAAGACGTATCCCAAAATTTATCTATCAATGTTTAGAATTTTTTTTGGACTTGTAGACGCATCAGACCATAAGACGCACCCCAATTTTTGGTTGAATTTTCAGGGTATATTCACGAAAAATGCATTTTGTTTTATGATTTTTTAAATTGTACAAATATTTATAGGAATGGACTATTTGTAAAAAAAAAAACTATATACGGGTCCAATAAATGAAGATTGACCAGATAAAACGGGCCAACGGGACATTTAAAGGCCACTGAAAATAGCGTTATATAAAAATATTATTAGTATCATAAACAACTCTCGTTTCTCTCTTTTTTTTAAATCCTGCCATTTAAATAATCAATGCAAAATGTTTGATTATAAGTGATCAATAATAATATAAACTAATGGAAATAAGAAGATAAAAAAATGGAAACAAATTGAGGAGGCATACACCTCGTAGTGGAAATATAGGAAGAGAAGAGAAGAAGAAGAAAAGCATTTAAAAACATTAAATATATCACAAAAATGTATTTTTTGAAGCTACTTAAAGTAAGTGGACTTACCTAAGAATATTTTATTTGTAATTAACTACTAACTATCATGCCGCCTCCCGAAGGCGTATTCTGATATAAAGGACCGTCCCTCGAATCATTCCTCACATACGGCTTTTTAAATCTTTGATATTTATATACGACGATGTATTATTTGATCTAATTGATCGTGCTACGTTTTCCTTGATCTTCCGTTTTTTGTTCCGTTGATGTACGGTGTAACTCTTTACTTCCAATTTACGGGTCAAAGGTGTGACAGATAATTGTAAATAAAATTAAACTTATATAAAAAAAATTACAATGCTCTCATAAAGACTACGCTTAATGAATGCTTAAATACATATTGTTTTAAGGCGAGGTAGGTGTAATTCCGTATAAATTAAGAATTAGTGAGCAGACGGAGGTATCGGACGAACAAAGCAACCCACGCAACAATTAAAAATCGTTTAATAGAATATCAAAATTCATGTGAACGATTACCATTAATATTTATTAAACCACTACGATTTATTTAACTAGCCAAGATCATTAATATTTTTGGGTATATTCAATTGGTTTGCAATATTTTGTGAGTATATTCAATAGGTTTGTTAAAAAAACACTCGCTTTTAGATTTCTAGATCTGAGTATCCAGTTATAACGGGTGTTTTATATCAGTTCATCAGTTTATTTATTTACTAAAAAATACTAGAAATATTAAAGTGTGATGTCATTAAAATGTTATTAATAATCAAATTTCTACCCATTCCCTTTAGCTAAAATACATTACAATATACAAAAACTTTAAATTATAATTAAAACAATAAAAATCACATTTTCACATATGTTGTTCCTGTCTTATTAATCTCATTTACTTTCAAAAATATGTTTATTATCCCTAATTTATTATGACTCGATGTTCTTTCTTGTTACATATTTGCTAACATTGTCACTAGTTTCTTTGCATACTTAATTTTTACTATGACTAATCACATTAATAAGTCTTTCTAGTTGTGAAGTCCGTTGTTTGTAACACCTGGAGATGCCGACATTGGTTAGCGAAACAGCTGTCGCGATAATATCATAGAAATTAATTAATAAATTGTGATAGGTATTTTATATCTGATCGTTGTATTGCTAATAGCCCTAACATGCGGCAATCTAAGCTTAGAACTAAAGCGCAGTTCTCGAACAAATTTCAGAGATCGGGCTTTCGCGGTGGCAGGTCCGTCTGCCTGGAATATGCTCCATTAACGCCTCAGATGCATTGACAATCCAACTGAGTTTAAATCTAACTTAAAAACTCACATTTTCAAAATTTCACATAAAATATAAACAACTATTATCTGATTGCTGGTATCAGATAGCTTTCATGACAAAAAAAATGTCAAAGCGCCCTTGAGGTTAGTTATTCACGAAAACGGTGCTATAAAAATGAGTCTAATTATTATTGCTACTGCATTAGAGGACAAGTCGCTAGACGCAAATGGCAGTGGATCGGTCACACTCTGAAACGGAACACAGCCTGCATCGCTCAGGGTGCACTAGACTGGTCCCCTATAGGGGGAAAGAGAAAGCGAGGCTGACCTAGAGCCACCTAGAGAAGAACCCTGCAGGACGAGGTTAAGGCAGCAGGCCTCACTTGGGATGATGTTAGGCATTAGGCATGCGATAGAGTCGGGTGGAGAGGGTTCCTTGAGGCCCTATGCACCACGGAGGTGTGACAGGACAAAAAGAAGAGAAGAAGAAGAAGAAGAGATTATAGCTATTTATTATTATTAAAGCAGTATTCCAAAATTAAAGCAATTAATAAATAAATAAAAAATCATATTTTAATTCATCGAAATACAGGTTCATTCGTTTGCTTCGTATATTGTTGCCGATATACGTACAGCACACAAGATTAAACACACCCTCGGTTAAAACTTTGGGTTGTAATGGTTTAATTCGGGGTTAGTCCCATTAACATCCTCACAAATTTACGGATGTACAGTGGGAGCCGGGGTCCTAGCCAATCGTCAATAATTATTATGACCAGCATGCCATACAGCGTACAAGAGATGGGGAAACTTGCATGACAGAGTGTTATTAACACAAATATGAAAAATTTAACCCGGCAATTATCCCAATTGTTGGGCCCACTAATTAATGACGCAGAGACGAATTAGGAATTAAACATTAGTAACGCTCTTCTCTGCGGCTATAAAAACCTTGACACGTTGATGGTTGATGGCAATGGGATACCCAAAATTCTTTTGAACAACGAATATTCACTGGAAAGGTATGAATACCTCATATAATTGTTCCTTTAATTGAAGGGTTGATTTGAATGAAATTTGTCTTTTATTTGTTAAGTATTAATTTTTTTTTAAATATATAATTACACGAATAAATTTCATCCTTAAACTGTATATATAAACTATTATAAATGTTAATAAATATATAAAATAAAATAAACAATTTGTATATTATCCACGGAATTGTATACTAATTACACTGGATGCCGACTAGTTACGAGTGTACCCAAGCTTCATCGGGGTAATATAAAAACTTATGATTTAATTTTATATATTTATTTATCTAAAATTCAAAGAGATTAAACAAATTGAAAGAATAACTCAATGTTTATAACAATTGTATTATATATAAGAGCAAATCATACAAAATAGAACATTACAATGCAAAAATAAAAAAAAGGTTAAGAAAGAATTTTTTTAAATTTGTTGAAAAAAATATATAGACAATCAAATATACATATTTTTATATATAGACAATTAAATAAATTTGATTACGCCTTAGACAGACCAAACACGTCATTCACGTAAAATTTAATAAAACTTCTATTCTAGAAAACAAATGTTTTCATTCGTATTAATTTTCTTATAAACCTCTCTACTTTAGTTCCATACTCCTAAAGTGTCCATAATATTAGCTATTGATAGCCAATGCAGTTCGAGGTCATTTTTTTATACTGCAAATGAAGGGAGCCCTTCATTGGGGGTTAAAAACACTTTTGAAACACAAATAAACTAAGTTCGCTGAACAACGGTTTTATTCAAGATTGTTAAAATATGCAAGCAAATAATTGATTACATAGAAAACTTGTCGAATGATTGCGGCAGCTGTTCACAGTCTCGGGTACATTCCTTCGTCTCTAATTTCAAAGTTTACCTTTAAACTCTCAACTATTGAAATCGGATTTGATTGGTATTTCAATCAGGGAGCAAGCGCTAACGTCCCCTCAAGCGTAGTTCCACAATTCCGGTAAAGTTCCGAGTTTCGATGCATCTGTTCAGCATAATACGCGATACTACTCGCGCTGTGTATTGAAATTCGACGCCCTGTCGTAAGTAAGCAAATTCTCTCCACTAAATTTGACTGGGTCCTCTCGTATTGGTCGAAGCTGTCACACGGTGGGTAAAATGTTAATAACTTTTTATTTTTCATTACAATTGTTGATAAAAATATATGTTATTATTTTCATCGTATAATTAACAAATATTGAAAAAAAAAAGTTTATATTATATACGTATAACATTCTATAATATATATTAAAAAACATGTATCTATATCATACAATAATTGTTTTTTTATAATATTTATTAGTCATGATTTTTCGATCATACAAAATATCTACTACTAACTTTATTTACGTATTTTAGCAATTTCACGAAAACACCACTTTTTCGGTGATCGCTCTAGTTGAGATTAAGTTAGTATCGAAACCGGTTAAAATAAATTTAACTATTAATCCAAGTCTGTGGTGTTTCGGTAAAGAAATGTATTTCATGAAAAATCGAAAAACGAGTTAAGTATAAAGTGTTGCCTTAAAATGTCAAAATAAAGTTTGGTAAAAGATGTATGCCTAGAAAAAATAAATTTGTAGGTTATTTTGAAATAAAAATATTGATATAAGTCCTAAAAATCATGAACAATATAAATATAACAAAATTTCATTTGGCTCTCCTGACAAATAAGTAATTGATGATGTATACCTATTTACCAAAATGCCAGATTAAAAATTCTTGCTTTCGCTTTGTATCCAAATATCGGCAAACTTACAAATGAACATTAATTTTAACCGAAATGTTACGTGGCAAAACTATTTTAACGAAGCTTGGATCGAAATAAGGATAATAAACTACTTATATCCCGTGGTTTTGCTTATATCCCGCGGACTTATATCCCGTGTCTGGAACAAGTGGATGATATTTTTATTTAGGAAGTATGTTTACAAAGGATGGGAGAGTGCAGAAGAGGAGTAAATGGTGCACTCAAAATTGTCATCGCAAACAAAAGCCTATCCAATAAAGCTAAGATGGCAGTGCATAATGGTAAAAGAAGTGAGAAGCGGTGCGAATGAAAGTGATGAACAAAATAAAGAAAAGGTCGTTAAGATAGTTTGGACACATGGAATGAATGAGTGAAGACAGAACGGTGAAGAAGGTATTGTAAACGACGTGAACGGAGCTAGAAAAAGAGGAAAACCGAGGAAAACGTGGGACGATCAAATAAATCAAATATTAAATATCGGTGACGTGAGGAGTCGGAGAAATCGACGTGCGTGCATGACAAGATGTATGAATGTAAAGAAATCGAGAGAAGTATGTCAGGACAGAACAGTGTGGTATTCCATTATTTGTGCCTACCGGCGTGATTGTTAGTTAGTTCGTTAGTTATATCCCGTAAACAATGAAACATATTGCTTGAATTCAACCACGCGACGCCCTAAACCAATCAGAGAGTGGCGTTCCAACTCAGTTGATGCAATTTGCCTATACACCGCCAGCCCATTGACGAGTCGAACCTGCAAGCCGTGTCGGCTATAGAATCTACACATGCACCGGAAACTGGACTATAAACAAAATCCACTAAAACTCCACGAGGGACGCGTAAAATGGTACGTATTCCGATAGGTTGAGTATGTGAGTATTATAAACAGTTTGTTTGCCAAGAATTTATGAAATTCAATGCTCTATTCCGAGATCATTGACATTCTGTGCTTAAAATGTCTGCTTTCGATCTGGAATTGTTGACGGATCTTTATTCAAAATAGAAACCAAGATATTCCTGTTCCCGAAGAGACATTTGTTTTTAAATGTCTGTTCTAGAATAAGATGCACGCACTATGAAGATTACGCTTGATCGCGGGATTTTTCATGGTTATTTATAAAAACAGAATTTGAATCAAATGCGTACGAAAATAAATCTTTTATGTATTCAAACCAGATATACACAATAATAAGGGAAATTGGAACAAAATAAGAACCCGTGTTTACATAATATGAAAATTTTCAACCGTCCCGTGCGTTGGTTCGGATATATGGAGCGCGTGGGTGAAGAAAGAATGGTTAAAAAAGTATACGTTAACAATATAAATGGAGTAAGGAGTCGAGGTAGACCGAGGAAAACATGGCATGATCAGATTAATCAAATATTAAAAGTTGGTCATGTCAGAAGCCGGAAGAATTTACGTGCGTGTATGACTCGATGTATGAATGTGGAGGAAGCTAGAGAGGTGTGCCAGGATAGAGTAGTGTGGCGATCCATTCTCTCTGCCTACCCCTGCGGGGAAACGGCGTGATGGTTTGTTGTTGTTGTTGTTGCTGTTCAACCGTCCCAAGACTTGACTCCAATTATTCGTTAAACAAATTAGATTTTACTACGTATACCTTTTTTTTAATACTATAATGCTGATGAATGATAAAGTATATTTCAGGGAATTTAGACGATAACAATTAAAAATAATTTTCCTTAAACATTAAATATTGAAAGTCTCTTCTATGCATGGAATAAAAATAAATTTATCGTTGAAATCATTAGATCATCACTTTGGGATATAAATATTAACCTACCACATACGAACAAAACCCAATTACACGATTTTTTATTATTACGAGGGTGAACATATATGGATGCTCACATAAAATTATTATTTATTTATGCATCGTAAAACATGTTTATTTTGGAAGAAGATGAATGAGAGCTCCTGCGATATGTAAAATATAAACTACTAGATGGGGTGATTCGGTGCCCACACAGACAGTCATAACAACCTTTTCTAGATTCAAGAAAATATTCACGAACAAAACAAAGATAGCACCGCGTAGTGAATTTTTTATTTATATTGTATCATAGTATTAATGTAAAACGAAAAAATATTGTATATATTACTAACAAAAAATTATCAAGCCGTACTCCTGGAAGAGTAGACAGGAAAAATTGACCACCATAATATCCTATCCTGACACACCTCCAGCGTCCTCCAAATTCATAAAGCGGTCAGTCATATACGCACATCGATTTTTTCGACATTTAAGATGGCCGATTTTTATCATTATTTCAGTGTGTCCAAGCCATATTAATAACCCATTTATTATTTTGCACAAAACACTTTCGTTCGCACTGCATTAATTTCTTATTGCTATGATATAATACGAGTATATATTATTTATGCGGTTTACTTAATTGTGTTTGTCATTTTACAAACAAATATGTCACAATTGGACTAAGCTGGGCAGCTTTCGGTAACATGGGTAACATCCTTAAAAATCGGAAAATACCGATCAACCTGAAACGAAAAGTCTATCAAGCCTGCGTTCTGCCAGTTGGTACTTATGATCTTGAAACTGTAATATTGTTCAATTTAAGTGCCGAGAAACTACAAGTGACCCAACGAAACTACAAGAACCATGAAAAGAGCCATGTTAGGAATAAGCCTAAGAGACAGAGTCAGAAACGATACGGTGAGAGAAAAACAAAGGTTACTGACATCATCCACCGGGTGGCGACTCTAAAATGGCACTGGGCAGGTCACGTAGCCAAAAGTTCAGATGAAAAATGGACAAGACTGCTGACTTACTGAGACCGTGGACGGCAAAGAGAAGTTCAGGGCAACCGCAACTACGGTGGAAGGATGATATGAACAGACACGTCGGAATAACCTGGATGCAGTATGTACAAGACAGAGTGATATGGAAGCGAATGGAGAAGGTCTTTATCCAGGAGTGGACGGGAATAGGCTGAGGAAGAAGAAGAAGATGTCACAAATATCGGAGTAAGCCTGTGGTTACCGAAAATAATATGTACATCCTGTTTGCTTGCTCTATCAGAGAATAATAAATAAGTCTGGAAAAAAATATTATTTACTAGTTAGATTATGGTCAAGGTTTCTTACTTACAAAATAATTCATTTTAATCAATATGGTAGAAGATCTAATTGTACTCTTACCGCCAGAAAAATGATAATGAGTAAGAGCGAGGAAACATATTTTTGTTAAATATCTCAACAACCGGCGTTATAACGCCTTGGATGACCAATTAAATCGGTTTAAGTGAAAGCAGCACGCGATGCGCCCTTTTGCCCCATTCCCATATAACGCGTTTCACTGCAATGTTAAGGAGAACATAAATAAAATTCATCGAGTATCAACGAACACAAAACGTGAAACTAAACGCTTACTATACACGGTCTACCACATTTCATCAAGACGAGTATGTTGAAATAGTGATAACGCGGTTTGTAACAGCGGGAATACAGACTTGACAAGAATAGTCTACTACTGTATATAAACGTTAAATTCGTTCAATAATCACATACTAGTCACTTGAATTCATTTTAAGCTAATTTTAACATTTTGGTAAAACGTGCTTTTTGGGTTTGGGTTGGATGAAGTGCGTGTGGCGCCCCTAACGCTTGACCTCTGACCCTTTCACACGCGGGAAAGTGGGGACATTATTTTAAACGAATTGATTTTACGACTTTAGAAATTCAGTTTGATGAAGGCACCCTCTTCAACTCATATCCCTCCTAAAATAATGGGGTTGAATTGTAGGTCACGTTTTGCAGGAAGAATCAGTTTACAGAAATAAGTGGATAAATAAATCTGTATAATATATAGTATAATTGATATCCCTATTCACATATGCATACAACAAATACCTATATACTAAATGATACGAATGAAAATATCGGTTTTCTAGAACTTTTATTTTCTTTTATTGGAACGGCATGTTTCGCCTTGGTAACGCTTTATCAGTCGTCATTTTCTATGAGTTTTTATTTTTATTTTTATGGGAATTACGTGTTTCGTTTTGCTAAGGCATTATCAAATACCTTAGCAAGAAACATGTCATTTTCATAAAACAAAAAAAAAACTTCAAGAAAACAGACGTTTGCATTCGTATTCATTATTTGATATGGAGTTTAAATAATTTCACAAGAAACAATATATTCCTATATAATACATATTCATCGAGATATACTTTATGAGTATATGGATAATTAACAAATTAAGTGGAGCTATTTTCTAAGATAAATATATTTTGGTGAATGCAGTTTTAACGCCAATGAACTTATAAACATATCAATACAAATACGTTCAAATATTTTTATATATAAATGTAGAGAAAATTACATCACTTGCAATTATAGTAACTAAATTATTTCGCTGATATTGCTATTATAATTATTAAAATAGCAATACATTTACTTAAAATATGTTATTATTATTATTTTTTTTTCAATAAATCGCTCTTTACACCATTATAGCAAGATCCAAATAAATGTAAAGGGTCTAGCTATCATAAAGATTCTCATGATATGTGATAGATAGATAATCTATCGCCATTTTATTGTCACGTGAATTCTACACCAGACCAAAGACACTGTGACAATTACACTGTCTTCGCCTGGAATTGAACCCGGGACCTTTTATGCGGCAATCATAGCACTTGCCACTCGGTCACGAAGGTCGTGAATGAATCTACTTCTATTATTGTTAACTAACTAACTAACCATCACGCCATTTCCCCTGGGAGGTGTACGCAGAGAGGATGGGTCGCCACAATGCTCTGTCCTGACATACCTCTCGGGCTTCCTCTACATTCATACATCGTACCATTTTATTTGTTAATTTGGTCATGCCATGTTTTCCTCGGTCGTCCTCGGCTTCTTTTTCCACTTTTTCTATTATTGTTGCGTTATAAAATTCCCTTTCATCTTGAATATTATTATTTATACAGTAATATCTAAGCCATGACCGAGAAAGTTTCTCGCGTTTCTTTGCAACAGTTTGCAATAAAAATATACCAGTCCATAAATCCTAATTTCTGGCATTAGAGCTTGACGTGAAATCCAAAAGTCCGCCATTAAATAAGAAGTTAAATCCTTAAAACATCTGGTGAGCCCAGTCACGCTTCCACTAAACGAGCTTTACATGTAATGTAGATAAACTCTTATATAATATATACGTATAAAGTAGCTGTCTGTAAAAACGTGGGCGACACATTCGGCGATGTGCTTTTACTGAAACCAAATTTTGGCGTCTACCTATCTGACCTAGATACCCATCCTCAACTCTAGACTAGCAAAAAACACTGAATAGGTCAGTTTTACAAAGGCAAAGCCAAAGGGATTCTTCGGATAACATATTGAAGTATATATATTAGTATGTTCAGAGAAATTTACTCCAAGGCCCGAACGAAATTGACGCAATGTGTGATTTTTTTCCCGTTTAAATAACAATGAAAAAGTTATTGAAGGTTGTATACGGTTTACTGGAATAACATTGTAAAATTCCTGTTGCTTTAGAAAAATAAGAATAATATTATAACATAAATGAACAAAGTAGAATAAATGCAGTAGAAATAAGATCTCTTAGACGAATGTGTGAATACTCTGTGTACGATAGAGTGTCGAATGAAAATATAAGAAATGAATGCGGTGTGATTTATTTTTTTTAAATATCACACCACAAATTAAGTACTTCATACAATAGTATAGTAAAATAATTTATCCGAGATAATAAAAAATTAATGAAAATATAAAATGAAATTCAAATATCGAACGCGACTAATACACTGCAAATTTTAATAAGATAAAAAATGTTGAATAGAAAAAGTGTTATGGTTTTCCAACATATAATAAACATAACTACAGATGGAATGAAAAAAAAAAACGTTACGATAAGCGAAAAATGGGTTTAATGGGTCTTTATATTTATCGAATAAATATTTTAGTTACACCTAGTTGTATCGCAGCCCGATCTTTTGAACGCAAGTCATAGTATTATTTAATTCGCTGCGCATGGAAGCGCGACAGACCACAGCTTCCCGTAAGAACAGTTGAGGTAAATAATGCTCTTCCGATGCAATGCATTCTGAACAGGCGATGAGTCGAATAAAAAATAACCTTAAAGCTTGTTTCATTATCACAAAAAATCTCGTTTGTTTTTGTTTTTTTAAATCGTCAAATATCTATAAAAAAAAGGATTTCTACTAACAACTCTCCATTGTTTATTATTTCGTGAGCAATGATGTAAAACTCCATATTAAATAATAATTAAGAATGAAAACGTCAGTTTACTTGAAGTTTTATTATGTATAAATAACTCTTGATTCTGCACTGTATTCATTTTACATTTCAGATGCAGAAGAGAAGAATACACAGATTTAGTATACGCACAGAGGGTGGCGATTTTATTTTAAATGTAATAATTAGAATCATTAGTCATCTTGAAATATGTAAAACTATTTGTAAACAATTTGTAAGATGTTTTTCTTAGAAACACTTTATTTCGTCCTACCTCAAATAACTTATTTTTGATTTTTATAATATCATTTAGTATAACTATGTAATCATTGTCATAAAATTTCTTAACGAGTTCCAAGAAATACTTTCCAATATTTCTGGACCTACCCAAATAATATTTTGTTAAAAATGTATAAAGTCACATCAATTATTGTTAATTACCATATTCTGCTCCATTTACTAGTGCATATAAAAACAGTAACGAGCTGGACGAGCATAACAAATTTCTCATGTAAATTAGTTTGTTGAAACCTAATTATACAATGAAACTGTCAGTTTTGAAAATGTTTTTTTTCCAATCGATTTCAGTTGACCCACTTTTGCTTCTCACTATTTTCCCCTGTTATTATCACCTTTCGTGTGAAAATGTGAATAATGTTTTTTAGAGTACATATAATCATGTATGTATGTACTAAAACTATTAAAGTGGGAATACATAATTAGTTTACGAGCACATAATGCGACAAGTAAGGGTACCGAGTTGGGGTACTTTTCTAAAGCGATACGTTGCCTTAGTGGTTTCCCTTCGGTTACTAACCTCTCGTTTGGATTATTCGTGACATTGTGAAAGTTTTATGCCAGACGTGGTTGGTGTGTAGATGTGCGTTCCAAAGAAAAAGTTTGGCATATGTAAGTTTTATGCCTCCCCTGACAATTATGAAGTAGTGGTAACCAAGAGTAAAAATTCAACCATTTCAAATGTCAGGAATTTTTTTTTGTAATACTATATGTCAAATTCAAATTAACAATACTTATCGTAAGAGTACAAAAAAATAAACTATTTATCTTTGTTAATGTTTCCCTGAAGCAACTAATCGGTCTACTCCAACATTACAACACTTCCCGCCCGCAGAGCGTACAAATAATCCATTTTTGATTGCGTATGATCTACCTATATAGTTTTTTTCCCCGAATGGAATTGTGAAAGCGATTTAGTTTCTATTATGGACAGGAAACCGCTTAAAATTAGATATACGTTTTAAGAGTTTCGGGCGCGCTCTCTTGCGGGTCGAGATCCAATCGGAACCAACCTAAAATAATGGAACTAGCGTCTAATCCTTCCGTTGATTGAATTCTCCGAACTTCGTCCTTTGTGGTGAGTTTCCACTAGAAAATTTCCTCCTGCACAAATACATAACTCCTTCCGCGCCGGTGAGCGAGTTGGGAAAACTTTCGGGTTTTCCGCAGGAGGGTGAGTTTTCTTATTTGACCCCTCCCCCTCCTAATCCGCGGAGGTTTGTGCCGCCCCCTCTCGCTGGCTCTAGGCAGCCGTAGCTATTGATTTTCCGCCACGCCCGGGCCCGCGCGGCGGCGGCGGGGGCGGGGGCGGGAGGCCAAAAGCAAGAGTAGAAGATACGTTAGGAACGGTTTTTCAAATTGCCACCAGTCTGGGGATGTTCTGGAGCGCATCCCGACACTGCGCTGGATGCGGGTTACACCCTCCAAACGAACGTTAGCAAATATACCCTAACTAAATGATGATTTCGATCCATTGAAACAAAATAAACTAATCACTATGTTGATATACAGTAAAAACCCTTTTTTTTTCGTTTACATACATATTCAGAATTGACTATTGTAGATATAAGTTTTGTTTTAAATAATCATGTTAAGATAACCTTGTCATAGCACTCGGTTTATTCTGCAGTTTACTTTGAAAATCCGGGTTTCTGAGGAGGGTATTGAGGATGGTTCCCTCTCGGATCGCGTGTCGTCTGAGTGTGTGAAAGGCGGTATTAAAGGATAGGACAGGGGTAGGATCACCGTAACCAAATACATATACGATTATCTCTCATGTGTGAGAACCCGCATTAGTGTATGTGATTAACACCTTTGAGGTGTCGTGGCCAAATTTATTTACTAGTTCCCAAGACTCGCTTTAGATACTTTTAACACAAGTGATTTTTTAGTATGCTTTTTATTAGCTAAGTAATAAATATATCATTTGTCGTTACGAATTCTAGTGAATTATTTGTTTATTTATTAAGTAGGCAGATATTTAAGGAAGACACAAAGTAATTACAATTGAAAAAAACTGAAGAATAATTTTAAAAATAAATGTTCCGAAAGCTTTACTGCGAAGCCTTTTGTGCAATATCACAGCTGTCATTTTGGTTTGCTCACAACTCATAAAAATATATTATTCTTTTAGTTCGAAAACAAAATAAAAGTGCGGAAAGGAAGCCTATAAGCGAGGGACGAAAGCGGAGAACATCGCAGCTACATTTAATTCTGTGTTTGTTTTGGTGCCGAGAATATAATAAATATTTTCCGTTGCTTTGACATGCCTCTCAGTGTTTGGCAATGCTTTGACCACATGTGCTCGGGTTAAGGGTTCTCTTAGCAAAATCCGCAATGTCAATAATATATTCTAAGGGCGCGTTGCCAAGCGTTGTAAAGCCTTTGATACAGCAAATAATAATGTATACCCACTAGCCGAGGCGGGGCGTGGAGCCACGTGCACGCTATGGAAATACTTGAATTACTTTAGTAAATGCCAGCGACAAGTCCCGCATATTGTTTTTTTAATGGTCTTTAGTCTGTTGAAGTTTTATCGTAAATCTTAAAAACGATCTATAAAGCGGGGTTTTTTATGCGTTTGATAGGATCGTTATTTGCAAGGAACATTTTTCAATTCTATTCCAATATTCTTAACTACGTATAGTGCATACCTTTCCACCAAAACAAAAGCCTCTATGTGAATTAATTTATCAAAACATGTTTTCCTAAAATAATCACAAGAAATATATTTAAAAAAACATCCGGCATGTAATTGATTAAATTGTAAAATATGCAACTTACCACCATTGCCTGCATTTGTAATGGTCACCCAGAAGTCGATCGTCTTCTCCGGTCCTAATTCCTCGAAGTCCCACTTCTTTTTCACTTTAACAACACCACTTGACTCTACGGTAACCCACACATTTTCATCGCGAATTTTAAACGTTTCCCTATCAGTTTCCTTTTCTAGTTGAAACACACTCCGACCCTCCGTCTCACCGTCTGCCTCTGTGAACTCTATTCTCTTGGTGGGCCTCACGGCTCTGGTCACTCTACGTTTCTCTCTGTGATGAATGTTCGGATCGATTTCATTCGTCATTTCGAGATCCTCGTCCAAAGTCTCTGCCGGAGTGATGAACTCAATGAATACTATAGCCGGAATCTTTGATTTTAGCGATGGAGTGGCCACATCGTGAGCGTCTACTTTAATTTCAAGTTGGGGCTCGGTCGGTTCACCAGTCAGCAAGATTTCTCCGGTTTGTGGAACTATGACCAGAATGTTACTCGGGACTGACAATGTATAAGCCACCTTATCTCCGTCAGCGTCCTTAGCCTCCACTTTGCCAATGGATAAAAATCGTTTCCAGGTAACAGTCGCGTTGCCGTTATTGTCTATGCTTTTGGTGCCGTTGACTTTGAATCGATAAATCTTCCTAACAAACACTGGAGCGTTATCATTGTCGTTTGTGACTTCGACAGATATTTTTGCAACTGTCTTTTTGAGTCCTCTTTCATCGCTGGCCTGAATTTTTAATACGTACTCGTCTTTCTTCTCTCTATCCAGCGGTTTCCCTGTTACCAGCCAAACGCCTTTGTTAGCGTACACGACTGAAACATTTGACATGACTTTCATATTGTTACAATCTTGAAGAGCGAAAGCGTTGTCTTCATTGCCGGATATGAATTTGTAAATGATAGGCGACGTATCGGATATCGACGTCGCCATGAGAATGGGTACATCCTCTACTTTCGTACCGGGAGCTGCATTTTCTATAACCTGACCTTTCGCCTGCAGAACATCCGATTTGAACCTCAGCATGTCCCTTCGGTCGAGAATGAATAGAGGCAGGAAGTGGGTGGCCGTGCTATTCGGAGTCTGCTCCAGGATCATCAGATTCACCGGGGTGTTGATAAGCGGCGAGAGGTCAGACGTAGTCATGACCAGCCCATCACTCAAAACTGTGAAAAACTTGGAATATTCTTCATCTATAATTCTAAACGTGAGAATGTTTTGCGAATCGTTGGTTGCGAATTGTTTTATTCCGTATCCGGGATGAATATCGTGCGGCAATACGGAGAGCGCTATGGCGGAGCCGGTGAACAGCAAGAGGGCTGCTCCGAGCACGACCGCCCGCCTCTCCAGTGTCGGGGTGGGCTCCATCTTCTACGCTCCAGACCTTCGCGGCACTCTCATCCTATGCTACACCTGAAACAAAATAACAAACTGTAATCTTCTGACAAGTATCCACACATCTTCACACATTTCGTAATACCAACATAACTAACTAACTAACCATCACGCCGTCTCCCCGAAGGGGTAGGCAGAAAGAATGGACTGCCACACTTTTCTTTCCCGACATATTTCTATCGCTTCCTCAACATTCATACATCGTGTCATGCACGTGCGTCGATTTCTCTGACTCCTCACATGGCCGACATTCAATATTTGATTTATTTGATCGTGCCACGTTTTCCTCGGTCTTCCTCTATCTATATACTTTGTTTACCATTCTTTCTTCATTCATTCTTTCCATATGCCCAAACCATCTTAATGACCCTTTCATTATTTTGTTCATAATACCATCATTCGCACCGCATTCACTTCTTATATTTTCATTCGACACTCTATCATACACATAGTATTTACACATTCGTCTTAGAGATCTCATTTCTACTGCATTTATTCTACTTTCATCCTTCTTTTGCCAGTTCCATGCTTCGCTTCCATAAAAACCTAATACCAACATTATGGCACTTAAATCATTGATTTTATAATTACACTTGACTTTCATGTTAGAAGTGGATATGGAGGTTCAAGTTCAAATTATCTGCGTTCTTAACCGTGCTCACCTACTTACTCATAGTTGTAAGATATTCATAAAGGCCCCACTTCTAAATAAATTCCTGAGCATTTTGAAACGAACAATTTATCAAGTTTGGGTTTTGTGTATTCAGACTACAATAAAAAGAAATGTTAGAGAAGAACTCGATCCTTTATGCACGGAACCAACGCCCCCGCTGCAGACACATAATGGCTCCACTTTCTGGACCAAACGGAGTGGTGCAAGACAATTTATTACATTTCATTCTTTGTTCTAAATTTATATCCTCCCGAAAAGAAGATAAACGGATCACTTAAGATTAAGTAACGACCATTTTCAATTTAGAATATAAAAATTTGACAAACGTTTTGATTTCGTATTCAGTTTGATGGCAAAATTATGCGGTACACACCTACAGATGATTAAGCTATCATCCAACAGTGGCGGTCAGTAAAATTTATATCCAGTTCATAGAATAAATTGAAACGGTCTCATTTCGTTAAGAATAATTTCATATTTACATATTTTTTATTCTTATATTGATTAAATAAATCAAAATCAACGTATAATACATACGTATACAACGTGTAATACAATCAATATTAACGTATAAACATATATCGTATGTATTATAAATAAGAGGAATTACTATACAAGAAATAGAAGGAGACCGAGGAAATCATGACACGATCAAATCTATCAAATATTATATGTCGGCCACGTCGGAAAGATTCGGAAGTCGGAAATATCAACGTGCGTGACACAGTGTACTAATACTGAAGAAATGAAAGAAGCATAAAAAAAACAGTGAGATGTTCCGTTCTTTCTGCCTATCCCTTCGGGGAGATGGTGTGATGGTAAGTTAATTAGTTATAAATAAAATACATAGCCACATAAACAGAAGCTTGTATACACTGCATTCATCACAGATGCGATCCGCCCTCATCCAGGCCGCAAGAACAATCTCCCCATACTGCATTGCCCTCTCTCACCAATAAAAAGAGTTAGCAAACGGCTGTGGTATTAACGGCACCGTCATCCGTACACAAATAAAATCACGGAGAACAAATCCTTGGTTCTTTTTGATTTGAGTGACTGTTTTATGATATGCTAACTGCACGCAGAGTCGCCTGTGCGGCATTTCACGACCGACGGAAATAGAAAGCGAGGGGATGGACGAAATTAACCCAGCCATACATTATTTGGTCTCAGAATGAACACTCGTACATTATTCAGCAATAAGCCTAATAAGAGAAATACTCACTTAGAAAATCTGTAGTATTGTAGGTTTTACGAAAACCAAAACACACGCGAATTCATCATTTCAAAAACAAACAAAATTCTAGACGTCAAAATACATATTAAAGAGTTCTTACTACGTTAATAAACTAATTCTTAGTTACTGTTGCTATAGTGACAGTAAATTGTTTGTTGCCAACTTAATAATATTAAGTAAGTCCTGAAAAAAAATATTTAATTATAGTAAAGAGATTTTTTTTGTGTTAATAAATATTTTTCCAAAAAAAAAAAATCCAAATAAAAAAAACAAAAGTTTTTACTAAAATCATTGTATTAAATTATAATAAGTATGATCGAGGAAAATGTGGCATGATCAAATGAATCAAATATTAAATTTCGCCCACGTATAGAGTCGAGGAATAGGACTAAGCTGGGGAGCATTCGGAAACATGAGTTACATCCTTAAAAACCGGAAAATACCGATCAACCTTAAACGAAAAGTCTATGAAGCCTGCGTTCTGACAGTTGGTACTTATGGTCTTGAAACTGTTACAACAAAGTGCCAAACAAACAAAGTGCCGAGAAACTACGAGTGACCCAAAGAGCCATGGAAAGAGCCATGTTAGGAATAAGCCATGGAAAGAGCCATGTTAGGAATAAGCCTAAGAGACAGAGTCAGAAACGATACGGTGAGAGAAAAAACAAAGGTCACTGACATCATCCACCGGGTGGCGACTCTAAAATGGCAATGGGCATGTTACTTTGCCAGAAGCTCAGATGAAAAGTGGACAAGAAGACTGTTGACTTGAATACCGTGGACGGCGAAGAGAAGTGCAGGGCGACCGCAACTACGGTGGAAGGATGATCTGAACAGACACGTCGGAATAACCTGGATGCAGTCTGCACAGGACAGAGTGACATAGAAGCGAATGGAGGAGGCCTTTGTCCAGGAGTGGACGGGAATAGGCTGAGGAAGAAGAAGAAGTAGATAGAGCGAAGAAATCGATTTGCTTGACATGACACAATGTATGATGAATGTTTAGAAATCGAGAGAAGTATGTTAGGAAAGAACCGTGTTGTTGTCCATTCTTTCAGCTTACCCTTTCAGGGAGATGTTTTATTTTAATTTTTGTATTATATAATATATGTATATCAAACTACTGGATTGAAGACAATTCGTTTTCTCAACACTTTGACAAAGTCTCTTTGGAGAAAATTTCGTTAAAATATTTTATTAATCAATAGTTTCATTCGTACGTCGAATCATAATATTAGATGTTCTTTATAAAAGTCAAATTGAGCGAACGATCAAACACAATAAATTTCTGAGTGAGATGAGGTGAAGTTGGAGTTTATGTTCAAAGAGCTGCAACGTCTTTGCAAAAAACCGCCTGCGGCTAGCGACCCGCTCCTACCGATCCCTGTCCTAGGACAATGCCATATTGATGTTACGAGTATAACGTCATTTTCGAGATGGCATTGCTTAGGCCAATACCAAGATTGAAATCTCTTGGTAAATAAAAAGGTAAGTAAAGTTGTATTGCAAAAAACGTATAATTTAAATAAAAATTTATTCAAATTATTATCGGCTTTCCCTCGTATCCGTGGAAGACTGTCCTTCACGGATGTGGGACCTCGTGTAGTTATAAAGTCTAAACCTTGAATTTTAACTTAGATTTAAAAAAAATCAGAATATTTACTTATATAAAATATTTAGTACACATTCTACTGTAATACTCGTACAATTAAGCAGTTAACATTGTATCTGAAGGGTATTTGAAAGAAACATTGGTAGTGAAATCCACATTGAGATCCAATTATTGTTTGGTACAGTGGAGCAGGGTAATTAGATGATCAGAGTATTAGGTGGTATTTGTAGATTCAATTGGCCCGTTATGCCGAGGGTTTTCTAATGGCTTTGCTAATCACAATATTGTCAATAATATCTCGCAGCTGGGTAGCTCCGATATTATAATTGAATTCGTTTAATATGTATGAAAATCACGATTTCGCCTTTAAATAAGTCTTAAAATAGACGCGGATTGAGTAGGGTTCACAATACAGTTGTGTATAATGAGATTAATTATTTTTATTTATTTACTTGAAATTAGCAAATTTATTTACTTGAATAGGATCATTAAGATGGTTTGGACATATTGAAAGAATGAATGAAGAAAGAATGGAAAAAAAAATATATGTTAATGATGTAAATGGAACCAGAAATAGAGGAAGACCGAGGAAAACGTGGCACGATCAAATAAATCAAATATTGAATGTCGGCCATGTGAGGAGTCAGAGAAATCGACGCGCGTGCATGACACGATGTATGAATGTTGAGGAAGCGAGAGAAATATGTCAGGAAAGAAAAGTGTGGCAGTCCATTCTTTCTGCCTACCCCTTCGGGGAGACGGCGTGATGGTTAGTTAGTTAGTTAGTTTACTTGAAATAGTACACATGTACACAACACATGTTCTAATAAAAACAATTAAAAATTCAATTATAATAATAAGGTTACAATATAAGGTTACATTTTGTTTACATATTTATTTATTTATTTATTTATTTTATTTATTGAACATTTACCAAGTACATGGTTTTAATACCTCCCAACTGGGGTAACCCGTTCTAGGGAGGCATTCCTAGTACTCTATATAATTTCAATATATAATATAATTTACAAATTCAGGGAACAGTTAAGGGAAGCAACACATATCCTAAAGTGTATAACTTAAAATTAATTGACTTATATATTATATAACACTATTTAAACACTATATTGTCTTATAAACACTATTTAAACTATTTACTTATTTTTAAAAATTAAACTACATTCAAGCCGTCCTTTTTTATTTTAATTCTATTCTAATTTTTTTTATGCTCTGCAGACTTTTGACATCCTCCGGTATATCTTCATAATTTTTAAATGCTTTATACATAAGAGAATTCTGAAATTTGTTTTTTTTTTTCAGAATGGGAGCCTTAGTTTATTTTTCTTTCTTGTTTCATATTGATGTTCATGTTGGTTACTTTTTATCTTCCTTAAAAATTCTTAGGAGGTGTGCCCAATAACAATTTTGTGAATTAATAATAAAACGTTGTACGTAATTATTTTTTTAAATGGCGTACGTTTTAGCTCTTTAAGCATCACTTTAATTTTGGCATATCTGCTTCTTCTCAAAATTATTCTCATTGCCTTATTCTGGAGTATGGTTAATCTTATCATATCTTCTTTATTTGCTAAGTTAAATGAAATAAAATAACAAAAGGCTTAAAAAATCTATAAAAAGCTCCAAACAAAATATTTTTAACATTGATTACTGCGTTAACGAACTGCTGAATTAACATCTCGAAATTAAGTCCACATTTCAATATTTCATTTTAATACGTGATTCTTAATATAATTACGTTGAAAACAATCAGTTAACAGTATCGTAGTAAGTAACATTGTCTATATAGTCAGGAGGAGTTAAACTGTTGAAAAGTGTGTTGAGGTGAAGTGTTGAAAAGTTTAAAAATGTTTTACTCCATCTGGCGAAGAGACCAGTTATTTTACGAGTATAAACTATAAGTAATTACTTATTAAACGAACTAACTAACCATCACGCCATTTCCCCGGGGGAATATTAATATAAAATATGGACAGCCACGTTTTCCTCAGCCTTTCTCTATTTCTAGCTCTGTTCACGTCGTTTACATATTCTTTCTTCACCATTCTGTCTTCATTCATTCCTTCCATGTGTCCAAACCATTTTAACGACCATTTCAATATTTTGTTCACAATACTTTCGGTACGAATGCACTGAATTTACTTCTTGTATTTACAATGACACTCTATGATATAAAGAATTAATCCAAATAATGTAAATACCAATATGTAACCATTTAGAACACAAAACACTTTTAGAAAACAGTATTTAATCATTGTTATGATAATAACATTGTTCGTAGAGACACACGATTCTTTGGGGAGCTCTAGTAGAGACCTACTGTATGACCTCCAGACAGCGCGATATTAGCGTAGCTCCCACAATACCAACTCATTCAAATACTAACAACCATTTAACACTTCCAATAATAGTGCGGATGACACAGAACTAACAAATACCCATATACCTACCATTTGGCAGATATCAAAACCGTTTTGAAATTACCGTCATTCAGAAAAGAATAAAACAAAATGTGTATGATAGAGTGTCGAATGAAAATATAAGTGAATGCATAGCGAATGAAAGCGTAAAGAACAAAATAATGAAACGGTCGTTAAAAAAAGTATATGTAAACGGAACTAGGTACAAATGAGCAGAGGAAAACGTGACATGATCAAATAAATCAAATATTGAATGTCGGCCAAGTGTGGAGTCTGAGGAATGGACATGCGTGCATGACAGCGAGAGAAATATGTCAGGAAAGAACAGTGTGGCCGTCCATTCTTTCTGTCCACTCCTTCGGAGAGACGTTGTGATGGATAGTTAGTTAGTTATTTTAGAAAAAATGATATAAAGTAAAGTTATAAAGGAACGAATTATTATGAGCATATACGAATTATTCTGTCATCTTGGAGGGTATCCATCTTTATATTCCGGATGATTATCTTCGGCAGCGTCAGCATAGACTATTTTATCTCCCATCATACAGAACCAACCTGCCTCTGGTGATGCCGTTGGGAGAGCAATCAAACTGCTGAACACGATCGCTTCGGAGATCGAAGTCTTTCGTATGAGTGAAAGTACGTTCGGAAGACAAATACTCTTGATTTTAGAGAGTATCTTTTATGGTATTCCTAAAATCGAACCATCTCTCATGCGTTCCTTGTATTATACGAGTATAATATAATACATTTTACCTGTCCTCGATACACGCCTTAAACTATAATTATTGTTTGTAATATCTTTTGAAAAAATAAACTGATTTGATTTGATTTAATAATTATACGTGATTATATGATACAAACTCGTGGTTATTCGAATATTGCGAAATAACTAATCATCATACTAGGGCGCCATGGAAAGAGCCATGCTTGGAATAACCTTGAGAGATAGAATTCGAAATGAATTTATGCGACAAGAAATCTCTCATGATAATTCTCTTGTTTCCTCAACATCCATAAATCGTGTGATGCACGCACGTGAATCACATAATTTTTGAAAAATTTGTTTTTACACGCGTAATGAATGAAACAGGAAACTCACAGTGACGAAAAACTTACATCAAATTGTGACGGAAATGAACCGTTGGGTGAGCGGTAATTTTAGTGAGATAAATCTGTACTTGATGTGCTTATTGCTCGTGAAGAGTGATGAGGTGAAAAAATCTTTATAATGTACATTCATCTTTGAAAAATATTACGCGTCGGATGTAAATATTTTTTCACTTTTTGTAAACATAATACTTCACATTTTATCATACAAATGTGCGAAAGAAACCATGATCGATTCAGTTAAAATTTATTTGTTATACAATACAATACAAAAAATGACTGTTAATTGCAAACTATGGTAACATAATTTTTATATTTGAATAAATATAACTATACTTAGTATTACAACACTTTATTTCACTTACCACAGACATGTTTCGGTTAAATTTGAGATTTTTTGATTTTTTCAACTTACAAGATTTTAAAATTTTGTGTATTGAAAAAGGTTATGTTATAACCGAAACATCTCTGTGATACGTGAAATTAAGTGTTATAATACGGAATAATCGACGTGCGTGCATGGTGCGATGTATGAATGTGGAGGAAGCCCGAGAGGTGTGCCAGGACAGGCCAATGTGGCGATCCATCCTCTCTGCCTACCCCTCCGGGGAAATGGCGTGATGGTTAGTTAGTTAGTTAGTTAGTTAATACTAAGTGCAGTTATGTATATTCAAATATGAATCTACAACACAAAGCGAAGGCAAATATAAAGGTAATTTTTAAATATTAAAATGCAAAAAAATTTTTTTTATAGATTTGAGAAAGTGTAAAAAACACACGAAAATAATTAATGATAAAGAAAGGAATACGTTAACAATGTGAATGGAACAAGGAATAGACATAGACCAAGGAAAACGTGGCACGATCAAACTAATCAAATTTTAAATTTTCGCAATGTGAGGGGTCGGGGAAATCAACATGCGTACGAGTACATAACACGATATATGACATTTTTTGATAAACCTAAGGCGTTAACACTGTGGAATTCACTGTTTTTTCCACTTTTGAGTTTATTTTTCTCGACATGTTTCGAAGGCTTACACCTTCATCATCGGAAGAACGATATAAAATGTTTATATCTATAAGCCTTCGAAACATGTCGAGAATAAAAAAACTCAAAATTAACTCTAAAGCGGAAAAAACAGTGTTTTATTCCTTAAAAAAATCGTCGATATATGAATGTTAAAGATGCAAGAGAAATATGATAGGAAAGAACAGTGTGGTAGTCCATATTTTCTGTATACCCTTTCCGGGAAACAGCGTGAAGCTATTAGTTAATTAGAAACGATATCTTTGTGACGGGACTAGAATGTATTTTTTTCTTATTGTCTGAAGTGGTTTCGAAGCACGATGAATCTATTTAACTAAAAAGAAATTTCTTCCTGCTAAGAATGTATTATTGAAGGTATATTGTTCAATAATTTAATCATAAAAATATTTACACCGGAAGAAAATGGTACTGAGTTTTTACGCAAAAAATATTCTTTGATTTAATTTTTTTTTTTTTTGGTGAGATAAATCGTGATTATTCTGCGAAAAAGCACTAAGTCAAAATTACTACTTCTGAGATAATTGAAGTTCAAAGTTTGTAAGGATATAACAATTTTTTTTATACTAAACATTACTAAGCCAATTTGAAAAAAATTGTATATTGATCTATTAACTACATTTTATTTAATGGTTTCATAAATAATAACTGAACTACTCGTATCAGCGCATTTTTTTCAAAATAATAGTGGATTGAAATGACTTAGTGCATTTTCGCTGATACGTAATACCACAGTAAGGTATTCAAATTGAAGTCACACTGTACCTACTAGAGTCACTTTGTGGGAAATG
Source organism: Lepidostoma basale (assembly GCA_022606425.2). Taxonomy (NCBI): domain Eukaryota; kingdom Metazoa; phylum Arthropoda; class Insecta; order Trichoptera; family Lepidostomatidae; genus Lepidostoma; species Lepidostoma basale. Next base: position 54,463 of record JAHDVF020000864.1, on the reverse strand, counting down.
TTTTTTTTTCTTTAATTAACAAAGTTATGCAATAATTTTATCGTATGTATAGTACCTATTACATTAGGTAAAATAATAATTAATTAGTGAAAAGAGAAAAGAAAGAAAATAATAATTGCCACGTTTGCCCCTGAGTGAAGCATGTACGAGTAGACATCACTTACTAGACATCTCCAGTTCCATCTCCAACAATCTCACATTTTTTCAAGTCAGTACTGCTCCATAAGCTACTTAGAATATTGTTATTGATAATTTATCATCAAAAATTTATCCAGGGAATTTGCATTAGGTCCCGGATTTATGTTATATTGACTTATTACAGAAAATATCTCGACTTGTAGTGTAGATAGGAGTTAGTGCGTTTTTGCAGATTGTAGAGTATTTTTTCAACAGTATAACCTCAACATTAAGTCAAAACAGCAAAATTTTGACTTAGTGCTTTTTCTCAGAATACCCACGATATGTCCACATTAAGAGGATTTTGGGATCGCCTCTAGGAAAATATTTATCGTTAGTTACGAAAAATCGTATATAAAATAAATTATTATTTTTGTACCCTATCTATTGTATGTAGTCAGAGAGCATACAAATATATATGAACCTAAAATAAAATATCATGCGCAGGTAAGCGTGTTTCACACAAAGGCGATTGAAATATCCTTTTCTCATTCAAATTCATAAGATATCAATCATTTTCACTGTTCGACCATTCAAATCATCGATAACAATCGTATATCAAACGCTTATAAAAACACGTCAATAAAAATCTTGCCGCATAAAAGGCACATACTCGTACATACCAAACCCAACAGATTTTATGTTTCTAAATATGACAATATTATTTGATACCCTTTGTAATAAAACTAATCAATAAACCGGGATATTATAATAGATTTCACAGATCAACAAGGTTTTTATAGTTGTAATAATTACGGATTTTTTGTAAATCTGTTTTTTTTTGTTTTTACCGACGAATTATCATTGGATATTTACCAGAAATATCATATTACATTATAGTCTTATGGTATTTTAATTGCATTTGACCCTGAAGTGTGAACAGTACACTCCGAAAACGATTGGTATAGTAGTTTAAGACGGTTGGTGGAATAGGCTTGAACTATTGGTAAAGTAGGCTTGAAATATTGGTATAGAATGTTTTTAACTAACTAACCATCACGCCGTTTCCTTCGAAGGGTAGGCAGAGAGAATGAACCGCCACTGTTCTATCCTGACATAACTCTCGCGCCTCTTCTACATTCACACATTGTGACATGTACGCTAGTTGATTGTTTCTACTTCGAACATGGCCGCCTGTCAGTAACTGATTAATTTGATCATGCCATGTCTTGATTGACCTTCCTCAAATTCTTTTTCCATTCACACTACTTGTATATATATTTTTAACTATTCTTCCCTCATCCATTTGTTCTATACATCCAAACCATTCATCCGCTTTACATTCCTTTCTTAGTTCAGCATTAGATGTTCTATCATACATTGTTTTTTTCTGTACATTCTTCTTAGGTACCTCATTTCTACCGCATTTATCCTACTTTCATCCTTCTTCTGCCAACTCGAAGCTTCACTTCCATACAAAAGTGTCGGCACTAGAACTCCATTGTGCACTTCCATCTTTATTTTTCGATATCTATCTCCATTTTTCCATCTCTTGCAAACATTATTCCTAGATCTATAAATTGGTAAAGTAAGCTTGAACGATTAGTATAGTACCTATGTTTTTAAGGTTGGTAAAGCTTGTGCGGTTGGTATAGTAGGTTTGAACGATTGGTAAAGTAGGTTTGAAAGATTGATATAGATGGCTTGAAAGATTGGTACAGTAGGCTTGTACGATTGATGTATTAGACATGCATGATCATATTGGACAAAATAATAAATGTTATTTATATTTACTTAGTTACGTATAAGGGTTCGTGGTCAATTTATTTTACTAATTAAAACAATGCAATAGTCAGTGTGAATAAACGACATTTTACTAAACGGAAAGAAACTTATTTTTAAGTGCTTAATTTAAAAAAAAGCGTTGATAACAAAGCTGTCGAAAGAACGATCACCGGATCAGTTTATGACGTTCTCCTGATGATGAAAGTGTAAAGCTTCGAAACGTACCTAGTTTTTTTTTCAGTGATTGACTCATTGTTTTGTTTGCTAATAAATATAATACTTCCATAATTTGAGATTATTTTCATATATTAAATATCGGCCACATGAGGAGTCGGAGAAATCGACATGCGTGCATGACACGATGACACGATAGAGGAAGCAATAGAATTATCTCAGAAAATAACAGTGTTGTTGTCTATTCTTTCTGGTTGCCTCTTCGGATAGACGGCTTGATGGTTATTAGTTAGTTTTTTTTATATTAAAAATAATTTTTCAGGGAAAAAAACTTATCACTCAAGAAATAAAACGTTGATGAATGGATCGAAAAAGAGATATTTGCATTTAAATTATTAGTAAATATAAACAAAAAAACTAACTATCCCCGAAAGGGTAGGCAGAAAAAATGGAATGTCACACTTTAACCGATGCGGCACTCCATCCTTCTCTTTTCGCCCCGCGGGAGACGCGGTGTGATGGGTTGCGAACCTCATCGCCACCAATAGGCATTTCCCGTGCACAATTCGATCGTGAAACATCCACAAAATATATACCTAATATCTAAAACAAATATTATAAAATACAATGATATGAAATAAAATAACACAAGAAAAATAATTTAATAATAATAATAATATGCTAACTTTTAAAGCGCCGTTTTTGTGATGTAATCACCTCACCTTAAAAATCTAAATGTGACCGCTTAAAAAACGATCGGTGTAAAAGTATATTAGAACAAAGTATAAATGTTTAAATTGGGTATGAAATATGAAAAAGATGGGTTTTCAATTTAGATCTGAAATCTGTCGGATCATTTATGCATCGAAGGTGTGAAGGGAGATTGTTCCAAGCTGATGGACCGGCTACCGCGAACGCTCGATCCCCGAAATTTGTACTGGGGCAACGCTTCGGCTCAACTAATCTTCCTATTGCTGAGGAGCAAACGTATTACGTGTCACTATTATAAAGTGCGGCAACAATCAAAATGACCAAAACAATTCACTTATACAAGAAATATCTCCAAATTTACGAGAGTACTACATATTCCAAACCAAATTTTCAAAATCAGAACCAGTTACCATATATAAACTAAAAGACCACAAAATTAGTAAACAGCTGATTGTAGTAAAAAGTGCATAAATGAGTTGAGTAAATGGTGGGGTGGGGGCGAGAGAGGTTATTCCACGTGGCTAGCCAACCGTTTCACGCAGAGGCGAGATGCCTCTCGTAATGTGAACCGGCCAATACGGTGAACCAGGGTGCACAGACACCAGCAGGTGAATACAACTAACAACTTTAACGATTTAGCTAACTAACTTCTTGATTATATGTGGTTAGCATAGAACAAAAGTTACTAGACGTTACGTAAGGTAAAATTATTTAAATGATTTAAAGAAGCCGTGTAATACAAATTAATACGTTTTTCTGGAGTTCTAGTGCCAACCCTCATGAAGTGAAGCTTGGAGCTGGCAAAAGAAGGATGAAAGCAGGATAAACTTCGTAGAATGAGATCACTACGAAGAATGTGCGGGAAAACGTTGTATGATAGAATACCGAACAATGAAATAAGAAAGAAATGTAAGGCAGATGACTGCATCATGGATAAAATTAAAAAAGGATCCCTGCGATGGTTTGGACATATGAAACGAATGTATAAGAGTAGAATGGTTAAAAAGTTGTACACAAGCAGCGTGATTGGAAAAAGAAGCAGAGGACGACCGAGGAAAACATGGCATGACCAAATTAATCAATTACTAAAAGGTATTCACGATGTATGAATGTAGAAGAATCCCGATAGGTATGCCAGGACAGCATTGTGGCGATCCATCCTCTCTGCCTACCCCTCCGGGGAAATGGCGTGATGGTTAGTTAGTTGGTTATATGTTTTTCTATAGATTTGTTCTAAAACAATCGAGAATAAATCAAATGTAAAATATTTTTTCGTACATGATTTTTGTGTTAAAAAAACATGATAATAAAAATAATACAATAACTTATCACCATACTTGAAAAAGCAGTATAATGCAACTAAAAATGAATAATCACACATTTAAAAAATCTTGTAAAATGGAACACATATCATTCTAGATATGTAAAAAAAAATTATCTATCACATCATATAACCATTTGACAACACATTAAATTCGTACACTAACACAAATATTATGCGAGATGCTTTCATAATATAGTTCCAAATAACCCTAGTTTACCTTAGCCATATGCACCTTATTAAATTTCTGAATTAGTTATGCGAAGTCCAGACAAACACATTCGTTTGATGGTGAATCGTAGACCAGTTTTAATCGTGTATAGACAACAAGTAAGTTGGTTTTATGGTATATTGCAGCAGTCGCTGGATATTTTGTGGTCATCAATCGTGATGAGATAACAAATCCAAACTTATAAGCAGCGCTTTATCGGCTTCCCAATAAACAATCAATTTCCAGTACAATCAAAACAAATCAAATAAATAATCATCGTTTAATGTTGTATCTATGGGACTCCTAACATGGCTGCAATCATAGCTATTTCGTCAGTAATTTATTAGTCTTTATGTTTTACTCTAGCCGAAGAAACTTTGTTTTTACGAGTAAATAATAGGTACATAAGAAATCGTGTATTTCAATCTGCTATTCCCATAGAAAATATAATATTATGGCTGATTCTTGAGATTGGGAATTCTTCCCAAATTTAGAGAAGGATTACATTTCAAATTAAATAAACTAAACGAAAGCTTTCTTCCTTATACGGTCCACGTCAAAGGCGGGCCACACTGTGATAAACATCGGTCTCCACCAACGGTTTAAAACAGTTGTAAACCAAAATTCGTTTGACGTAGCTTGTGGATAAACACGAATCCACAGCCGCGCGTGTTTATCCACAAGCTACGTCAAACGAATTTTGGTTTACAACTGTTTTAAACCGTTGGTGGAGACCGATGTTTATCACAGTGTGGCCCGCCTTTCAGTGAGAATTGATTTGGTTCAATTATAATAAATATAATAACACACAAATATTTGCGTTCATTAATGTATAGCAGCTTAGCCAAAACTAATTTGACCCATGGCCCCCCTTTTCAGACTCAAAATTACACAAGGCCCCTCCCCGGAAATTTACCTTTTTTAAAACAAAACAAAAAATGCAGTGAACTAATTTTTAATACATATAGTGATATAAATAAGGTACGCCGAGTTAATATTTATTAAATAATTTTAATGAGAAAGACGAACCTGAGGTACTGTCAATCACGAACCCGATGTGAAATCATCAAATAATATATTCAATTACGAGAGTATTTTTTTAATTTAAGAAAGGTGTTTTGGAAATAAAACAATTCGAAAAAAATAATTATAAAGGTAATTATTATTAGTGATTAATATTAGAAAATGTAAAATTAAATTAATTTTTAATGCGATAGATGAGCCTGATGTTGATGATATTGATTTTTAATGTGATTTTATCAAAAACTTTTAGTAGGTAACAATTTCGATACACGTGTGTACATCGTGTAATAACGGATGTTTTAAAATTCTAACGGAGGTTTTAAATTTTAGCACTTCAGTTGTCCCCTACTCCTCCAGGGCCAGAATTACCCCTCAGCTTCCTCCAGGGTCCCCGGGGGCAGGGGACCACTTTGGGAATCTATAATAATAATAAATAATAATAATATATGCTAACTTTTAAAGCGCCGTTTTTGTGATGTAATCACCTCAAGGGCGCATTAAGACGTGTTTTAAATCTAAATATGAACGCTGCATCTGATTGATATTCGCGATCGATTAGAAAGTATAATAGAACATGATGTATAGTATAGTTATATTCCCTAATGAGTGTTTTTATTCAATAGCACCTAGTGAGATTTAAAATAAATGTCGATGAATTTCATACACTCTGAATAAAAAGATATGTATTGGAATAATCCATTAAAATGACATTTATATTTATTTTTAAAGTGACATGGAAATAAAACGAACTATTGATTTTACCGCAATCTTGAAGGAAATCCAACACAGTATATAAAAAAAATGTTTTCTTATATAATATTAATTCATCACCTTTGTGATCAGTGTCGTCATCGCCTCATCAACATCATTAGACATACTTGGTATGTCGATATCAGCGACGCTAGCGAAACCGCTCATAAAATGATTAACTTTTAATAGAAATGAATGCCGACCTTCGGGTCCCGGGTTTGATTACCGGCGATGGCAGTGTGATTGTCACACTGTCTTTGATCTGGTGTAGAATTTACGTGGCAACAAAATGGCAATAGATTAGCTACCTATCACCAGGTCATGAGAATCAATAGCTAAAAAAAATTACACAGTAATTGGGTTAAAAAAACTGATGTATACAAGTGTGGAAAAAAATGGGAAACCACCACATTAAAGGCCCAAGTGGGATCCCAAGAACCAGAGTTACATTTTGTTGCAAACTTATCCCTTGGATTTGGACAGTCGAAGGAGGAGAAATGAAGACACCATAGGTTGTTAAGTGTAGGAAGCAATCGTTTTATAATATTGTGGAAATGAAATCACTTCGTACGTAATCGTTATTGCTAATTTTGTATTTTGAAGGGGTCGACAGGTTATCTCAGATATCGTCAGGTCAATATAAAACCGTTACAGTTGCCCAGATAAAGTATGATAAGAAGACTAACTTATCGACTAACTTATTACATAAAAAGCGTTTATTTTTGGTACAAATAAAATGATATTTTATACCGATTTTTACTTCGAAATAAATATTTTTACATAATATTATTATATGTACTTTTCTGTTAAGTCTAACTGGTTGGTGATGAATGTTCGTGTTAATGAAAACGCCGGTAATCGGACTTGACAAATATTTAAGACTGAACTAAACGACAAAGATTCAATTTCTGACTCATCATCCATGTCTCCGAAACTGTATTGTGTCATGCCGACAGAATAACTACACTTGTGTAGATGCTACTTGGTCTAGGCCGCAGAACTAGACGCAGACAATGTACAGGCCATTAGTCACAGAGGATATGGACGATATGGCCGTTCCACTCAATATACTCTATTTATTTAGAAAACATGGCAAACAGATGATGTACAATGCGATCTACATTACCTAAAATTACAAAAGAATTTTAAGTTGTTACATTTTTCTTTATTTGTAAACTGTTAACTTGTGAAATAAGTGAACAAATGTGAATTAGTAAAGTCAGACACGTGATTACGGTTTTCATTACTTAATTCAATTATATAATTTTGAAAAATTGAAATAAAAAATTATAATAAAATTACAATACAGAGAAATAAGCGTATCGAAAAAATAATGGCTATGCATTTGCTTTACGACGGAAATAAGAAATATTTATATCAAAACCACATACCTCCCATTTTTTTTCCAATTTACTCCTGATTAATTTGCACATACAGGCGGGAGCTTTTTTAACGAATTTAATTCCTTAGATATTTGTGTATGATAGAAATATATGCAAAAAGGCCTGCCAGCCAATATTTTCACAACTGATGTCACGTGAATGAAAACCAGAGCTACGTTTATGATTTCGGAACACTAGCGCCTCCTGGCGAGGGGCGGTTGCGAGCTTTCGGAAAAACTTTATCCGTTTGCTTACCGTTCGTTGTTTTGACTGCAATTTCTCTATCCGTTATCGCTAATGCAGCACAGAATGAAGAGATTCTGTCGTCCGAATAAACTCTAAAGCTTTAGTTATTTATAATTCTCGTGTAGTGTGTTATTAATAGGGCGCCGAGCGCCGCGACGGATCAATACTGGCGGCGCGCGTCACCCTCGAGCAAAGACCCCAAAATCCAGACGATTCTCTATGTACAACGGGGGAATGTCATGCACATCAAAAACTACAGAATATTAACATTTTGAAACTTCTGATTGAACTAAACATTTATTCATCGTTTTTAAATATTTGTAGGAAAATGCGGCGATCGTTGGCTTTGCGCAGAAGTCGTCGCCAAAACACAACAAACATGGCAACCGTTTACCAGCGGAGTGCGTGAGAAAACTATTCTCCCGGAGTGATGTTCCTCACAGATTCGGCGGTTCACAGACCCCAGACGTCAGCGATAAAACTAAACACGCGCAATATAAACAAACAACAACACAACGAGAGGATAAATCAATTCAATCGGAATACAGGATAAAACAGGCCACAAAAAACAGAATAGCTCACAGTGGACACACAATTTCACTGACACATTTGTTCATTTTTTGGTTTAATACTTACTTTATCACAAAATCGATGTTTATATCGTCGGCGATCGGCGTGACAGCCGGGAAAAGTAATACACACGCAACACACTCCCCTCGCAACTGCCGGCAGCGGACTGAGCGGATTGGCGGAACGCGTATCGAGCGGGAGCGCGCGCGCAAATGAGCGCGGCTCCCCACCATGCTTAACCGAAAAATCGAGCTTTAGTCCACTTAGTAAAAAAGTAACAAACGCAATGGAACTCTCAATAAAACACGATGAGTATATTGATACTTTTTTACTTATAAATTTATTTTGTTATCAGCATACATCACAATTGGTGCAATTGAGTCGTTAGCGACCCCTCGCACGGGTAGTTTCCCTCCGCGATGCGATGGCTTCTTTTCTCGAAGGGGGCAAAGCAGAAGAAAATAGACGGCGTTGCGCGCAAAATGCTTGGAAAATTATGCATTTTTTGTGCACCTCTTTTTTGAAACCTGTATAAGTTAAGAGGGGACTGTCGCGAGGTCCAATGAAATATGAGGTAAAAAAAATAGTGCTACTTTCTTTGAATTATTAATGTAATTTGTTTGAAAAACGTTTATCTCATATTAAATATGAATACTCGTGTTTTAGATATTTGTATTGAAGCATTGTTGAACGTATATATTATTATATTCTAGATCATTGTACAATATTTTAAGTGAGGAAGCTTCTAGAAAAATCCTGGATTTCTGCTTTTCACCCTCACAAGTGCGTCCTTAGAGATTTTTACGTAAATACGGAACGGATGTAAAAATGGAATTTCATTCAGTCAAATCACTTATTGTAATGCGTTTTATAATGTATTCGATTTATTTGTATTTTTATACATATATGGTACATATGTGTAGATAAATAATCTATCAAACTAGTACATACAACAGAGCATTGTGCTTACAATTTTAATTCGTTCCTCCTAATATTAAAAAAAAAGTCATTACTGCAAATAGAAATATATCCACAGAAGCAAAGATGGCAGTACACAATGGAGTTCTAGTGCCAACCCTCATGTATGGAAGTGAAGCTTGGAGCTGGCAAAAGAAGGATGAAAGCAGGATAAACGCCGTAGAAATGAGATCACTAAGAAGAATGTGCGGGAAAACGTTGTATGATAGAATACCGAACGATGAAATAAGAAAGAAATGTAAGGCAGATGACTGCATCATGAATAAAATTAAAAAAGGATCCCTGAGATGGTTCGGACATATGGAACGAATGGATGAGAGTAGAATGGTTAAAAAGTTGTACATAAGCAGCGTGAGTGGGAAAAGAAGCCGAGGACGACCGAGGAAAACATGGCATGACCAAATTAATCAATTACTAAAAGGCGGCCACATTCGAAGTCGGAATAATCGACGTGCGTGCATGGTACGATGTATGAATGTAGAGGAATCCCGAGAGGTATGCCAGGACAGGCCAGTGTGATGATCCATCCTCTCTGCCTACCCATCCGGCGAAATGGCGTGATGGTTAGTTAGTTAGTTAGTAATAAACAACGTATTTTTAAATTTTCATTTTAAAGTCATTTATGAATAGATAAAAATTATAACGATTTAATTTTTTTACTTAATTATGTATTTTTATTTAGATAGAAAATTAAGCCATTTAATATAAGTGTCATACGTGCCTGAGCAATGGCGTGGAACTTTGTACCTAAGAGCTTTTAATTCGTTATGATGTTTGACGAGTCTCGCCTACGGCATAATCAACATTATAATAATGCCTCAGTTAAGCGAAACAAGTCTAACCGAAACAACGAAGATAGATTGACTTTAGTGTCATAATGATAAAAGAAAATACATTTTACTAATCTCTTCGTGTACAATATATCTATACGTAATATCAACATAGGTAATCTATCGATATTTAGTAAAAAAAACTTGTTTGTATAAGATTCTGTTTTCAATATTCAAATCAAATAAAAATAAATCGTTAGAATTAATCAAAATAAAACGGAATTATACAACTTAATGCATATTATTCTTCTTCTTCTTCTGATTGTAGATCTTGCAATCTGTTTATGCAGGATATCAACTTTCTTCGTGTGATGAAGACGACCAGCCTTCTCTCCATCTCTTTGATGGTCGTCCTGGTGGTCGACGGCCCTCTGGAGTCACGTGCATCACGATCTTAGGAATTCTTGCTGGATCCATTCTCTCGATGTGGTCCCTCCAGAATCGTCTTCTCTGCCTACTCCATCTCACTATGTCTTCAATTTTGCAGGATTTGGGAATTTCTTCGTTACGTATCCCATCCTTAAGGGTTCTCCCCACAATAGGTGGCAATGTTCTAATTTCTGCTACTCTTAAGAGATATTTGGTTCTGACAGAGTCTGCTCTTGCTTCGATTCTAATATACGATGATACGTATAAATTATAATAGAATATAAATATGTTTTTAACTACTTCCATTTTTGTCTTTATTTCGAGAGCGACCGGTTTCGCCAGGATCACTGGCATCGACAGACTGGTGACACTGTTATTAACTGATTCCTTTATATACATACAGTGAGCCTGGCGAAACCGGCTGCTGTCGAAATAAAGACAAAAGTGGATGTAAAGTACAAAAACATATTTTAATTTAATTATTATTTAAAAAGAACTTCCATCAAGAGAATTGAGTAAAATCATTCTATTATATTATTACATACCTATATTTTAATGATGCATATGTTCAGCATTTCATAATATTTAAAGTAATAACTTTTAAAATAATGATGAAGTAAGAGAGGAATGTAAGGCGGATGAACACGTCCTAAATAAAATTATTAAAAGATCACTAAGATGGTTAGACATATGAGGGAAGAATGGTTAAAAAGATATATACAAGTAGTGTAAATGGAAAAAGAAGTAGAGAAAGGCCAAGGCATGACCAAATTAATCAATTACTGAGAGGCGGCCTAGTTCGAAGTAGTAACAATCGACGAGCGTGCGTGTCACGATGTCTGAATGACGAAGAAGTACGAGAGTTATGTCAGCATAGAACAGTGTGGCGGTCCATCCTTTCTACATACCCCTCCGCGGAAACGGCGTGATGGTTAATTAGTTGTTATTAGCAAAATGCGTTTAGAATTAAAAATTTCAGCGTTCAAACATTCATGTTTTGTCACAGTGGCCCAACGATTTTAGGAAAACATGAATGTCTTCTAATGTCAACATAAGACAATTAATTTTAAGTTATTAAATTTTTAAAATTATTTTTTCCCCTTGTTCATTAATTGTTCTCTAAATTTGTATTATGTACAATATATTTAGATTATAAATATGGTAGAGTGCGAAAAATGCCTCCCTAGAATGGGTTACCCCAGTCGGGATGTATTAAAACCATATAGGTACTTAGTAAATGATCAGTGAATAAATTAATAAATATTATATTTGCAAAGGGATAAGATGTATGTTCACGACAAAATTAATGCTTATAATATCTGTATTGCTGGATTCCATATTTCTCAACCACATACAATAGAGCGTATCACGCACAAATGGAGAATATTCTGACATCTCATATGGTGGACTAATACGAGTATAATACGACAGATCCAGAAAGTTTAGATTTTCTTAGAAATTCGTCGATTTCTAGAATTTATAATAACACCAATTTTACTTTTTATGTCCTAAAAACAGTTATTAGTTAATAGTTTAATTTACAACGCCACCATTTTGGTTTGAGTTTTAATTTTTAACACGTCGTTTACTAGTCAACACATACTCTGAATTGAATTGTTTCTTTTATAGGGACGATCGCCTTCTCTTTAATGATGCTTAGATCTTGATGGATCCAAATAATATTTTGAATAATATATCAAATTCTTCAAGTTCAGATCAATTCAACCTCTAACTTACCCATGATATCACTGCTTTTTGATTTGATATCTGGGTTTGAATTTATTTAAAATGATATATAACCATCAAAGAAAATACCTAGGTACCTACCGTTACACAAAAGGGTAAAAGCGTTCTAACAATTCATCAGACCTCCCAGAATATGGGTGCCTGCCTTTTAGTACACGCTTATGGTTTCGTCTATATTGTCTAGGGAATGTACTTGACTAATGATGTTTTAATCGTACCCACAAAACATCTCTTAAACTGTGTTAAAGCATACCTTCTCGACCTATGCGAGAATTATTTTTTGTTCCCGTTTGTATTAAGTCAGTTTTGTATCATATTTTACTAAAAATATTTATGTTTTGGAACATTTTTTCTTTATTCTACCATGAAATTTCAAATAACAAAATTATATGTTTTACTGTAAAGAGAGTTATTTCTTATTTACTAAATGACGAGTAAAAAGTGGAGGGGGAAGAAATTATATTTAGCGGCAGGGTAAGTTGTTGTTTAGTTAGAATTATAGACAGGGGAAATAAATCGATAATGGGACTAGAAGTTAAGTTTAGTTGGTTGTTTATAATATCTTCATAGATTTTAATGGCCTTTTTAATTTTTTAAATTTCTAGATTATTTAAAGTTATATTTATTTTATTTATGTGTAATATTTCAACGCCGTTATCTTTGTTAAACGAATGATCTCTTTCAATGAGATTAATTAAAAAGAAAATTAATTAAAAATAATCGTTCAATTTAATTACTAAAACTTTAAAAGTGACAATCATGTCAAATTATAAATTAGTAAATTTTATAATATAATATAATATTAATAATATTTTTTTACTAGTTTTTATTTGATTTTAGAGATTCATTTGAGATGAGTAATTTTTAAAAATGGCGCTCTATAAATTATCCAATTTATTATATATTATTATTATTAACATTGACATGTACCTACCAATATAAATGTACAAAAAAAACGTCAGTTTTCACATCGAATCTCTTTTACATACTTTTTTTTGCATTCTCATATCTTAAATTAAATATTGGTCAGTACAAGCAGTTCAGAATTTTTTTGATAAATCAAAAATATCTTCTGCTTTTGATTTTTTTTATCACTATATCAGTTCTTCCGACGATGAAGCCATTATATATTTAAAGCATGTAACGAAAAATGGACTGAAAAGTGAAAAAAGGGTTTTTCTCGTATCTATAAAATAGTAATAATGAATCTCCGCAATTTTAACGTCTTTTTATTATATACGAATTAAAAATATTATGTTCCAACAGCTAAATTAATGATTTAAACACGTTACAAAAAAAAACTTTTTGCCCTTTTCACGAACATGTTGCGTAACATGTAAGTAGTGAAAACATTTTTTTTCTAAAATTTTTAAAACATTTAAAAATGATTTATACAAAAAAAAAAATTTTTTCTTTATTCTACCATGTAATTTCAAATAACAAAATTATTGTTTTTACTGTACATGTCAATATTTAGTGTAAGGAAATATAATTTACATTAAATGTAAAAATACATGTTTAGAGCCATCTATTAATAAAAAAAAGTAGCTTTTCACATATCGTATTCCATCATCTAAATATTAATTAATTTTATCAATAGATGGCACTAACGTAGATTATTTCGAGTACGTATCTTAATATAAATAATAGAAGTAAAACCTGAATATGCCATCTATTGACAAGCAGACAAAATAAAATCGTTTGTGAAGATTCCAAATTTGAAAAATTAATACGAACATTTCTTCTTCTTACCCTTAATATTCTTGTGATCTGTTTATACAAAGGATATCAAATTTCTTCCAGTGATGAAGACATCCAGCTTTCTCTCCATCTCTTTGGTAGTCTTCCTGGTAGTCGACATCCTCTGGAGTCTCGTGCATTACAATCCATACTTTTTATTTAAGTCAATGGTAATAACATTTCATGTGTCAGTTTTCTAGAAGTTATATTATAAATTATGGAATTCCATGTTTACACCTTTCGAAAGCATTATAAAAAGTCACTTTTAATAATGACTTAAAAAAGCGAAACATGTCACTCCCATAAATTATAATATAACTTCTAGAAAACTAAATAAAATTAAAAAAATTGTCCTGGAACCAGGAAGCTATTATCAAACTTCAGATTGGAACATGGCAGGGCATTCCAATTCAATGTTGAATCCCCCAAGGCTGTTTTGTCACCTATGCTGTTTAACCTGATTCTGATTTAACATTCAAATAAGCATTTCACAACATAGTTATGGGAGTCAAAGTAAATGGTGTCTTCATTAAAATCATCAGATACGCCAATGATACTGTTATCTTGGCAGATAATATTATTGTCCTACAAGTGCACATCAATAGAATCAATGATGCAGGTGTAAGGCTGAGATGCAACAAGAATATTAATCTTATAAAGCCCAAAGGACTACGCAGAAGCAAGTCCTACTTTAAATTGTGCTAGTATAGTAAGAGTTGTCAAATTTAAATATCTCTGCAGTGTTCTAGTTGAAAACATCGACCCAGAAATTGAAATTAGAAGCAGTACGTGCAGCATTCAATAATACATGAAAGGTCTACTCCAACGATAATCTTAATTTGAAGCTCCGGCAAATAATGGTTAAGTGTTATGATTAGTCAGTACTTTTGTACGGAGTGATTTCTCAAAATCAGCACTATGAACAGGCTAGAGGCATTTAAGATCTGGATTCATCCATGGACCAATATGGTAAGCAATTTTGTTGTGCTACGACCAGCAAGAATATTATAACAGAACAAGATGGATTCAGAAAGAAGCGTTCTACTGAAACTAATCTCATGATATTCACAGAATACATAACAAGGGCCATGGATAATGGTCACCAAGTTGACTGATCATAAAATGATTTCTCAAAGGCCTTTGATACTGTTAACCACGACATTCGGATAGCAAAGCTATCTCAAATTGGATTCTCTCCTCAGTTGCTTATGTTTTTCATTAGTTACCTCGAAGGGAGAAAACAAATCATCTCATACGGAATTTTTCAATCAGAACCTTTTCTTGTGAATTCAGGGTGCCACAAGATGATAAACTTCTCGCGATTTCTTTTATTTGCCGATGATCTGAAATTATTCCTAGAAATTAACAATCCTGATGACAGTCTTCGCCTCCAGTCCGACGTTAATAATTTTGGTAACTGGAGTCACAGTTATCAAATGCAATTCAATTTCTATAAGTGCGCTATGCTATCTTTAACTAGAGCATTTCGAGAACTCGGCCGTGCTGGAGGGTGTTGGTCTTTTTGTCCCTTATCTTCGACAGCGACAGCACATATTGTTTTACCTACTGACAGCCAGAACCAATTTGCCTCTGGTGACAACGGTGGGAGCAATTAGTCTGCTGAACGCGGTCTCCTCGGAGATCGACATCTTTCATATTAGTGAAGGTACGTTCAGGGGACCAATACTCTCGTCTTTAGAAAGTATCTTCTCTTCATAATGTTGAACCATCTCGTTCCTGGTATTATGTCTATGATTTGTTTATAATATTTTACCTGTACTCAATTAAACATTTATGCTGTTTGGTATGTCTTTTGAGTAAATAAACTAATTTTATTTGATTTGCAGAATACATAATTGCTGACCTATATCAAGGCCCTGAAAGTATCCTATCTGGGTCATGTGGTTAGAGGAGAAAAGTACGAGCTATTACACTTGATCATTAAAGGTGAAAATAGAGGGTCGTTGAGGTGTGGGTGAAGATGGATCTCTAAGCTTCATTCGTGACTGGACTGGGATTGGAATTTTCAAGACACTATTTAGAACTGCGTAATACAAGTGATAGTAGATGTCGGGGGGACCCAACATGACACATGAAAAAGATGAAAAAAAAATTAAGCTCTCCGTATTAATAAAATTGAATAATAAATATTTAATATGTGGATTTCCATTATGTGATTTCAATATTGAGGAAGAGTGTAGTTTCTAGATGTTTATTTAACACATTTGTGTAACATGCATTGGATAACGACCAAGCAGGCGAATCTTCTAGAAAACTAATATATTCATTAAGTTGCTCTTGAAAATTTATAGCAATAAAAATGCTAATGCCAAAAGTGGAATTAAAATTTTATAAAAACATATTTGATTGTTTCATTTTTTATATTTCATAGTATCATTATGTACATAAAATGTTTTAATACTTTTCGCAGTTACACTGTTTTCAGAAACGAATGGTAATTTTTTTATTACAATATTCTTACATTTTACATAACATTGTCAAAATACACTAAATTATACAGAATCATTTATAGTTTACATCGAAAATTAACAGTTCGTATAATAATTAATACATCAGGTTTATAACACATATGTCAAAATAAATATTTACAATGTAACAAAAACATCCTGCGATCCCCTTTTATAAAGGTTTTTAAAACTATTATCACATTACATACTTACATTATCATTGAACTACGTGATTCATATATATGGATGAATAATATAATAATACAATGATTATTTAGTATATCCTACTTAAAATACATAAAATTTATAGCAAGGGGCATAATCATCATAATTTAGGAGCTGCAGAAGAGTCCACAGGTCAGCTGACTGAATAAAATGGTAAAATGCCAAGATTACTCAGTAATGAAAAAAAGATTAATGTAAAGAATTGGAAGAAGGAACCGATATAGGACAAGATGACGTGGAGAAGAATTTTTCCTTTGCAGAAAGCATAGCAACAGTATTTTTTGGTCTTGATTACTAATTAAACTATTAAAAAAAATATTTAAAAAAAATCACATAATAACACAGAAATTTAAATTAGAAATGCTTTCGATATACCGTGTGACAATTATTTATTTTTATTTATAATACTAGATTTATATTACCTACAAAAGATAACACACAAGTATATTAGTATTATTTATAAAATATTTACTTATTATATTTACTTACTTTTTGATAGTTAAGATATTGAATTACATATCTAGCTATAAAGTATTAAATTAACAATGAAATATGTAATAAGTGATTTTAACAAGTTTATATACAAAGACTCAAATGCATTAAAATGAAACAAACAACTTTTTAAGCGAAGTATGTATATGCTTTAGGGTGTACATAAAAAAATGGGAACGAAATGCAGGAATGATATGTTTGCCAGAATAATCTGCATGTTTCAGATTAAAAAAAAAAGATTATGAAAATATAGTACATTTTTTAGTGTTATTATGATAAAGTAATGGGTTTTTTAGTTTGTCAAATAATTCCAAATCTATTGAGTCTCTTTTTTTTAGTTACTGGAATTACATAGCAAATTTTATTTGATTTAAGAATGTCTTTAATGCGTCGATTATAATATATACAATTTTATATTATTTCTAATTCTCTAAGTATAGTTTATATATACATATTTACAAAATTATTTTTTATGACCTATGGAATAAAAATATTAATGAACTTGTTATTTATATCATGAGTCTAGTTTAGAAATGTTTAAATGAATAAAAAAACTCAAGATTTAACGAAGATTTTGGAATATATTTGAAAATAATTTGTACTGTTATAAAAAAAAAAAATACATAAGAAATAGAAAATTGCAAAAATAACTATAATTATAGGTACAGTTATTGTCAATTTAAGTCAGTTCTGAAGATTTTATAAAATCAAAATAAAATCAAAAAAATGTATCTAATAACTCTAAATGTGTCTTTTTCATATACATGTAATGCAAAAGTATGTGTTTCGAAGAAGCTTTAAACCGAAATATAAAACATATTGGTCTGATGTTTAATAAAATAACATTGTTATTTTGTTAAAACAATAACGAGTAAAATAATAACACGTTTCATTTTGAACATAATGTATTAAAAAAATTATTGCAATTTTATAAAAAGGCTTTAGTGTTAATAAAACGTTTAAAAATCAAATATTATACTGTAGTTTTGTGTTTAAAAACTGGTGAATATATATATTTTTACCATTTTTACACGAATAATGAACACAGTGATGGTACAAGAATCCTTAGAAATAGACAACTTTAATTACAGTGTGCGAGCAACAATTAAAGTGAGAACATTATTGCAAAACCGTGTTTTACCTACATGTACATTTCTTTTTTTCCACATGCTCTCATTATTCAGTTATGTATTACATTTGAGGTATTTAAAGTGGAAGTCATTTGAGTGCTTCATTTAAGTTCTTTCCATCGGTATATCAAATACATGTATTTTTATTGTTTATTATTATGTACAAATCTGCCATCAAATGTCAATAATGCATTACGATACAAAGCTTCAAAGTATACAAAGTTATGATATAAATTATAACAAAAGTTATGAAAACAAATTTTATTATCATAAAATCTGTGATTAAATGAATGACCGTATATTGAACTAAATGAATTTGTTTATTTAAAGAGACCTTCGTCGCATAGTGTTAAGAGCACTGACTGCCATACCGAAGGTCTTGGGTTTGATTCCCGGCAAAGCAGTGTTATTGTCGCACTGTCTTTGGTATGGTGCAGTATTCATCTGACAACAATGAGAATAAATATAATAGCTTAAAATGAATTGTATACAGAAATTGTGTTCAAACGACCTGTTTTATACAAATAAATGAGGGCGCGAAAGAATGACCCGTGAAGAAAACAATGAATTTGATTATTATAATTTAAAGCATAGAAGCGAATAAACAAAAATCTACCATATATGTATGTGCAAGCAGACGTTAAACCATAACACATAAAATATATAATCTGGTTGATTAATAATCTTGTTAAATACTTGTCAATGTTATACACCCTTATATAATTGCAAACGAAAATATGTTCTCAACTATAATATTTATTATGTACACAGTCAATTATTTTTACATTTATATATTGTATCATTTGAACAAATATTATTTAAATTTTATATATTATTAGCGTCAATGCGAACATCTTACCTAACCACATATTTGTTTTGATATTCTAGGAGTATTATAAATAAATCTTGTTATATTGTAGTATTGTAAATTAATCTATCTACACATAGAGAAAATAATCAATTTACAATGCATAAGAATACATTTCCAATAATCTAACAAATATACAATATTTTAGTAATAGAATTTATAAATATGCATTTGTTAAATTGATACAATACTCGAATATAATAGTTAAATTAAAATAAGGTATTTACATTTGTAAAAAGATGTAACCTTTTAGTCTAATAATTTTTTTTAGAAAAAACATATTACAAATATCACGAATGTAAAACTGCAACAAAATGGAAAATCTTACAAAATCCCCACTCATTTATTAACACTGATATTTCGTAATATTCTTAAAGGTAAGTTTTTTTAAATTTTACGTATCTTCAGCATCGTTGTCTGGTGTTTGTTTATACAGTTCGGCAAGTTTTACAAAATTTGGACCCCATCCTTCTAAATATTTGTAATCTTGTCTGTCGTCATCAGTTCCTGAAACGAAATTATATGCTTGGTTTTAATTTTCATCACATTATCTAAAATATTTGTGAACTTATAGATATAAAATAATAAAACACCTCGTATTTAACCACAGTATTGGTACAGTAGTATACTATATCGTGGATAAATACAAAGTGTTTTATTATTTTATATCTATTAGTTTAAATTGTTTAACCACAAAGTGAGTGCTTCATATGAAAATTTAAAATATTGTCCCCTTTAAAACTAATAAGAATGTTCTGTTTTATATATTATTTCTTGAATATTGATGTAAAAGTAAATATCCTATATTCGTCTTCACTTTATGTTGCGGATTGGATAAATGGAATTAGAATACTTTGTATTTTACAACACTTTATTTTTGTTTTCGCTTATATGTTTAGTTTGTGACACAACACTTTTGGAGGCAATTTTAACTTAAAAAGTAAAGTGTAATTATATTTATGTATTCAAATTATTTGATGGTTACTTATGAATACATTATTTACATAGTTAAATAGTAAAAAATAATAATATTTTTTGACATAACACAAATCAGAATGGTGTTTCAAGTAGACTTGGACTTGGATCTTCTGACTTACAGAGGTTCAGCTCTAATGGCTATTGCTCTTACGTCTGTTGGAAATATTGATGGAATGTGATTTGATAGTTGGATTATGATGGGGCTTAATGTATGGCCCGGAATGTCCCTCCAAAAGAGGGCGAGGGGGGATTTAGGGTTTATGATAAAGTCTTACATTATTGTCAAGGAACAGACGACCAGTTAGGGTTGGGATTGTATTTATAAAAAAAGTCTGTTCTCGGGGGGAAGATAAGAGGAGTAGTGCCTGATCAAATGTTTTTCTAAAAAAAAACATTTCTAGAAATCAAATATATTGTATTCAGGTTAACATTCTTATACATACACTTCAAATTATTGTTTTGATATTGATAACCTTTCACTCCATGTTTCTAGACAACTATTTATTTTTCAATCTTGGCATATAAATAAAATGTGTAATATTTTTTGCATTATGTGATCTAAGTATAATCCATTATACAAAATAATGTTGTTACCTGAAGCAATAGAGCTCAAAGAACCGGCTATACTGCCCCCTCCTTCGAATGCGTAATTTCTCAAATCATCAAATGGAGGTGCATTTGGATCATTATCAGCATGCCTCTTGTAATCTTCTAAATATTTCTGTACTCCTGGTTCTTTTCCGGCAGCCAGTACAGGAACTAAAATCAGACAAAAATAAAAATTAGTCCCTTAAAAAAGCCATTTTAAATTTGTTGTCATTTTAAAAATAATCATATAATATTAATAGATTTAAAAAAAAAAATCAAATCAAATTGAAATAAGTGTTTGTAGTTTGTGATTTTTGGTTCTGAACTTTGCTAAAAATAAAAAAGAAGATTTCTTCGATGTTTATCAATTTACTCTAAAAAATCAGAGATGGCGTTAGTTGCAGTAATGTTGAAATAATTTAAGTGATTTTAGGTTATGCAAAGCAATGCTTAAACATAGTTGTTAATTAAAAGGGTTTCACAAATTATTTTTGACTTTATGGTAAAGCTTAAACGAATAAATAAAATGACTATAATTGGTTAGTAATAACTTGTTAAAGTTAAGTACATGGAATCTTCATAGGCTGTTGTTGTGAAGGAGGATCTCCTACTGGGATTTGAATAGTTTTAATATCAAAAGCAGTCATATCATCCTCACCGCCCCCTTCGTCATCATAACTGATGATATTTTCCCGGACGTCTTCGTCAGGACACGGGTACTTTATGTGGGTGTGCCTTCGTCTATTGTGGACCACCAGAATCACAATGAATACTGAAAAAAATGGAAAAAATAATACTTTATTTTATTTACTAAATTGATTTGGATTTGCATGTAATTTATTTTAGCATTCTTGTCACCAACACAATGGAAATTAATATTAATTTTGTATCTAGTACAGGAACCGAACTCAAACGTGATTAATATTTTTATCATTTTTCTGTTTATAAGAAGTTCTAATTAGAGTAGTTATAGGGTTTTTAGTGAATATCGAAACAACTTGGTATACAATATAAATGTACTCGTATGTACAATCTTGACTTACGAAAAATTATAGTTAAGCAAACAACAATAGCTGCTAGTGCCCCCATCCCAAGCTTCAGGGTTTGTTCTTCTTGCATAAGCTCACAGTTTTCTCCCCAGAAACCATCCGGACATATGCAGCGGTACCGCAGCTTGGGCTCCTGGTTGATGCATTTTCCTCCATTGAGACATGGCTGCTCCAGACATTCATTTTTATCCGTGCAGCCTTTCCCATCAGGCGCCATTACCCTCCCAGCCCCACAACTGCAAAACGCGAGTATTCTTAATATAACAAGCATTCAAATACATTGTCAAAGTTTTTATATCATATAAAATCTTTGCGCTGATTCAAAAGCGGTATAAGAAAAATACTTACGTGCATTCATATTCATTCCACAGATCGACACACTCAAATGGATCTGGACAACTTATGCTTATGCAAGGACTGTGTGATGAACATCCTCTTTCTAAATTTCTTGCCATGGTCGCCTGTCCCCATTGCGACCCATTCATTGCTGGCGGAAGCGGTAGATGCTTCCCTTCAAACCGAATATCATCAATACAGCCTTTTTGGAAGTCTGTATTCACTTCAAAAGTTCTTACGCCTGTATATTCCGCTTTCCCTCCTGCGTACACACCCTCTTGTTTATCTACAATCAACCACTGATGACCCTCGAATACGAATGTTTCGTTAAAACGTAGACCTTCACCGCCATCTAATTCGAGGGTCGCAGCACTTCCATAGCGATTCACCTTAGCGACGTGCCACTGCCCATCGTCAATAGTTACAGTACTCAACCAGACATCCCTTTCTTCTTTTTTCTGTGAATTTAAATTATATCGGAATCTCAATTTAGCATCCCTTATTTCAAGAATTCCGTATTCTCTGCTATGCTGGTCACTGACTCGAAATAATTCACCAACCGGTTCTCTCGTCCGAAACCGTAACTGTAGCTGCGTGCTAAACCGATCCGGTTCAAAGCTGAGAGCAAACTTTACATAGCTTTGAGGTTTAAATGTGGTGGGTATCGTAGGAGAGAGACATGACGGTCCTGTCCAGCCAGGATCACATTCACAGAGTGCTTCAAATAAGCTTCCCACGCATGTGCCATGTTCCCAGCATCTGCCAGTTTGATCACTCTGATTGCAGATTTCTTCTGTCTGAGGACATCCGGGTACAGAGTTTCTGAATAGTGCCGGATGGGCAAGATCGTAGAGCTTACTGTTGTGCACTAAGTTTTTAAGACATCCTTCAAAACCTTTACCAACTGGCATGTATTTCCAATGGTAATGTGCAGGGTCGAATTGTTCAACATACAATCCACCCAATTGAAGCGGTGTATTTACATTTAAATATTCGTTGAATGGCGGAATTAGCCCTTGAGCTTGACAACTGCTGTCATCAAATTCGGGCAGAGCTCCGTCTTCCAGTTCTTCTATTGCTGCAGATTTACAATAGTCAACGATAATTCTCACCGACTCTGTATTCCAAAAAATATCGAGCCTGTGCCATTCTCCATCATCAAGCGTGGTTTTTGTTTTCACCCGTAATTCTAATGTTCCAGAACCGAAGTCAACCAGCAGTCTTGGGTAACCTTTTTCTAATTCTACTGATATGAAATCAGACACAACTACTTCATCTTTTTTAGGCGGTACTATTGGACCGTTGTATAAAAAAATTCCTTCAGGTTTTTGTGTAATAAATTCGAAACTCAAGTGAGAATTATCACATATTTCGAGAGATGGGTACCACGCCCATCCTATGCCTCTGAAACTACGTGTTGTTTGTTGACAACGTGTTCCTGTATATCCAGTGGGACACGAACAAGATATGCTATACCGCCCGTCTGTACACCGGCCTCCATTCAAACATGGATTAATCCTACAAGTTTCAACTTTAGATGCGTTGCGCGCTCCGCAGACACATCTTGGTATTACGTTTACTTTCACACCAGCAAAGGCCGTTTTATTTGCATTTATCATGTAAGGAGTATTACTTACATCTAATACGTTTGTGCATGAACCTTTACAAGCCTGCCCCTCCATGTGGCATTCGTCGATTCCAACCATCGTTATGTTAATTCCAACTTCTGTTTCTATTTCACTTCGATGCATAAGAACTAAACCGTTGAGTCTTTCTGGTTTGTATTTGGGCGAACTTTTGATCGCGTATCTGATATCGGTTACAGGTGGGTATTTTTTGTGCAACTGCACACTGAATATGTGAATGCTATTTTTTTCTAAATTAAGTATTCTAGTAAGCTTATTCTTAAGTATTTCATATTTACTGGACGTCTGAGATTTGGTCTTGTAATTCCAAATTTTAATAAACTGCTCCCCGGTTATACCTGACAATCTCATCGATCCTGCATTCATAACAGAATCAGCACTCATTTCTCGAACGACGACAGTCACATTTGCCGATATATCGGTTTGACCGTGTGTTCGATCATAAACTTTGAACTTAAGTTGATAGACTCCATTTCTAGTTCCCTGTTTCATTTGAATCATGCCAGTTTCTTCATTGAGTCGAAATCGTGGGTGCTCATTTCCGTCCCAATAAAACTTTTTATCTGGTAGATCCCAATCATCAATGTCATTTACAAAAATACTCCCGATCTCCGTGTCTGGTGATTGCCCTTGATAATTATACACCAGTATGTCTTTAGTTCCGGATTCCATTTTATTATCGTTGATATCACCAATAACAACTGTTAGTGTACTTGTTCCTGTCATGGCTGGATTTCCGTGGTCTTTTATAATAATTGGAACTAAATACTCTTTTTGCTCTTCTCTGTCAAAGGACCTTAAAGACGAAAGAATAGCGATTCCATCGCCATTTTTAATATTTTGATCTTGTTCCACTTTGAAGGATGCTCTGATTATGTCGCTCGCTCCGGGGTCGAGACGAAACTGAAAAGGTGGTCCATTTCCTTTATATTTATCGTCTTTATCAAAAGCTTGAATTTCTAAAACTTTTTGCGGTTCAGAATGTTCTGCTAATACTGGTCGATAATCTTTTAGAAATGTTGGAGCATTATCGTTTATATCGAGTACAGAGACTACCAATGTTGCGGTCGATGTTTTAGGAGGTGATCCATCATCGATAGCTAATATTTTTAATAAATGTTGAGGTGTTTCTTCTCTATCCAAGGACCTTTGTATGCTTACAACACCGTCATTATTTATATAGAATTGTCGCTTTCTATCTGACGACCGATCAATGGCATAGGATATTTTACTTTTCCCCCCGTGATCAGTATCGGTTGCTTTAAATTTTTCTAAAATTTTCCCTACATCAGCGTTTTCTTCTACGGACACGTTCATGAGATTTCTTTCGAACTGGGGGGCATTGTCATTAACGTCCTTAATTTTAATTACAACCCATGAGTAGGCAATGTGATTTTTATCATTATCATTATTATCTATTTTATCGTTGACTTGTATACGAAATCTAAATCCGTTACTTTGCATACTGTCTTCGTAATCTAGTGGGCTTTTGATTTTTAGCGATCCCGAACCATCGCTATTCTTTATCATTTCAAATTTGTCAGCTCCGAAACCGCTATTTTCGACAACTTTGTAACTGAAATAATTTGTTTCGTCTTCATCTTGAACAGTAACTGTAAGGATAGGCTCCTGGGGGAAGTTAACATCGTCAGTTTCCTCGACTTCTGTGATCCACTCATCTTTGGTGAAGTGCGGCGGCATATCGTTTATGTCTTGAATTCTGATTGATGCGGTTCCAGTCCCCTTGAGCCCGCCGCCGTCCATGGCTACGATTTGAATCGAGTAGTCTGGAGTCTTTTCTCTGTCTAAGCAGCACACAGATGTTTTGATAACGCCCGTGTTGGATTCGATTTCAAATATCGGCAATCCAGATTCTTCTTCAATAACGTTCTTTTCGATTGAATATATAAGTTTTGCGTTGTTCGCCTCTTGGGGATCATCGTAATCCACAGCGCTCATTGTCATCACTATTGTGCCTGCCGTGCCGTTCTCGGTTACATTCCCAATGTAAATCCCTTGAGGAAATATAGGTGCATTGTCGTTGACGTCCTTAAGATTCACTTGGACATCGGCGTATCCAACTAAACCTTCGCCATCTTCGTCTTGTGCAAATACCGTAAATCTCCACTGCGGCCGGCCATGCGGTTGATCTCTGTCGAGTGGCTGCAAAATTGCGAAAAAAATAATTAATAAACAACTCTAAATAAAAAAGTGACGTACCTATATCAAAGACTTATATGTAATATTTTTATGTTCTGAATTTTTATGGCAAAAAAACTACTTCTACTTTTAAAGTTATTACATTACCAAGAATATTTTTTAGCTTCTTATTCGGGAGAATATTTCCATGTTTAAGCAACGGAATAAAAATATACTGGCCGGATGCCAAATCAGTTTTTCGTTTAATTGTTTGAAATAAATTGTATAAAAATTGATGTTCTCTCAGTGAGAATAAACAGTGAAAAATGAGTAATGATAAAAATTAAATACGTTTTAAAAATATTTCCTTAATATCACACTTCATTCATGCAAACTCATTTGTACATTCATGTATTGTTAAGATTTTTACACCAATGAATGATAGAAACCATCCGAAATATGTTTTTACTAACTAACTAACTAATCATTACGCCGTCTCTCTGGAGGGGTAGGCAGAAATAATGGACTACTACACTATTCTGTCCTGACATACTTCTCTCAATTCATCTACATTCATACATCTTGTTATCCACGCACGTCGATTTCTATGACTCCTCACGTGACCGACATTTAATATTTCATTGATTTGACCGTGCCACATTTTTCTCAGCCTTCCTCTATTTCTAGATCCGTCCACGTCGTTTACATATTTATACCTTCTTCACCATTCTGTCTTCACTCATTCTTTCCATATGTCCAAACCATCTTAACGACCCAATCATTACTTTGTTCATAACACTTTCATTCGCACCGCATTCACTTCTTATACTTGCATTTGGCACTCTATTATTTTCAGATTTTAAATAGTGCAATTATAGTTGTCATCGCAAACAAAAGCCTATCCAAAAAAGGTAAGATGGCAGTGCATAATGGTGTTCTTGTGCCGACCCTTATGTGTGGAAGTGAAGCATGGAACTGGCAAAATAAGGATGAAAGTAGAATAACTGCAGTAGAAATGAGATCTCTAAGACGATTGTGTGGTAAATGTGTATATGATAGAGTATGTTTTAAAAGAAAGTAAAAAATAATCAAATCACATCACAAAGTGGAATGGAAAGAAGAATATAGAAATATATATTTTTTTGTACCTTTAATACGAATATTTCTCCAGATGTTCTATTGACTTCAAATTTGCTGTTAGCGATGTTGTCAGCATCTATCCCTTGTCCGGTTGGGAAGTAAACGATGTTGTGGGGTCTGTCTTTATCCCCATCTATGGCGGTCACCTGCAAATAAATACATGTTTTATATGAAGTAATCACTTATGTGTTTTGACATTTTAAATGATTAACATTTAAATTAAAAGGTTCCCATCTCTATTGCTTGAGACAAAGTATCGCCGCGCCGGAAAA
Organism: Lepidostoma basale; assembly: GCA_022606425.2. NCBI lineage: Eukaryota > Metazoa > Arthropoda > Insecta > Trichoptera > Lepidostomatidae > Lepidostoma > Lepidostoma basale. The sequence goes on along the minus strand of JAHDVF020000864.1, from coordinate 27,179 downwards.
CGAAAAACTAAATTTAATTAAGCTTCGTACATAGTACACGGAAAATAAAATAGGAAGGAAGGAAGGGATGTTGGAATGATGGAAGGCGTAAACAAAATAGATAAATCCTTTATAATTTAGTGAGGAATTAGTAATGTATCCAGCGCAAAGTGATAGCTTCTTTTTGACCCACCCCTTTACAAATATCTATAAGTATATTCTAAAGATTGCTCACGATCAAAAAAGTGGGTAACATTTTCCAAATGTCTCAAAAATATACTGATATATTTTTATTAATAACAAAATGGGATCCATAAAATTAATTTTTTATTGACATATTTTGATTTTATTGTACAATAAAACTTATGAGTTTTTATTTATTATATATTGATAAATTTAACCCTCAGCGTTGCACCGTATATTATAACAGACGATTTTTTTGTTTTAATTTATCATATATTTTCAATTTATAGTTTTATAAATTTTGTATTTGACCATAAACTAAACGCCTGAAAGTAAAAGTCGATTTTTTTTAAAATTATTGTGTCACAGATTTTAATGAAAAACATGTGTGTTATAATATATGTGGCCTCGTTAGTGAACAACGCATTTATTGAAAAACTATGTAAACAGTTATAGATATAAAATAATAAAGTTATTATTTTGCCCTAATGAAGCTTGGAGTCTAAGCGAAACTAGTTAACATCAATTATAATAACCATATCGTGGTTAAATACAAAATGTTTAATTATTTTATATCTATAAGTAACCACAACGTAAGTGCTTCGTAAGATTTTAAACAAACAAACAAACCATCACGCCGTTTCCCCGCAGGGGTAGGCAGAGAGAATGGACCGCCACACTACTCTAATCCTAGAAAATCTCTCTAGCTTTCTCCACATTCATACAACGAGTCATACACGCACGTCGATTCCTCCGACTTCTAACATGACCAACCTTTAAAATTTGATTAATTTGGTCATTCCATGTTTTCCTCGATCTGCCTCGACTCCGGACTCCATTTACATCATTAACTTTATTAACCATTCTTTCTTCAACCATGCGTTCTATATGTCCGAACCATCGCAGAGATCCTTTCATAATTTTGTTCATAATACCTTCTTCATCATTCATTCCTTTCTTATATCAGCATTTGAGATTCTGTTGTACATCGTTTTACCACACATACGTCTTAGGGACCTCATCTCTACCGCATTTATTCTGCTTTCATCATTCTTCTGCCAGTTTCATACTTCGCTTCCATACATTAGGGATGGGACCATTGTGACTCCATTGTGAACGGCTGTTTTCGCTTCCATTGATACATTATTGTTACCAATAACTATTCTTAAAGCTCCATTCACTTTGTTACCCGCACCAACCTTTCTTTCGACGTCACTATCCGTTCGGCCATCTGCTGTGAACATGCTACCTAAATACACAAATTCCTTCACCTGTTCCAAGTTCTCATCGTTTCAACATTTCGTTACAAGCTTTTGCCAAACATAACATTTGATATATAATATAATATTATGTACATTTTACATTACAACAGATTTTTTTTTTTTTCCTAAAGTTATAAGAAATATTATATTTCACTGAGTTACAGTTATTTCATTTTATTAAAAGCATGATAACAGTAATGAAAAAAGGTACGCAAATAAATGGATACCTATTAAATACAGTAATATCGCCTACTGAATTGGTGATAGAATCGTAAAGCATAATTTTCTCGACTCGAAATTTGAAAACGGTTATGGAACCCTAAACCACGTATGAACCATTAATTATTCAAAAGAATACTTTGAGTGCTACTCGTAAAATCGCCCGAAATCCCAAAATAGTCGGCTTTTTCTAAACTGTAGTTATCACCCGAGCATACTCAATAATCAATCTAGGTAGTTTATTCATGAAGACATACACATAAAACGGTTTTTATGGATACTCAATAAAATATTGACAACTCGAAAGTAGACGGACCGGGTAATAAGTTTAAGGATGATTCTGAAAAATGAAGTACGGTCCGCCATAAATTATTGCATACGGGTGGAAACGGGAATAGTGAGAATTTATAATATCGTGCTTAGAATAATGTAAGGGGAATACCTTATTTATTGTTTTATTTTTCAAAATATTCAGAAGATAAATTATTTAAAGATATATGTATACAATTGCCCACACCCCTTAAATTCGCTCTGTGAGAAAGGAGAGAGAAAAAAAAAATAACAACTTTAAAAACATCCACTAAGTGTGGGTGGCACGACTGTCTAAGAATTTCTTAATAAAGTCTTTGCGAAAACATAAACATCAAAGGGTATTGACATTTTTATAAACTTGCAAAATTTCACCCACGCAAATGGGTGATTTTGACGTTCTCTAGCTTGAACGGGTCTTGACTGGTGTCATTAATAAAGTACTTTCCTATACCTACTTAAGGCGAACTTAATCACAAGGGGCAGTGGTGGAGTTCATTTAGTTTTAAAATGCCATTTTAGATTTCGAAATTATTAAACAATTGGTTTAAAAATAAGCTTAAAAATGTTAAGATTAAATTGGAATCAGAAAATAATAGAATATCATTCTTTTGCTTCATAATGTAACCCTTTGATAAGCTTAAGACGTTATCGTATATGGAATTAAAACACATTTTTTCCACTATTTTCTTATATTTTTCTTGACATGATTTACGGTTTTAATTATATTATCATTGAACAATATAAACTGTTATATAGTTCTCCCGAAGACGAATATACAAAATAAAACCTTCGAAACATGTCGATAACAATAAACAAAAAAGTGTGGAAAAAAAACAGAGTTTTATAAAAAAATATATGTAACCGATAATAAAATCGCAAATACTCGTACCTATATTGATTTCCGTAATATATATATTTTTTAATAAACCGAAAACTAGAATCTATCAAATAGATTGACAACTTTAATTTCATTACTATTATAGTTAGAGTTCTGTTTTTTTTAATATATATTTATTTTACCATCAGAACATAAAGTGATAGGCAAAAATTGATAACAAGTTGGGTGTCTTTGAGGACATAATGCAGTAGATATGTAAACTATAATAAAGAAGATGGCAACGGGTTATCGAAACTGACCGAAACTTAATAACAAAAGAACGGTTGAAGTGAAATAGACACAAGTAAAATAGGAAGTACAAAAAAAACGTTTGCAATTTTGTTCTATATTTCATATAGAATGAAACTGCATACTTATTTTTTGTACTAAGTGGTTATTTTAGGTCAACCATTCAAATGGAACAACAACTTATTGTTACAATATAAATAATTTTGTCTTTATTTAGAACAAAAACACTTTTAACACATTTTTAAGGAACAATGAAGCGTTACAGAATTAAATTAGATTGCATTTCTTTCATTACCCTTTTATTGTTAATTCCGTTTATTGTTATCGACAAATTTCCGTAATATGTCAATAACAATAAACTCCAGAAAACATAATCTAATCTAGTCAATTACATCTAAATTGCGTCCATATAAAGTTATTGAACCAATTTCTCTAGTTTGGTCTTTGTGGATTTAAAACTGCGCGTCTTCTTGGCGTATCTATGGTATGGCATTTCAAAAGAATATCTGAATGACCTCACATTTTTATTGTTATTTATTATTTTATTTATTCAATTTAATATGGGAGTCTCGTGAGAGATCTTTCATTATTGATATCACACTATTTATTAAATAAGTAATCCTATTGAAAATTTGTTAGAGCTCGTAATTTAAAAATGCTTTAAATACTTATTTAAATTCTCACTTGAAAGCTTAGAAGAGTAACTCAAAACTGATTGATTTGAGGAAAATCTAATTAACATACATTATTTTGTTCGTAACATTTTCATTTGCACTGCATTAACTTCTTATATTTTAAGTAGCAATAATGTATAAAGTATTAAATGTCATACATGTGTTATTATATTTAATTATATATAAGTGACATGTTATCACTTCCTAGATACTCATGCCCTAGAAAGTTAAAAATATCATTTACACATAATACAAATATATATTCATTAAGAAAGAAAATTCTAAAAACAATGATTAAATGAAAAATAAAATAAAGCGTCAAATATAAATTTTATTATTATAAAATCTTACTAACTAAATAATCATCCGCCGTCTGCCAAAGTCATAATAGATCGCCACACCGTTTTTTTCATGCTGAAAAATCATCTTAATGATCCTTTCATTATTTTGTTATAACACTTTCATTCGCATTGCATTCACTTCGTATATTTTCATTCGACACTCTATCACACACATTCGTCTAAGAAATCTTATTTTTAATGCATTTATTCTACTTTCATCCTTCTTTTGCCTGTTCTATGCTTCACTTATAAACATAAGGGTCGGTACAAGAACACTATTGTGTACTGCCATTTTAGCTTTTTTACATTCGAAGTAAAAAAGAATGCTCAAAGGAATGAACAATTTCTTTGTGTAAATTACGTGAGCAATAAGTTATTACTTTATAGGGTTACACCACCATGAAATTTTAAAAGAATTTATTCTTTTAGCTAAGTAAATTGTTTATACTTTTAAGAATATTTTGAGCGTTGAAACATTCCAAAATTCAAATTATTACCGAAGTTATAGAAATTCGAAGTAAGCGCGTCAGGGAGCCGACCCGAAACTCAGGTAGCGTTCGGACCGTTACGTAAAAATCCAATTCCTGAAATACCATGATCGAAATGAACCATTATGATCGATTGACCGAACGCTGCTTAGAAGGATACAATCAAAATATCAACGTTATACCAAGCGTTTAAACGCTGTTATTTGGTCGATGGCTCCAAATGTGCATTATAGTGGGGCAAAAATTGTTGAAATTGCATCATATGTATATTGCTGCTAGTATATTCAACAATGAATATACACATATATTACATATGATGCAATTATTAAAACTTGTAATTGTTCCGAGCGCTCTGTAATGTACCGAAAAGTTAGACTATCAGCAAATATCCATAGCCAACAAGAGGGCCCAAGAGGATACCAAGGAGGCCAGGCAATTAAAAAGGGCTGCTCAAACGGACATGGAAGACATCGCAAAAGCAGCAGAAGATCTTATGTATGGTCCAAGAATCGCAGATTGAAGGTTATTTAAAAAATTAAAAAAGACGTTAACGTCGAACTTTTTTTCTTTCACGTTTTTCTCGAAATTTTTTCAAACTGGTGTAAATGATATCTCAAAATCTACTAAACCGATTTGGCTGAAATTGGCATCACTTATTTTTTATGATATTTCCTAAAGCGTAATATTTTTTTTGGTTGGGTTCCACATTCAAAAGTTATAAATTTTTTAAAAACAAAATTTGTATGAAGATTCGATTTATTTTCAAACAGCTGTCATTTACCAATTTTTTTTTTAATTTCCCTACGTCACGTCTTAGCTATTGGTTTTTTTGCAAAATCACTCGTATATATTTTTTTCTTTCAGACAATGCTGGAAGGAAAAAGCATGTACACCGTCAGCAAGGATTTTAAAAAGAGGGTCCCACTGAACGACTCATATCTCCGCCATTTTTATTGTTTTTTTTTTCAATATTGGAAATTGTTTTTAAATCTATATGTATACGTAAAATAAATAATTCATATTTTTTTAATGGCCGAGTAAAAAAAAAACTTTATTTTTATGCCTCTTTTTCGAGCGTCAGGGTGGTGTAACCCCTTAAGAAAATAATAAAAATAATTTCATAACTAAAAAAATATACAATACATCTATACAAAATTACAATAAAAATATTCATATTACAATAATCTAAATTTAAATGATCAAAATTAAATATCTACGATCTTCTCCTTCTTTTACCTCGCCTCATTCCGTTACTCGGAGTCGGCTATTATAATCGTTCGGTACCAGGTGTTTCGCTGGTAGGCATTTATTGTACGTCAATATAAATTTCCTCGATAAATCAAATTAATGCGAATTACTTCATAGACCGGAGATAGAGAGAAAGAAATGACTTCTCAATTTGAATCCAAAAATGAGGAGAGCTTTAGGATATCATACATATAATACGAATATAATGTGTGAGTCTATTTTTTAAAGGTCATTTTGTTGAGTGCATATGCAAATCTTTATTGGGTGAGTGTACTATAAATTTTATTAGGGTACAAAAATAAAAGAAAAAAGTTTAATTTATTTTAGAGTAAAAAACATCTACATGTTCCTGAACGCCACTGAATTCACTGCTTGATCAAGGGGCGTTAGCTCTTTCTCGTCAGTTTATTCAGAGCTATACCACGAATATAGTGTCCTGGCAGTATTTATAAGTTGTATTTTTATACTACCACGCCGGTGGGCGTTAAGGGGGGCTTGATTTAATTAGCAGCCAGTCAGGAGGGATCAACTATGGAGTCAGGGGGCTCTCCCACCCAGTATATTTTACCACCTCGGTATACTCGCCTTGACAGAATCTCATGATGAAGTGTCAAGTACATATTTTTAATTATTACATGAAACATGTAGTCGGACAGGTTTAGTTAAGATGACTTTGCCGTTGTGGCGAATCGTCTCCCTGGGAACCGGCTCTTAACGAGTTCTGTCGTGAATATCTCCGCTGACTTGTTGGAAGTGTATGCAAGTACACGCTGTGCAGGGCTTTATTGGAATATGCATAATGCAAGGCGCAAGTTGCTTCATTTCGTAAGAGTTGTTAAGCTGCAAGAGAAGCATAAACCAGAGTGAACTGCGAACGGCGCTGTTGGGAGATATGGTTCTGTTTTTGTAGCAAGCGTGCAAACAAAATGAACTTTATTTACGTTCTGGTTTAAAACAACAACAACAAAAAAAAACAGCCTTTTCCATGAAAATGTCTGTAACAAAATTTATGCAAATTTTATTTGCGCATGTAAATTGTGAAAGTATTATATATATACGTAGATCAGGGTTAAATTTATATCTTTGACCCAGCAATTCCCAAATGTCTGATTTAAAAACGAGAAATTCCGAATGAAACACGAAATACTTGCATTTATTGTAAAATCAATATCAAATTAAAATTACGTCGCTGATTTATTGTGCTGATGTTTCCTTCGTTCACCCTCGTCAGAGGATTATGCCCGATACGAGAGATAATTTGTTGAGGAAAGACAAACCTCGAGAGCTCCTCACTCAATTTTTGCCGCTCTGAGAATAATGAGTACGATTACTTGCGCTTCTAGAGTTGACAGTCGTTAATTGAAAATATTTGTCAGGAGTGAATGAGTATATTTATGAGTTCTCTTAGCCACGTTCGTCCCCCGGCGTGTGTGCGAGTAGGGGCCGTTGCCAAATTTTATTGCGGTGCGTTAATGTTGATTGCTCTATGTTATTTCACCGCAGAACATTTTCTATACCATTCCAGTACGAGATTGTTATTTGTGGTCTTTCAGGCGATACGGAATTCGGCGAATATCCACAAAACTTTAAATATTATTTAATATCATGTTATTACAGTACTACACCATATACGAGTATTTGTTTTGTTAAGATTCTACCAATTACGTATACGGCTGAGCTTCATCAAATAAAAATATTAAAAAAACTGTTTTAATTGTGTGTTAGCTTGCATTATTTTATAATACCTATAACTAACTAACTAACCATTACGCCGTCCCCCGAAGGGGTAGGCAGAAATAATGGATTGCCACACTCTTCTTTCCTGACATACTTCTTTCGTATCCTCAACGTTCATACATTGTGTTACGCACGCGCGTCGATTTCCCTGACTCCTCATGTGGCCGACATTCAATATTTGATTTATTTGATTGTGCCACGTTTTCCTAGATCTTCCTCTTTTTCTGGTTCCATTTATTATAATTATAATAATAATAATTATTATTTTGTTGAATCGCTCTTTACATCATTACAGCACGAGCCAAATCGATGTAAAGGGTATAGCTATCATTTTGATTCTCGTGACACGTGATAGGTAGCTTATCTATTGCCATTTTATTGTCACGTGTAATCAGCACCAGACCAAAGACAGCGTGACAATCACACTGCCATCGCCGGGAATCGTACCCGGGACCTTCGGGGTGGCAGTCAAAGCACTTACCACTCGGCCACGAACATCGTTAACATTTAATTTTTTTACCATTCTTTCATTATTCAATCTTTCCATATGTCCAAACCATATTTTAAATATAAACAGTCAATTTTCACTTTTGTATTGTTTTATTGCAAACTGAAACATTCTCGAAGGTTTTCTAGACAGAATTTTCTTCTTCTCCCGACACTTAATTTTATCTTGGATAATCAGTTACAGCACTTTGTACTGTGACACCGGCGCTTTATGGTTATGTTAATTTATTATTCTTTCTTCATTAGCTGCGGTACTTCCTTGTTTGTGACACTTTATGTCCATGTTCTGTTAACATTCTACGATATATTCACATTTCAAAGGCATCCAGCTTTTTGGTCATAGCTATGTCATGGTTCTTATCGTAAAAAAACACTTGATTTCTTTAAATATTATTTCTGTAAAACTCCACACCAAATTAAATTGTTTGTATTAGACGTTTTAAACATATATATACTCGTATTATTTACTGAAGAAAATTGATAGTAACTTTGTTTAATCCACAAAATATTAAAAAAACACCACTTGTTTCGGACAACTTAAAACTTAACAAAAAAACTTAACAAAAAAAGACTAATATAAAAAACGTATTTAACATTCGATACAATTATTTAAATTCGTTTTTTATATGAGCCTTTTTTTGTTTAGTTTTTTTTATATTTTTACACCTGAAGATGGAGGTATTCTCCGAAACATGTCGTGTTTTTTTTTAAATATTTTGTGGATACAACAAGGTTATTTTCAATTTCCGAAGTACATTACGATGGAATTCCACAGTGTTAATGCTCTAGCGTTCAATATATATTATTGAATGTTTTACGACAAGTTGTGATAATTCTTATATCTGAAATTAATGAATTTTTAATTAACTCAAATAAAACTATTTGTTAATGCGAACTTAAAAATATCTTCCAAGTAGCTATTTTTTTTGAAGATTTTTATTTAGTATATTCATACATTTTCACGGTTCATAAAATTGAATGTTTTTGAAACTCTGGTATGTATAATATTTGCCTTGTGGTATCCTTTTCGACCGATGTTTCGGAGAATCCATCTTCAGGGTAGTTGAATAATGAAAATAACAGCTAAACGCGGGTATATCACTTGATATAGCCGGGAGCGGATAGTTGATGTGGTATAAAACACATCAACTATCTTGAAGATGGGTCTGCCACAATCTCTGAAACATCGGTCTAAGGGGATATTACAAGACAAAGACTCACGGAAGATCACAGAAAATATGACATTAAGTAACACTACACCACTTCACTATTATATATTTTTCTCGAATCAGATCATGACAACACATATACTATTGACTACTATTTTATAAATTAATTCTAAATACAACTAGATAACCGACAAAACGGAATTAATTTTCAAAAAACTCTGTAGTATTATACATTTTTGTATAGGCATTATTCACACAAATGTGATTCTATTGTTAATAATTTCATGAACAACGATGTAAAACATAGCATTATGTATTTAATATCGATTAAAAAGTCTCTTGTTTAGAACATTCATTACATTTTATAGAAATGACATGTTTCGCTAATCTAGGGCATTATCATATTCGCATCCAAGTCAAAATAAATTGCATTACTTTTACTTTACCTTAATCAAAACAAATTATTATACATTCAATAAAGCCCCAGCACAGCGAAAAATACCACTCCAGTAAAATATTATAAATATTTTACAAAACGGACGTTAACATTTTTGTTAAATATTTGATACTTATGTATGCAAGCAAAGCATGGAACTTATAAAAGAAGGATGAAAGTAGAATAAATGTAGTAGAAATGAGATCTCGAATCTGTGGAAAATTTGTGTATGATAATGGAAATATAAGAAGTGAATGCAGTGCGAATGAACAAAATAATGAAAATAACATTATGATGGTTTGGACACATGGAAAGAAAATATGAAAAAAAATGAGAAAATATGTAAATGTTAATATGTAAATGGAACTAAAAATAAAGGAAGAGTCAGGAAAACGTGGCACGATCAAATAAATCATATATTAAATATCATCCAAGTGGGGAGTCGAAGAAATCCGACGTGCGTGCATGACACAATGTATGAATGTTGAGGATACGAATAAAGTATGCCAGGAAAGAAGAGTGTGGCAGTCCATTTTTTCTGCCCACCCCTTCAGAGAGTTAGTTAGTGAGTTAGTTAGTAGAGGTTAGTTAGTGAGTAAGTTAGTTTAAAATATTTGATATAATTACGTTAATATTGATCTGCAAATTTGGTAAATTCATTTAACTAATTTACTGCTTTTTTCATTCAAAAAGGCTCTTTTCATTTAAGGCCAAATGAGTTTTGAGATCATTTCCTTTGAAATTAGTTGAGAACAGAAAAAAAGTTTTATCTAAACCAAATGAAAATATGAACGAAAAAGAATCCTTTTAAAATCAACTCGGAAGTAATCAACATTCTATGTAGATTACAAATTAAAACTCTATTAATGAATTTCAACCATTAAAAAAACACAAATCGAATAAATTAACCCTTAGGCACGAAAATTGGAAAAAGAAAAAATCCTCTATTTTACAATATTAATATTCTTTTTGAATTGCTGTTTTTAAATTAATATACGAGTACAAGTATGAAAAACACAAAATATAAACAATTCTAAATGGAACATAAACAGCCCTATAAATTTGTGCTGCACGAGTATTGATAAAAAAATAAATTTTTGTTAAGGTTAGGCACTATAGTGGCTCACCAAAAGATAGTGAAACATACTCGAAGCTTTTGAGATGTGGTGCGGCAGTAGGATATTAAGAATTTCCTGGAGAGATCATACGACGAAAGACAAGGATCTTAGTATCGTATTTCGTATACTCGTATTTCGTTAGATTTTTACACTATCGGTCATATCAGAGGATGGATCCATTGAAGCGGACATAACCAACCGAACAATATCTGGATGGAATAAATGGCGAACGTTGACTGGAATTCTGTGCGATCCGAAAATGCCAATAAGGACAAAGGGCAAGATTTATAAAACAGCTGTCCGGCCGGCATTACTATACGGAAGCGAAATATGGCCAGCTAAAAAGATGCATCAACAAAAACTCCATACAACAGAAATGCGCATGCTGCGGTAGTCGGGAAGAGTCACATTAAAAGACAAGCTGCGCAACGAATATGTGAGGGGAAGTTTCAAGGTAGCCTCTATAAAACAAAAGCTGTCAGAAACACGGCTCCGGTGGTATGGTCACGTGATGAAGAGACCTCACGACCATGTCGTGAAAAAGTATCTTTCCGTGACTAGTAGGAGAGTAGGCAGCTTCCTCCTTAAGGCCTAGGGACTTAAGGAGGAAGCTGCCTACGAAAGAGATACCCGGCGCCAAATAATAAGAAAAACCGACCCCGAGTAACGGAAAGAGGCGAGGGGAAAGAAGAAGAAGTATTTCGTTCGATCTTAGTAGAATGCTAAGATCCTCGTCTTTCGTTTAATAAGTAATTGAAAGAGGGTGGCAACTTATCAAAACCATCTCAGAGAGGCGACCCCAATGGTTCGGCCACATAATGCGCGGTGAGGATCTCCTGCACGACATAATATAGGGGTTGATTGAGGAGATATATTACAAGGGGCATCCCGACTGGAGATTTTGAAACAGGTGTACAAGAACATGAACTGCGTCTCGTATGTTGAACTGAAGAGGGCTGCAGAAGACCGAGCGGAGTGGAGGAAAAGGTGTGAGACTTTGCTGCAAAACAATCCCTAGTAGCGTTAAAACTGCGAAAAAGATTTTCTAAGACACGTCTTAACATTATAAACAATTGGAGTAAGTGTTATTGGAAAAAAACCTTTGTACTTAAAGTAATTTTAATATTCGAGGCGTGATAAAAAAACTTCCCACATCATATTTTCTATGTTTAAAAGGGCTTATAGAATTTACAAATAATTTATATACCCAATAATATATTACACGAAATTTTCTGTTATATTCTTTCCAGAAACCATTTAAATAATGGAACAATTTTATAACTCAAAACACACATATTTATAAAATGGTACATTATAGGGAGTGATTTTATTTTATGAAATAATAAGAGCATAAAACATTAAAAAAAATGAAGTGTTTATAATTTTCCAGGTAAATGTTAACAGTAAATATTTGTAATATACAACGACATTCATAATTCTTTATAAAATTTTGCATTTTATTTTAATTTTTTATACAACAGATCGTTTGTACCCAATTACTGTATATCACTCTTAAATTGATAATAAACATATATAAAAATATATTGATGATTTAATTACAAACACCAAAATAAATTCATTTATGTATTCTGGAAAAATTACATATTTTCTAAAAAATATTAATTCCATATCAAGTAGTTTGTATAAATCAACACTTTGTCTATATATTTGTGTTGTATGTGTGTACATATGATACGTATGCTTGTAACGTAATCCATATGTACTTGTAAACGTATTAAGTAGAGTTCATACCCATTTTAGATCTTTGTTCATCTGGAGCGCCAAATATGGGTAGAGTTAAATGCTCCATTGCGAATCTTTGATGCTGCGACTCAGAGATATACCTTATAGTAGACAGGCAATTATCTGTTAACGAAATTTCGTCCTCCAATGTGAAACTCCAATCGAATAGTTTAGTCTACCAATTAGCCCGGTTCCTAGTTACGTCAATGGAACATTGGATAAAGGATATTAGCTTGAATTAGTTTGAGAATTCCATGTTATAAAACCGATAAGCGGCTCCGTTTCCTTATTATCATATTAATACATTTCTTGTCAATTAAATTAATCTAAATGTTCAAATAATTGTAACACTGTTTTACAAAAAAAAAAAATATATATCAGAAGTGATATTAAACTTAGATACGTATGTTCTAATAAAGCAAAATAAGCCCCTAACATATTTAATTAAAAGTGGATAAATAATAATAAATGTAATTTTTTTTCATAATGTTTTTCAATTTATATAATAGATTGTTCGTTAATGGGTCATAATTATGTTTTGTTCTTTTTATCATTAACTTTGTTTCACAAATTCGTACTATAATATAAAAAATTCATATAATAATGTATTTATACTATTACTATTTTCTCTTTGACTAATTAAAATATTACTTTATTCTTCTTATATATTCATATGTCATTTTTAAATAGTCATATGTCAGTTACTCATTTGTTATATAATATTTGTGGTAGCATGTAATTGATCATGTTTTGTTGTCTCTATGTACTTGTATATGTATATTGAAATCACTGTTTGTTACCCTTATAATGAAAAATAAAAAAGTGTTTTAATTAATAAAAAAGTAATCATTTAATTCCATAATGCTATTGCCTTAAGTTTATTAAAAAATAAAATTAATTGCACAGACAGAGAAATTCAAATAAAACTCGTAAATTGCCGAGCGTTGAAGTATTAGTTGCTCTGGTAAACTTTTATCCCATATCTGCATTTATTTCTGATAAATTACCACACAAGTCGCTTAGTGTTGTAAGTATTCAGATAATAAACCAATGCTCATGCCATGTCTATGAAATACGTGTGTGTGTGTGGATTGTATTGAAACTTGTTTGGCACCCTTTTTCAAGAATGATGGCCAGAGTCGGAGCTACCCGGTGGGATATAATATGAAAGGGAAGAAGAAGAATTTCAGATAATTTGAATCGTGCATAGAATGATGTTATATCACTAGGTATCCTTCGAGAAATCTTCCAGCTCTTTCATAAAGGCATTTGAAACAATAAATTATTTCCAACACGCCTTCGGTCGTTGGTGAATGCAAATGCTTCACGTTCGCAAATACACACTCCGTAGGTGTGGGATACAATGTAAAATGCATTTGTATTCTCATGTTTTAAATTTGTATTTGGTACACGTAGCAAGGGAACTAAACATCCGCTTCCATTGACAAACTGGGCTGCACCCCATTGGAGATTTTCTCCGAGAATTTGTGCATTCATAATACTCATATGTACATGTAAATAAATTTTAAAATTTAGCAGAATTTATCAATTTCATACAAATTATATTTTGTATGAAATTTTACAAACATGTTTTTGAGATTTTTATTTTAGAGGAAAAAAATCTATTTTAATAATCAACCATGAAAAAATATAAATGCAAACACTTCAATGTTATGTTTTCATTAAAAAACATTGTTTTAAATAACTGTAATCAGTTTTAGAAAACAATGTTTTTCAAAAACAAAAAAAAAATATTACTAAATTATTATTCTGCATACTTATGAATGTTACATAAGTAAATTCTAATTCAACAACTGATACAAAATATGTAAATATGTTTTATTATGGTTCTGTGGAATTTTATTTTTTTACTGAAGATTGTTTATCTTCAGTGAAAAAATAAAACAAAGATTCAAAACTGGTCAAAAATCGTGATTTTGTGATTTGTTCTGTATTACTCTAATAGAGGCCTTGCGAAAGGAACAGGAGTATCGGTAGGCCGCTTAAAAGATAGACAGATGACATTTCTAGAATAACCAGGAAGACCTGGATGCGAAAGAATATATCCAGCAGTTGAGAGAAGAGGGCTGAAGAAGAAGATGAAGAAGTTCTGTCGTATGATTTTTTTTAGAAGTGAAAAAACATTTACTTAGCAATAATCCTTTTAAGAGATTAAATATATAAAATGAAGTGGTGTTATATTTACATTGATTATGTAAATTCTTGTAGATTTTGTAACTACTGAAAATAAATGAAATAGCAAACTATCAAAATTGGTTAAAAAATAAAATGGAGATATGTATTTAAAAAAAAGTCAGAAGACACTGGCATGCGCATGTGCTGAGGATGGATTCATTAGATTCCTGTTCGCTACTGCCCCCCCCCCCCCCGAAAGACCACCAAAAAGATGAAGGGTTAGCTGGGAGTCAGCTTCCCAAGAGATGCCAGCCTAAAAATAGGAACAGACCAATGGTCTAAAAGGAGAAGAATAAGATATTTATATTCTGCGTTACAGTAATATATGGTTACACATTTTGGTAGCAATTAAATACAATTACCTCTGTCTGATACGATAATTACACAGTATGTATAAATTTGAATTGTTTAAACATTGTTTTTTGCTACTAACACGTTTGTTTTCTACATTTCAATCCATGGGATTGGTTGGCAGCAAAGTCTTTTAACGTCTTTGCTGGTTATTGAGATGCCACTTGGGACTTTAATGTGTTAGTTTCCCGTTGCTATCCAGGTTAATACCCGGTATATATTCCTTATTATTATTTGTATAACTTTGGTGTGTAATAAGGCAACCCTAAAAACCGACACAAACAGCCAACACGGTCTTCCTCTATCTGAAACCTCCCTGAGCAGATCCCGGTGCATTCGGCAGCGTATATTCTGTGGGCATTCTAATCAAGTCGCTCCATCTGGTGGGTTTATGTGTGCCGTCGCGACCTTATTCCGTCGACACTTGAATAATCCATTAAAATAGTTCCCTCCACGCTGGCGGAATGTTAAACTTTAGTACTGATATTAACATTCGAATGTAGTGCTTCCCGGAAATATCATCAGCCTGCAACGGAATGTAAGCGGACAAGTAAAGAAAGAACTAGAAAGTGATATATTTCATGGATATTCGATATATGTTATGAATACTCGATATATTTTATGTATACTCGAGATATTTCATGAATACTAATGAAAGTTCGTTCAAAAGACAAATACTCTTGACTTTATAGAGTGCCTTGTCTTCCTAATGTCGAACTATCTCTCATGCGTTCCTGGTATTATGTTGTATATACTCGTATATATAATATTTTATCTGTAGGTACTCAATAGATGCCTTAAACATTTATGCTGTTTGTAATATCTGTTGAGTTAATAAACTGATTTGATTTGAATACTCGTTTATAATTAGAAATGTTAAAACATATTCTCGTACCAACTCTTAAGTGAGCTGGTAAAATAAGGCTTAAAGTAGAATGAATGTTGCAGAAATGATATCACTCGGAATAATGTGCAGGAAATCGATATATGTCTATAATACATCGTTTTCCCGCGATAATGGTTAAAAAGTCATCAGTCAGACTTAAAGGCGGTCACATTCAAAGTCAGAAAAATCGACGAGCATGCTTAGTATGTCAGAATAGAGTAGTATGGCGGTTTACCCTTTCTGCCTACCCTTTCGGGGAAACGGCACAATGGTTAGTTAGTTAGTGAAATAAAACTACATGTACTCGTATATAGACGGTTCCTAAAATTTGGAATGATTGCGATAATCGATTTTGTTTGATTTAAGTGAAAATATTCAGATTAAATACTCAAGGAGTACGTTTATCTAAATCACTTCTCCTCTGAGACAAGACAAATGTATCTTGAAACATTGATCGACACCGTAGAACCCCTCTTAACCGGTCTCGGTTCAAATGGTTCTCGGATTAACCGGTCTATCGTATAATAGATAGCAAGACTCAAAAAACATTTATTTTTACGGACGAGGAAATAATCAATATCGTCATTATGGTGACTACGAAAGCACAGACGCAGATGTGGAGGACTCACAAGAAATAGGTCGCGATGAAGCAAAAAAAAAAGCTGCAGACATTTTATGGTAATATGCTGAGCAACAACAAGATTCAACGGCATTGTACGTGAAGAATATACGAAAATGGAGAGACCTGGTTTTCAAAAAATCTTTTACAGGAAAAATCATCAAAATACAATATAACACATTTTTTAAACAATGATACAGTATGTACACTTAGTTTTCAAAGTTTATATAACTTCATACTTTGGGAATTAAAAAAACACTGTTTAAACCACTTTTTAATAAAAAAATATTAAAATACACGACATGTTTCGGAGGATACCTCCATCTTCAGGTGTAAAAATATATTATAACAAAAACAAAGAAAGACTAATAAAAAACGTTATTACGATATTTGTTATAAGTAATAAGTATTCGTTTTTTAATAAGTTATGAGTATTTGTTTTTTCTAAATTACAATTTTTTTCTAAATTATGTTATCATCATGTATTATTATTGTTTAATATTATTTATTATTTCTTACTGTTAAAAAATAATTGTTATAGCCCAGGTTAATTTTTAAAATTGAGTTATTTTATCGAATTTTAAATGCGTTGTTTATTAGACTTTCTTTGTTTAGTTTTTGTTATATTTTTACACCTGAAGATGGACGTATTCTCCGAAACATGTCGTGTATTTTAATTTTTATTATTATTAAAAAGTGGTTTAAACAATGTTTTTTTTTTTAATTTCCAAAGTATATTACTATGGAATTCCACAATGTTATAATGCCTTAATTTTCAATAAGTTAACTTCGTAATGTTTAATTTTTTACGTATAGTAAGATAAATAAGGTGCAATAACGTCTTAATGGTTTTTTTATTCATTACACCTGATATTTATATATTTAAGATGTTTTTGATTGATTCTATTTTAATCGGGAACCTCGGATCAACCGGCCAAACGGGTAACCGGCCAAACGGGTAACCGGCCAGGTCCCGATCTCAACCAGGCCGGTTCAGAGGGGTTACAATGTAATTGACCTCAGACGAACCCCTATAACAAAAAATATCAAGATGGATTGAATTCAAAAGAATAAAAAATAATATTATGAATTGAGCACGAAATCAAGAATATATAATTTTATAAAATAAATTAAAATGAAATGTATCGAAAACGATAAGCTGGAGAGGGTCTATCGATACAAATACCTAGGCTGTTGGTTGAATGATGAATGGGACCGCATTCAGGATAAAATAACAATAATATAAATAGCCCGAAATAGCTTCTTCAAAATGAAATCGGTGGTGTGAGACAGAGACCTACCCGTCGAATTGTGAAAGCAAGTGGTACGATGTTACGTTCTTACCGTCTTGTTCTACGATATGGAAACATGGACCTTAACAAAAACTATGACCAACTAACTAACTAACTAACTAACCATCACGCCGTCTCCCCGAAAGCGTAGGCAGAAAGAATGAACTGTCCCACTTTTACTGATGCGGCACTCCATCCTTCTCTTTTCGCCCCGCGGGAGACGCGGTGTGATGGATTGCGAACCTCATCACCACCAATAGGCATCTCCCGCGTACACTTCGATCGTCCAACACCCACAAAATAAATCTAAAACAAATAATATAAAATACAATGATATAAAATAAAATAACAAAATAAAAATAATTTAACAAAAAATGTTATTTTTAGATGGTGCACATATTGTCTATTTAATTTATGTTTCACGCATCCCCCGTTTCTTTAATTTAGCACATAATGTAATAACACATAATGTTTATTTCGATGTTGCACATGTTGACATGGACGATCCGGACTTTTGTGTTTATTTAATTTATGTTACACGTATCCACCGTTTTTTAAATTAGCTGTGATTAGGCACTTAACCAGCAAGAACTTAAAAATAATATTGAAGAAATTATTCAAATTGTCATTGGAATAAACGAAAATTTTTTTTTACCCCTGTCAAAATTCTTTATAAAAACGAAAAAACTTATATAATTTTAACAGCAAAATAGTACAAGCGTATTACGTGTCACAATTGACTTTTATAAAGTGCGGCAACAATTAAATTGACCAAAACAATTCACTTATACACGAAATATCTCCAAATTTACAGGAGCACCACATGAACCAAACCAAATTTTCAAAATCAGAATCCGGCATGACCAAATAGTTGGAAACCTTTGAAATGTTGATGTTTAGTAAAATATTAAATATATCATGGATAAAAAAAGTAACGAACGAAGAAGTAGTGCAGCGAATGAAGAATAAAGAAAATAATAAATTAAGACGAGCATATGAAGGGAACTTGAATACTTTGGGTACGTTATGAGAAACAAGAAATATATAGTACTGCAAATTTTTATCCTAGGTTAAATTGAAAGAAAACTGGTTAAATACTTTTGAAAATGATTCAGTTGAAGTACAATATGCATGTTTAGAGTTGCTGCATCTAAAATAAACATACCCATGATACTGTACATCGTCCGATAGGAGAGAGACAAGAAGAAGAAAATCATGTTCGACGAATGTTTATTTCGATATGTTAGAAACAGAAATATCAACATCCGTGGATGGCACGTTAAATCAATGTGAAGTAAACTCGAGAATAATGTTAAAATAAAAGACGTTGAAGTTTTACTTTTTTTCTAAAATGTACAGTTATATGTAAATACATATATGATATATTTTACGTGGTTGTGTAAATGAATCGAATAAAAATATTGTATCGTATATCAATCAATCGTTTAGTTACTATGATAATATTTTTATTGGTATCGCAAGAACCGTGAGAAAAAATCTCACACTATTTAATTTATAATCATTTTTTTGGTCCAACCTACCTACCGAAGTTAATTACAGTATAAACATTGTTAATTCAAGATTTAATCATGATTCAGCGATTTATAAAATCCAAAAACCGCTTGCGCGATTATGTACCCAATTACCCTTTTCGTATTTTCACCGGAAAAAAATCGTAAGTAGTTACCCTACCTAATATTATTGGGAAATTCAATACAAGCGAAGGAGTTTGGCCTTTCCCTTCCCGGGAGGATTGTTTGGGAAAAAACGTTGCAAAAGGGAAAATAACGACAAAGAGTTTCGACGAACCGACACAGAAAGGTACCCCTTACTTAGTTACCTCAAACCCGACGGGAGATTCATGCTTATACTTACATTACATGATGCTTATTTATTTTGCATGAACATACACATTACAGGTAATTTCAAATATCAATTTATATTTTAGAATATGATTTATTAGTTACATGCATAACACTATAATGTTTGCAGTAAGCTATGTAAAAAAAAGCAAAATGTGTATAAAAATGTTACCATTTAATGACACATTTTATTATTTATTTAAATTGAGGTTTTTCAATATTTAAAAAAATTTCAATTTTATCTTATTGATACGTTAAATATTCAATATGAAACCAATTATTACTGCAATCTTTAAAATAATATCAATATGTTATTTATTGATTAAATTTATTCTTTATTTAGGAAAAGTTAAACTTTTCGAATTGCAGATGAAATATTCATTTATTTTTATTATATTCCACACTTAGATCGTCTGACACCCACAAAATAAATCTCAAACAAAGAATATAAAATACAATGATATAAAATAAAATAACAAAACAAAAATAATTTAACACGAAATGTTCTTTTTAGATGGTGCACATATTGACTATTTAATTTATGTTCCACGAATCCACCGTTTTTTAATTTAGCACTTAATGTAATAACACATAATGTTTTTTTTCGATGTTGCACATGTTGACATGGACGATCCGGACTTTTGTGTTTGATATTATATTTAAATAATAATAATTATTATATATCACAAGGTCGGGGAGATCTGATATGGCACAATAAGAATAAGAATAATGTATATGTTTGCGATATATTTTGTTAAGCAGGTATAATCACAAAATCATTTAAGAAATACGGCAAGAATATATGTTATAAATCACTTCAGGAGGAATATTATTAAAGTACCAACGAGTGCCTTGGTTATATAATGGTAAACGTATTTTAGATATTCAGTATTCAGTAGTGGGCCACTTGGCCTTTAATTTAAAGTTCTAACCGTAAATTCCCCACATTCTCTAAAACTCAAAGCCACCCTTTAGCACGAGTCCGAAAACATTTCGACAGACAATAAGTAATGCTGTTCCAGAACTATTCCAACGGAAAGTTCTTTTGCGATATTCCATTGACTGGAGTGACAGAATAAAGTAGATTGAAAATATCATCAGACGAAGGGATTCCATAATATTAATAATGACAGTTAATTTCCGCAGCGTTGAGTGGCTATGCGCGAAGTTCATCCAGTCATGCCGAAGATAACTTTAAATGTAATATCTGCGCTCGCCTGGGTATAATCCCTTTACATCGACGCGCAATTTTATGGGTGAGATACAATATCATCAAAGCGATTAATGTTTAAATGAATTCTTCATAAAACTTACATATTTATTTTTAATTCATTTATTTTCAGCGCCCTTGAGATGAGTAATTCATTAAAATGGCGCTCTGTAAATTGTAAAATTTAATATCATCATTATATTTTTGGTAACAAATTGTTTACATATATATTGTATTGTAAATACACAAAGAAAGGGGGGACCCTCCAGGAGGGTCAATTACATGTCAACATACTAGTCTGGTTGTGGACTAGGGGATAGAACGCTTGGCTCCTAATCCAAGGGACTTGGGTTCAAGCCTGGACATGACCAGATTCCTTCTTTATAATAATGAGCTATTTTATGCTCACATTGAAGATTGTAGAATAAATTTTAATATCATTGATTTAAATCCTTGGTATCAGTCATTAAAAAAAAACACACATATTATAACATATAAATCTATATACAGATAAGGAATGGTAAACAAGATTCTACACAAAAATAATATTACTACCTATCTATACTCGAATAATCGTTGAAAAATGTATAGTGTTATTAATTTAGTTTTAAAGACGTGATTAATAAATAAATTCCAAATTTACATAACCTGTGTGTGACCGATAATGACATGCGACATTGGCACTAGAGCTGACACAGTAAGCACTAAATCACTTCTCAGAACCACAGAGAAAAATAGTAGGGAGGACTGTACTCGACTGCATGAGAAACACGACCATCTGAAAGATGTATGTTATCTAGAATATTATCAGATGGGGAAGACAGAAAAGAAGATATAGGAGGAACCATTTGGAAAGAATGGACACACAAAGAATACCACGCATTATTCTACATGGGAAACCAGAGGGAAGAAGAATACCTGAAAGACCCCCCAAAAGATGGAAAGACAGCTAGTAATCCATATCCCAAGAAGCAGAAAACTCTGCACAAATAGGCCTTAGCGGCCTGTACCAGTTTTAGAAGAATAATTAATTAATTAACCGTTGCGCTATATCTTCAAGGTAGGCAGTGAGTATGGACCGCCTAATATTGCTATTTTGACATACATTTTTTAATTTTCAATGATGTTAGCTCGCATATATTCCGACTTAGTACGTTTAGTGTTTAAATTATTTGATTAGGTTTTTCTATGCATTCCTTGACTGCGAATCAAATAATCACCAGCTTCATACCATTTTGCCTTAATCCTTTTTACAAATAACTTACAGATAGCGTATACGTTGGCAGTGTACAATGATGTACTAGTGCCGACATTTATGTATGGAAGTGAAGCTTGGAGTTGGCAGAAAAAGGGTGAAGTAGTATAAATGTTGTAGAAATGAGATCCTGAAGAAGAATGTGCGGAAAAACAATGCACGATAGAATACGGAATGAAGAAGTGAGAAATAAATTTAAGGCGGATGAATACGTCCTAAATAAAATTAAGAAAGGATAACTAGGATGATTTGAATATATGGAACGAATTGATGAGGAAAAATGGTTAAAAAGACATGTACAAGTAGTGTGGATGGAAAAAGGAAAACACGGTATAGCAAACTTAATAAATTACGAAAAGGTGGCCATGTTCAAAGTCGAAACAATCGACGAGCGTGCGTTTTGTAATGGTGGGAGAATGTAAAATAGGGGTAAGAGTTATTTCAGGATAGAACAGTGTGGCGGACCGTCCTCTCTTCCTACCCCCCCGGGGAAACGGCACGATGGTGAGTTAGTTAGTATACGTTTATAAAAAATTATCTTGATTTTATGTAAAAAAAAAAACGTCGTTGTAAAAACTGCAAATATCATATTCTGTAAATGTGGACGTAAAATCCGCTACCCACACACACACAAGCATACCTCAGGTCATATAATTTGATCAAAATTTCCATGAATTTTGCGTTATATACGTTTTGTGCTACATACTCTTTATTTATGAAGAGGTTAATACGATATACAAAGTTGAGCGAGTTTGTAAGGCCTCGCAAGGGAAGTTATATAGCCAATCTTCAAAACACCTTTTAAATCTCTTAAAAGTTATTGTAAGTACTCAAGCGGCTTTATGCCTCACATTTTGGGTATACTGTGGAACTCCGAACAAGCGGGAAGCCAAACGAAACCAACCCTTTTACATTCGGCGACAGAAGGAATGGTTATTGTTTTTTTATATAAACAATATTCAATATCCCGAATCGGCTCTTGCTGTTTACGTATTCTGTATTGGATGACAATGTATTTTGTTTATTTCTGTTCGTATATTCCCAACAAGAGATCCGGATTTTTGGCAAGTGGCTTAAAAATATATATGGATGTATTTATACGAATCTCCTGGCGACCAATATAAGGGATTGAACTGGCTTAAAAAGCGTTGAGGAGCTGTTTCGAGCTACCAGGGACAGAGAAGCCTACTCTTGATAGAATTACGTAAATGAAATAGTGATAGTCAACGTCAGGGGGACCTGACATGGCACCGGAAGAAGATGGAATGTATTTGAATACAATGAAAATAAAAATAATGCGCTTAATTACATACAAAAAAAAAATACACATATGAAATAGCGTATAATGCTCAGATTATTTCCCGCTAGTGCTGGATTCAGAAAAATAGCTTATTGTATTGTAAATTTAGATTTTACCTATGGATTCTATCGAGTATAAAAACTCCCGATTTGTTTTCTGTTTCATAAAGTAAATAAATTGAGTATTGAAACATGGTTTAAATTTGCTCGTAAGTATATGAAGGGGTTATTGGGCTGGGCTTTATTGAAGTGCGCGCGTGAAATACAATTTAAATAAAAGTTGAAGAATTTGTCATTAAAATGGTATAATGGTACCCACGTACAATAATTCACGTTTTCCCTACAAGAATTTTCCAGAATTAACCATTTGCCTAGTCAAAAGTATAACGGACAGGTTGACAAATTATTTTTCTTTCACGAATGTTCAACAATAGGTACACTTGCTTCCACCAGTTTTAAAGTAATTTTAAAGGGTCTGGAACCATTTTTCCCCTTTAAATATGAGCTTATAATAACTTGGTATTAGAGAGCAATAAATATACATTAAGGGAACAAAATACTCCCCGGATATAATCTAATTAAAGTGATGAAGGTAAAAGAAAGACACAGTGTTAAAAAAGTTGATGCCATTAAAATGAAAAATGCGGATGTAAAGTTGAGCATGAAAATTTCAGTAAATACGTCAGCGAAGACTTTTGGCTGCGAGCCGGCGAGCATTGTCAACCATTAATAACGTACCGCTTTCTTCTGCAGGGAGAAGTCGCATTTGTTATTCAGGCGAAACTTTCCGCGAATACAAATCACGCGCTAGGAATCCTGGCAAAATAGAGATTCCTCTAAACGTCGAACTGCCAAAACCTTTAAAACGGTAAACTGAAATGAAGCCGTCCGTAGTCTGGGGAAGCCGAGTGTATTTCTAAAAGTTTCGCCTTCGTTACATCGGATAAAGGGGTGTACTTTTGTGCTATTTTTGTCATGATTTAAATAATGATGGGAAGCGATTCTTCATCAAAACAAGTTAGCATTCCTCCGGAGCAAGTTGCCACGAATATTCCCAAGGAAATGGAGATACGGCGTAACTTGGACATAAAAATTCTATTCCGATTTTGGTGTATTGATTGATAATACGAGATTTTTATACATATTACATGGATTGGAAATATCAAAGGACGCTGTTTATCAAAATGTTCTCTTTACATAAATTTCCAATATTGGAAAAAAAAACAATCTTTTCCGTTAAAATATTTTCGCAAGACCAAGAATCGATAATCTCCCTCGGCCTGAATTCGAATTCTCGATATTTTGACTACGCAGTTGAGTACTTTGATCACTGAACAACTGAGGAATTACTTTTGTTTTTTTTGTCAGATACTCAAAATACGTTTGGAAAAACAACGAGGATATTATATATATTTTTTTCTTCGAATAATTCATTCGAACACTCATTCAAATAAATTAATCTCAAGTTTCAATTTTCGTTGCATTAATATTGAAAACAATATGGAAATTTAATGCAAAAAATGTACGATTTTTTTTTTCATAAAACAGGTTTCTTCTACCTCATTTTTTAAGAAAATTTCTATGTCTAAACTTAAATGTCCACAACGACTGACACCCCGTTTACGAGCACCATATCTTGAGTCATGTAATGTAGTGCCAGGATATTTGTTCTGGTGCACGGTTACATATATAGCAGTTTCCTAACGCGATAATATAATATCTCTCTGAACATTGAAGTCATAGCACTCTAAGAGGTATGAGCCATCAATGAGGTTACGGAATATTTTAAATTCTATCATCATCAACGTACCATTCCTTCCTGACTTGATATTTGAATTTTGACGATAATGCGAAAATTAATAGGCGATGGCAGTGTGATTGTCATATCTTGTCTTTGGTCTGGTGTAGAATTCACGTGACAATAAAATGGCGATAGATTAGCTTACTATCACAAATCATGAGAATCAATAGCTAAAAAGTTGTATAGGTCATTGGGTTCAATAAACCTAGTGTTTACATCAAAGGGAAACTACCAAATTAAAAGCCCAAGTGCCATCCCAAGAACTAGCAAAAATGTTACACTTTGCTGCAAACCAATCCCTAGTATTGAAACTAGCAAAGAAGAGGAAAATTTAGACTGTGTAACTAAAATTTCTCATGAACACGAAAATTTTAGTTTTCCGTTTAAAAGTTAAAGTGTTGGACCTATTTATACAACATACGAGTGTGCATGAACAGGTTCATCACTTCACATGATCTAACCTTAACTCAAAAAAAAAGCTAGCAGAAGAAATATATAACCGCCTTTTAGCAGGAAATAGAACTTTCCATGCTAGTAAGAAACTACTAGAGTCCAAGATACTCCAAAATTCATATATATTGTACATAACCATCATAAGACCGGTAGCCATTTACGTCGATAACACATGTTCCCTGAAAGAAGAAAGCGAGTTATCAATTTTAGAAAGGAAAATATTTGGACATACGCTGTAGGATGGAACTTACACAATCGAAAGAAATCTTGAGCTAGAAGTATTGACCAGGAAACATTAGAAAAATTCTCTACGTCTCAACGCCTGCGGTGGGCTGGCCATATGGAAAGATTGCCAGAGGACAGAACACCGAATATTATGTCCAGATGGATGCCACGCAAAAAGCCACAAGTAGAAGACTAAGAAAAATATGGGTGGTTTGCGTGGAA
Organism: Lepidostoma basale; assembly: GCA_022606425.2. Lineage (NCBI taxonomy): Eukaryota > Metazoa > Arthropoda > Insecta > Trichoptera > Lepidostomatidae > Lepidostoma > Lepidostoma basale. The sequence continues at coordinate 966 of JAHDVF020000864.1, read as the reverse complement.
GATGACTGGTGGAAACTGGAAAGACCTGGTGAATGGAGATGGATGGCCAGGGACATGAGCCAGTGGAGGACTGTTGTGGAGGAGGCCAAATCCCATACCGGGATGTATCGCCCAGGAAAGAAGAAGATTTGAGAGTTAAATACTGATACCGTTCGTGTTTTAAACACAGTATAAACATTTGAATAAATTTGTAACATATGAATATACAATAAAATTTAACATCTTGATTTATGCTTATTAATATTATTTTATCGGAATCGATTTATATTCATGGATACAATATCACTACATTTTCCAATTGATTATTCCACCCTAATGTCTGCTTTATAATATGAACAGTATTGTAAAATTTAATTGCGACATTTGAGGATCAGCAAAAGGTTTTGGCATAATCGCATTTCTCTGAAGATGAATAAGCATAATATTAATTTTAAATTGTGTGTTTCTCAACTGAATAGTTACTCCCTGTCACTATAACGATTTCTGAGCCAAACGTAAAATAGCCGTTCGTGGCATGGAATATAGTCAACTTTCGCTAAACTCAAAGTCAATTTAGCTTTGTAAAAACGAAACTCGATGCTTATAGTATTCGATGAGAATATTTATAGTAAGCCAACATTGCCGCAGTATCTGTTTTGGTGCGGAAGTAGTATGAGGGAGGGTCCGATATTTAAGGGGAAGTCCGCTCAAATAGTAAATGGCCTGGGTTTAAATTAGCTTCTAGGATAATCTTGGGCCGAAATATTCCTTCGGTAATGACTGTTTATGTGAATGGATGTCAATATTAAATGATTGATTATAAGCGAGACGATAATAGAGAAGACGCTATTTTATGTTTATTTGTACCACAGGCATAATTAACCAACTAGTTTATTCATCGTACTTAAAATAGATGTAAATAGATTATATAAGGTACTAATATAATATTAGTTTCAACCTATATTAGAGAAGTTATTCATTGAAAGG